>JAZKJV010010434.1:0-62951 GCA_037367405.1 Ottelia alismoides | reverse complement strand
TTCTTGACAGGTTCCGGCGTCGCTGCTGGTTCGCTGGTAGGCGCGTCCATACCTGGAGCGCCAAGTTTGTTGGCTAGAGATTTCCAATGATCGCCCATGGAGCCTGTAATCCTGCTTTTTCGCTATAGTTTTCCATCCAAATTTAGCTGCAGTATACCTGCTCGAGTAGGCAGAAGGCAGTAGGCACTCATTTTCAGTCCCACAATTTTCGGTCAGATCATCTGACAAAAAACGGAAAGACAAAAATAATGCCGACTGGCGACTTGGTAAGTTGGGCAACATCTTCGGAGAGCACGACCTGTAGTGTAGTGAACGAAGTGGATGTTCCGATCATAGCTTTGAAGACTACCGACATTTCGCTCTGGGGGGCTGTGACCGCATACAGATCTCGGGGCTCGACCCAATTCCGGCAGAGGCCTGAAAAGGAAACTCGCCGAGCGATAGCGTAAAGGATGACGCAGATGAAGCGCGCACTTTTGATTCTCGGATTGATCGGTTCACTTGCGGCAACGGGATGTGCCAACCGTCGAGCCTGCAATGCCTGCAATGGCCCTTTAGGATGTCGTCCATGCCAAATTGGATGGCAGCGCGGTGGTCATGATTATGGCCGTCATTTGTCCTATTCGAACACCGGACAAGCTCCTGAAGGAGCCGTCGGTGGTGGCACGGCGCAAGTGGCCTATCCCTACTACACCACCCGTGGTCCACGCGACTTCCTGCTGAACAATCCACCAACCATCGGTCGCTAATCGGGAAACCGATCATTTTCAGTCACTCAATTTTTGTCGGATGATGCGTCTGACAAAAATTAGAGACTGAAAATAATGGACCGTGATCGCATCGCCTCGGCTTTCCGAACTCACTCAGTCGCTTGCCCAATAGCGGGCTTTGATTTATAGTCGCCAAGCGTATGCTGACGCGGCTGTGATGTTGCGATTGAGTGGGTCTGCTGGTGGAAAGTGAAGTGAATGCGGGTTGTCATTCTGAAAAATGCTGATGAAGTCAGTTGCCGGGCAGCCGAGATGTTCGCGGCTTTGCTCAAACGCCGACCCGGCGCTGTTCTTGGACTGGCTACCGGCAGCACGCCACTGGCTACTTATGGCCGCTTGATCGAACTTTATCGAAGTGGCCAGATCAGCTTTGCCCATGCAACCAGTTTCAATCTGGATGAATATGTTGGCCTGGCGCCGGAACATCCGCAGTCGTATCATTACTTCATGCACGAGAACCTGTTCCGCCATGTCGATATCCAGCCAGAGCGATGCCATGTGCCGTCGGGCTTGGCCAACGACTATTTCGAGTACGGCCGCCAATACGAACAGGCTATCCAAGCGGGCTGGTGGTATCGAGCTGCAATTGCTCGGTATTGGTAGCGATGGGCATATCGCTTTTAATGAACCGGGGGCATCGCTGGCCAGTCGTACTCGCCTGAAGGCATTGACTGAGGAAACGCGGCAAGACAATGCACGGTTCTTTGCTTCGATCGACGAAGTGCCCAAACTGGCTGTAACCATGGGCGTCGGCACGATTTTGGAGGCTCGACGCATTGTGTTGCTAGCGACTGGCAGCGGCAAAGCCGACGCGGTTCGGAAATTCATCGAAGGTCCGGTCAGCAGTCAAATCACGGCATCTGCATTACAATTGCATCCTTCGGTCACGGTCTTCTTAGACGAAGCAGCCGCTCAGTCCCTCGAGCGTCGCGACTATTACTTGGAAGTCGAAGCCGTCCAGCGCGAATTGGAAACCAAGAACGAACGTTTCGTCCAGTCAGTTTCCACTAGTCGCCAGATCATCTCAGCACCTCGAGAGGTTATCAGTCGCACATGCGATACCTGGCAGAAATCGAAGGGAAACAGCGAGCAGAGTCGTTTGTCGCTTGGCTCATTACCAAGTCGATCGAAACGCATATCGAAGCAGCACCAAAGAGCGAACAACTCTGGGAGATCTGGATTCGCGACGAAGACAAGCTCAGCGAAGCCAAAGCGGAACTAGCCCAGTTCGAGAGCAACTCGAGCGATCCCAAATATGCGGCGGCCATCGATACAGCACGACAAATCATTCGCGACAAACAAGTGGCCACGCAAGCGGCTGCGAAAAACGTGCGCAGCGTGAACTACAAAGGGGCATCTCCATCACAGATGACCTCTGGTCCTCTGCCACCGCTAACTCTGACTTTGGTGATCTCTTGTATCGTCATCAGCCTGCTCAGCCATTTCACAACTCCCAGCGAGCGTTCGCGACTGGGCATGCAGATTGTCGACAAGATGTTTTTCGTGTCACCGTTAGCTTATCGCGCCAGCGGCAATGATCCTGCGGCCAGCCTCAAGCGCGGTGAATTGTGGCGGCTGATTACGCCTATCTTCTTGCATGGCAATCCAGTTCACCTGTTCATGAACATGCTGGCGCTGATCGCATTCGGGCGCATCACGGAACGTTTGATCGGCACACCGCGCTATGCGTTGATGGTGTTGATCCTGGGCGTGTTGCCAATTGCCCTGGCATGTTTGATGCCCAAGAGTTTAGATGGTTCACCCTTTACTGTCGGTATATCAGGTGTCATCTACGGCCTGGTCGCTTACCTCTGGTTGCTCTCCTCACAACGGCCAGAACTCGGGTTCCGTATCCCCGATGGGCTCGTCATGTTCCTGCTGCTGATCATCGTGCTCGGGTTTGCTGGAGTCTTCTCCAACATCAGCAACTGGGGCCACCTCGGTGGCTTTATCGTTGGACTTGGTCTCGCCCTGTTGGAAAGAAGGTAACAAGACAAAAAATTAGGGACCAAAAATTTTTGGTCCCTAATGTTATGTCAGTTCGATGGATAGAGTCCATTGATCCAAGGCGCATTGGGCGATGGAAACGGGTTCGGATATCCTTGATAAGGATTACCCGGATACATGTTTCCTGGATACATGTTTCCTTGATACATGCCGCCTGGCATCATGTTACCTGGGTTCATGTTACCTGGGTTCATGTTTCCTGGCATCATGTTACCTGGCATCATGTTACCTGGCATGTTCGGGCCGGGATAAAAGCCGCCTTGAACGTTGAAGTTGCTTAGGACATTCGGTACTGGTGGTCCCCATTGATCATAGGGCACGCCGAAGGGACGATAAGGAAATCGCCAATGCTCGTAAGGCATGACAGGTCGGCCCCATTCATGCGTTATGTGCAGATTGTCAGCTGTGGTGCTACCCTGAATCGTGCTGCGATAATGACGAAAGCCGCTGCGCACCAAGTTGCCTTGGTCAGGCGAGAGCGGCTCGACCGGCTTGGTGTGCTGATCGACTCGCTGGCCGTACGCATCGTGCGTATAGGTCGATCGATAAGTCATCCATTCACCAGCCGGCAGCGTTGTCCAGCCAGTGAAACCAGCGATAAGCGCCAATGAGATTGTGGAGATGAGCTGAGTGCGTTTCATACCTCTCAGCGTAATTGCCGGCGCTGCCAGCACCAAAACTTTCCGCAAAAGTTCAGTGTTCGCCGCTTGATTAGGTCCGATTAATCCGCCTCTGACAGAAAATGAAGGACAGAAAGCTTTCTGTCACTCCGTCTTGGTTTGGGTTTCCTCCTCCGACGGTTCATTTTGCTCGCTTTTTGAAGGCGGATTCACAATGCCGGGCTTGAGATCATACAACGCCAGGTGGCGATAATAGACCTCCAAGCAATAGATGCAGAAACAGGTCGTATACAAGCGGCCGCCCGATGGCCCGAACTGATCGTTCGTCGGGTCCCAGCTGCCGGCATCGACGCCTTTCTTTTCTTGCAATTGCGGCAGAACAACCTTCATGCTGTCGTTCCACTCAGTCCAAGATTTGCCGCCAACGTGATGCAACACTTGCGTTGCGTAATACCAGAAGTAAACGCTTTGCATCGGCGCTTTAGCATTCGGCACATTGGGCAACAGATCGACTTCGATCGCCCGCAGCAAGGCTGGATGCGATGATGGCCAGCCCAAGTATTGGCGGCATAGCAGTCCCTCGGCGGTCATGCTCAGCGATGCTGGCTCTTGTCGTTGATACGCATAACGCGCTCCGTACTCGTGCGAGACACTCTCGAGATAATCATTTACGCTGCGAATAACTTTCTCACTCGGCTCCAGACCAGCCATCTTTCCTGTCATCAGAGCCATCAAATACCAACCCGTAACCGACAAGTCGGAATCTTCGCGCGGTTCGTAACGCCAACCTTTCTGACGTCCTTGAGCCCATTCCGCGTACTTGATAGCGCGAGAGGCGGGAACCTTCAACTGCGAATCACCGGTCATGCCATAAGCTTCGCAAACCGTGATCGTGGCGATCGCTTGCGAGTAAGCTTGATTGTGCGATGGCTCTCCACCAGCAAAGAAACCCTCTTTGTCTTGGCGACGCAACAAGAACTTCAAACCGCGATCAACGACGCTTTGATACTCCCCTGGGGTTTTGTGGGTATGGCCATCGCCCAAGAATGCGTTGAGCGCCATGGCCGTTGCGGCCGTGCGGTCTTCGTTAGGTGCGCCGTCGTTGAACGGTCCGCGCAAACTCCAACCACCATCGGGCTTTTGATTGTAAGCCAGCCACTTCAGTCCAGCGGCCACGGCTGCTTGCGTTACGCCATTGCCACCGAACTTACCCAGCAAAGCGCCTTTCAAGGATCCCGTTCGACCAGCCAGGCCATTCGATACGTCCAGCCCTCGAGGGCAGTCGCCGCACCATCGGATGTCTTGACCGTCTTGGACAAACTGGAGCTGATGGCTGATGAATCAAATTCCAAATCCGGTGCATTGAGCACCAATGACGACATGGGCAGATCGATGGCTTCCAGCGATATGTCGGTACCGGCCGGCATTGGCGTAAACTCAATGGCGCCTTGCCCACCCTCAACAAACGCTCCGTCGAGCACTTGCAGTTTCTCAGCCGCCATTTGAGCGATGGGAATGAGCGCGAGGATCAGCAACAAACTGACATGCACCAAAAAGCTAACCATCCATGCAGGCAGTTCGCGACGATGTTGTTCTTCGCTGGCCTCTTCACCCGCATCACGCACTTCGGTGAAGCGCAACCAAATCGATTCGAGCAGGGTATAGCCAGGAACCTTGCGCAGCCAATCCCATCGCTTGGCCCGCATACGCTTGAGTTGCTGCATGCGGCTGCGCAGTTCGGCATCGCTCGACCGTTTATCCGTACCCGATCCACTAGGGCCCGCGCCGGCAGGCAAGGCCGGTTTTGGCTGAGCGGGTGCGGGGGCAGGGCGAGCTCCACTGCCTGGCGATGCTGCACGCGGCGAAGCTAGCGGCACTACCGGTGGCGGTGGGGGCGGCACTGGAACGTGAGCAGGCGGGGGCGGTAGCGAGTTGGCCGCCCCTGGATCCGACCAAGAATTGCCGGATGGCGGCGGCGGTGTTGGAGGCATTGGCCGTGACATGCTACTACACCATTCAAGAAGACGAGAAATGGTCGCCCGACAGGTGCATTATAGACGATCCGATCGTCCAAGGCGTAGCTTGAGAGGGAGAAACTGCCCGTAATAAACACGAAGAAAGTAGTAGGCAGTAGGCAGTTGGCAGTTGGCAGTTCTCTCTGTTGAACTGCTTTCTGATCCCAAAGCAGGGCGCAGTACGGGTTTTGGGGCGACTAGGCTGCGTACAGATTCAAGTTGGCTGTTCTTTCTGCTTTCTACTTTCTGCATACTGTGAGGGCAGCGAACATTGCTCCCCCTCTCCCCTGTGTACTCACAGGGGAGAGGGGGTTGGGGGGTGAGGGGGAGCGTATCGGCTGGGAGCACCGTAACGCTGTGATGCTTGAGGCTGTAGTTCGAAGCGATGCGTCGCGAATTGCTTTACGCGTAAAGTAATTCGCGGCGGCGTGCTTCGAGCTTATGAGTTGAGCATCAGTACGGCATTGTACTACAAGCTTGGAGCGCGCCCCCTCCCCCCCAACCCCCTCTCCCCAACGCTGTGAAGCATTTTTTTCTGGAAAATTGGGCTTCCATTAACTTCGGAGATATGAAAAAGGCCAGATTCCCCCAAACACTAACTGAAACATATCAGTCAGAAAGGAATCTGGCCATGAGTCGCAAGAAGCGAGGACAACAAAGTTCACGAATCAACGAGCAAGAGCGGATCAAGAATCGCTTATTGTTCCGCGATCTTGTCGAGTGCATCTTTCCACCAGGCGTATTATTTACAAAAGAGCAGTTTCATGGCAATGTCACTTGGGAGGGCGAGCAATTGGTCACGCAAGCTTTGCTGTGCGCGCTGCAAGAGAGCAAGAACGTGACCGATTCTTTTGCGCAGACGCTCGAGACTTGTCAATCGCTTGGCCTTAAGCGAATTGCGCGGACGTATACAGGGATGATGAACGTATTGATCAACAACCAGGAAGTCCTCCGAATTGGTATTCGCGCTCGTCTTCATTTTCTGGCGGAACAGTGGGGTGGACGATTCTTTCGAACCGATGGCTGGGTGCTAATGGGGTTTGATGGTTCCCGAGCGACAGCGCCGCGTTCACAATTCAACGAGAAAGCATTTTGTGCAGCTAACTACGGTAAGGGAAAAAAGGCCCGCTACAACGCGAACGTTTCCAAGAGACCTCCCAAGAAGAATAAAATCAAGCCACGTAAGAGAGCCCAAAAGTCTGCGCCGCCGGAACCTCAAATTTGGATAACCATGGTGTGGCATATGACAATGCGTTTGCCATGGACTTGGCGACTCGGGCCATCCAACTCCAGCGAACGTCATCATGTTCGCGAGATAACTGATCAAGAGCAATTTCCACATTGCACTTTGTTTATTGGAGATGCAGGATTCGTTGGTTTTGAATTCTGGCAGAGCCTTTTCAACGCGAGACATGACTTCTTGGTACGAGTTGGAGGCAATGTAAAATTGCTTAGTCAAGACGCAGACTTTAAAGAACAGGATGACGGGACAGTTCTTTGCTGGCCGAAAGACCAAATGGATGCAGGTGTTCCGCCGTTGCGACTTCGCTTAGTTCGTGTAACAGTTGGGAAAACCAAAATGTGGATGCTGACCAGTGTGTTAGATGAAAGCGAACTAACCACCAAACAGATTGCAAAATATTACAAGCAACGTTGGCTAATTGAGGTCGAGTTCCGCGGACTAAAGCAGACCGTCGACAAACAAAAACTTCGTTGCCGCAACCCCGAAAGATCATTAGTTGAGCTTGAGTGGGCATTAAATGCGATGGCATTCGCAGAGCTAGTTGCACTGCGAGCCCAAATAGTCGCAGCGGAGAAAAGGAAAAAGAAAGACAACAAACGAGAATACACCCCCAACGATCGTAGTCTAGCAAACACGTTACGCGTGTTGCGCAAGTACATGCGCAATCTACATGAGAGTAGCTTACCAGGCCAACTGACCCTAGATTTGATCAATGCCGTAGTTCAACGATACAACAACACTACCGATAAACGCGCTCGCTATAGACCCAAGAACCCCGACAAGAAACCACTGGGGGATCCAACTGTCATCAAGTTGACGCCCCACGAACGACGTAAGTTAAAGGAAATCGAATTCGAAAACGCTGCGTAAAAATGCTTCACAGCGTTGCCCTCTCCCCCGGAGTACCGGGGGCGAGGGGGAGCAGAAATCGCTGCGCTCTTTCTTACTGCTTACTGCTTACTGCTTACTGCTTACTGCTTACTGCTTACTGCTTACTGCTTACTGCTTACTGCTTACTGCTTACTGCTAACTCACTAGGGCACGATTGGGGCTTTGCCCTTGGGGCAGCGGGGCCCTTGGCGGCTTCGGGCGGCACGTCGATATCTTTGGTGGAAGAGCTGCTGGGTAGTTCAGCAGGCAATTCGTAACGAGCAAAGAGTAGTTTGACGGTTACTTCGCCCGAAGTATCTTTCGTGTTAGGAGCCGCACTGGGATCGGTGCCCTCTACGGCAATGACCACTGCGCCCGACGGTGCATTTTGTCCGCCAGGCAACGAGGTGTCATACTTGCCATCCTTGATGTCAGCAAACCCCGTGGCTCCCTTGTTGCCTTTTGAGCTGTCAGGCATGAAATAAATCTTGCCCGCCGGCACTGGCTTGCCTTGGAAGTTCACCGTTCCGGTGACCTTATACCCATCTGCGCCACCGCAACCAACCAGCCAACCGATGGCGGTCAGGCTGGTTAACGTAAGCAGTCGCGACGACAAAATCTTGAAGCTATTCATTCGTTTTCCCGTCTTCGTGACACAAATTAGTTATCCAGTGAAGCGATTTCGCCACTGTTCATACTGGCCAGCGCGCGATAGATCGTCAGGTCAATCGATTGTGTAACGAATCGAACCGAACCATCACCCCAAGCAAATTGGCAACCGCCGGTGTGCTCACTGGCAAAGCTAATATCATTGAAGTTGTTGCTGCCGTTGTAGAAGGTGGAGTTGATCGGATAGAGCACATTCTTGCACGAGCCCGAGCCACCATTGTTGCCACGGGTCCAAGCGCGATACTGATTGAGTGTTCCAGGCGGAGTCTTGGCAATTTCACCAACCATCAATGTGTTCGATGTGCCGTCAGTGATATCGCCCATGCGGACGCGGCGATTGGTGCTAACGCTACCGGTAGTCTCTTGATAGTGGCTGAGGATGCCATGAGCCGACCAGGCACCGTTCGCATTGGGACTGCCGATGGTATAGCTGTACGAGTTGCTGCCCATCGTCATCGTGGTGGGGTTCGTCAAGCCGCCAGGTCCCATCACGCCGTAGTAGTGCGTCGTGACGGCAGTCGTCAAGTTCGTGTTGGGATCCAAGTAACGGGTTGGCGATGGTCCCGATGGGCAGTAGTAGGTGGGAACAACATTAGCCGCGAACAGACCGTTACCAGTTGAGTTATACGCGGTCGTGAAATCGTACTTGGCGTACAGATTGTTCTGTTCGATGAATGGCAGAATATGCACCAACCAACTTGTACCTAAGATGGTCGTTGTACTACCAGTTGGGTTGGGTTTGGGATATACCGCGCCTTCAGCGCCTGGAGGAAACTTTCGGTTCGTATCGTGTGAGTTGTGTAGCGCTAGACCAATGTTCTTCAATTGGTTCGAGCAACTCATTCGTCGGGCTGCTTCGCGGGCTGCTTGAACTGCAGGTAAGAGAAGACCAACCAGAATTCCAATGATTGCAATAACTACTAACAATTCAACCAATGTAAATGCGGAGCGCGAGCGTAACGCCATCGTGAGGGGTCCCGTAAAGACAAAGAGAAGACGAAAGAAAAGTAAAAACGCTGATGAGATTACAGACTAGCCCAAGGTTGCAATTATGGCGAGGTCTTTGTAGCAAACCCTGCAGTAATGTAATGTTCAGCGTCTTTGTACTGCGCGCATCGTTGTATAGTGTGGCGTTGTATTATGAATGACTCTTAATGACGCAGGGCCGCTTTGTTGAACACGCGGCGAAGCCAAGGCAGAACCCGCTCATCATCTTTGCGTTCACCTAACTCTGTTTTGTCCCGCAAATGATTGTCAGGTGATTCAACGCAACAAGGGGAAGAGATATGGGCTGGGTCGCGCTACATATCTCTTCCCCCAATCAGATCCCTCCCGGGAAATGCTGGTTGCACGAGCGGCTTAGCGAACTGCTGCCGTCTTGCTGAGCTCTAACGTTCCATAGAAGACTCCGCCGCTGCGGATGATGCGGAACTTGGGACTGCGCGATTGTTTCATCTCGTCTGAATTCAATATCCATTCGAGATCTTCCAGTTCGGTGTTTGCCACTCGAGCAAACCGACGAGCACGTCGCCCGACTGAAGTTTCGCGTTGTGCGCTGGACTATTCTTGCGAACGCTTTCAATCACTAGTCCACCGGTGTAGCTGGAATCCACCGCACGCACTTGCTGAGCGTCAGCCTGCTTTAACCTGACACCCAGAACATTCCATGCATAGTTGCTTTGCTCTTGATTGCGCGCTGAAACCAGGCTCACACTCGACGCAATGCGGCTGGCACCTTCAATGCGCTCGGTTTTCGATTGTCCGGCATGTTCATATTCGATTTCGATCGCCGCACCTGGACGTTGATCGAGCAGAGCCAACTCATATTGCAGTCGATTGGCAACCCGCTGGCCTCCAACCTTCTTGATCAAGTCGCCACTGCATACCGAATCGCTTCGACTGCCTGCGGCCTTAGTTACTTTGAGTTCAGTGCGACCTTCGCGGCTACTAGTGCGCACTTCAAAAGGCACGTCGATACCATGCGTACGATGAATGAGCACCGCTGCGACTTCGAGCGCTTTATCGACGGGAATGGCGAAGCCAATACCCTGAGCACCAACGCGCACGGCGGCATTCAAGCCGATCATGTCACCGTCGATGTTTACCAGTGGACCGCCGGAGTTACCAGGATTGATACTGGCATCGGTCTGAATCAAGTCCTCATACTGCTGCACACCATTGACCGGGATGTCGCGATGCAGCGCGCTGATAATGCCTTCGGTTACCGTATGTTGGTAACCAAAGGGATTGCCAATGGCCACAACTTTCTCGCCGCGCATCAGATCCGATGAGGTACCGAAGTTGATCACAGGTACTGGCCGCGGAGATTCGATCTTGATGAGAGCCAGGTCAGTGCTCGGATCGTGCGCGATGGGTGTACCGATAAACTTGCTGCCGTCGTGCAAGGTCACTTCAATGCGATTGACGTCTTGAACCACGTGTTGATTGGTCAAGATGTAGCCTCGAGAATCGATGATGACTCCCGAGCCCATGCCATTGACTTGCTGAGCCTCGCCGGCACCCTTGCCACTGGGCTTGTTGCCTTCGATATTAACAACCGCTGCTTCGGCCGCGCGAATTGCGCGCACCGTGTCGGTCATGCGTGAAGCCGCCGGCGATTCGGCCAACAAACAAGTCGGCAGCGAACTGATACTGGTACCGGCCATTAACGTAGCCAGAACAGTCGACGCCGAACGCAATCGAATATTTTTATGAAACATCGACGCCCTTCCAGGCGAAACCAGCGGGGTCCAATTGCTTGGCTGCTCGTGCGGGTTCAAGCAGCTCATGTCCAGCCGATCACACTGCGGAATGTGTCGGCCTGCCGGTTGAATCGGTCGCTCGCATTAGACCGCTTAAGCCACCAATTGCTGGTCCGTAAGAAGTGCCCAGTTTGACACTATGACAAGAGAGATAAACTGTACCTCATGCGGCAACTCATCCGCGCAGCCAAAAATGAATCAACCCCTCAAACTCCCCCCATCTTTTGTCATCTAATTTTTTGTCAGAGTATCTGACTGAAAATTAGATGACAAATACAGCCATCAGTCCAAATCAGGCTCGGGGGGAGCAACTACGGGCGGGGGTTCATTGGCGGCGGGCTTCTGAGACTTTCCAGATGCCTCAGACTTTTCAGCCTTCTCAGGTGCCGGGGCTGCTCCAGCATCAGGCAGTGCTGCCTTGACCTCTGTAGCAGCTGGCGTTTCAGGCTTCGCTGCTTCCGTTTTTGGAGCCTCAGCCTTCGATGGTGCTGCATTGGTTTCAGGCGTCGCGTTAGCAGCATCGCCTTCGGCGGCTGCTGCGGCTGCTTCCGCTGCAGCTCGAATCTCTGCCGACCGCTTGAAGAAGGCCCCGCGGTCGATTTTGTTCCAATCGGCCAGAATCTGTTGCAGACGCGGATCAGGCGTACTGCTTTCATGCTCTTCGCGGAACTTTAGGAAATCGTTTAGCACAAAATCATCACCCAACGCCTCGTCGCTGATCTGACGATAGCGTTTGATCGCCTTTTGTACTTCTTCAGCCGATTCGTCGGTCATCATCGATGGGAAGCGATTGAAGAGATCGTTCCAACTCTTGAAAGCACTTTGGTACTTGGCGATGGCCGCGTCCAATTCACCTTTCTGCAGAGCTTGATTAGCAGCATAGAGATCCGCGCGGGCATTTAATGCTGGCTGAGTCTGCTCGGCTTTGGTGCGCATGTCCCAGTACGGGAAGTTAACCTGGTTGCGATAGATCTCAATGTGCCGCACGAACTCTTCGGCCTTCTCGACCTTGATGGCTAGCTCGTTGGCCTTGTACTGCTTTTCGGCTGGCACAGCCGCTGCGACTTCGCGCACCGGCACTTGCAGTTTCTGATCAGCCGACATGGCTAGCATAACTTCCGCCGGCGCACGCTGCAGGTCAGGTACTGCCAGAGCTGCTTTCTCTTCATCCGTCAAATTGTTCATGCGCTCGGGCGCGCAGTTCATCGGCTTTCTCTTTGCAATACTCGTTGAAGGCGGCCTTCGCTTCAGCCACTTGCTGGTTGGCCACTTCAATGTCGTTCATCTTGAGATCTTCACCCCAAGTTGAACGAATGATGATATTGCCAAACCCAACCCAACCATCGGCCGCTTTGATCCAGGCAAACTTCGATGAGTCACCCAAGTGACCTTCGGTAGCAATCATGGCAGCGTAATTGATCAACCACATGGGTCCCATGCGATAGAAGTTGGTGGGACTCTTGTGAGGTATCGAACCGCCGTTGACCATGTTGTAACAGCGCTCGTAGTACAAACGGCCCCGTCAACCAACTGTCGGGACGTTGATCGGGACCAACGCCATCCGGCTGGCGCACATCCATATCCTTGTCGCGCAGTTCATCATGCCAGTCGTCGTCCTTGCGATACAGATCGCGGAACTGAACTTTTCATCCGACACACCGAACTTGTTACCAAACTTCCAACCCAATTCATAAGGCAAGTCGGTCTTCTTGCGGTTGTACTTCGTACCGACCAATAGATAATCGATACCCTTCTTTACCCAAGCATAACGCTGACGATAGTCGTCGAACTCAACCGAAATATTGTAGGACAAGTTCCAAGACAGAAAGTCCCAGACTTTGACGAAGTGCGGTTCCAGACGCGTGATCTGGTTCAGCGTGGCGGAATAGTTATCCCAAAACTGCTCGCGCTTGTAGTACTCAGCCGCTGCCACAGGATACTCACTGCCACACCGCGCATACCCAGCGTAGCCAATCGCATCGACTCGCTGGCTGGATCGATCGCCCCCAAGTCGGCCTGGCCCAGTTCGTACTGCGAACGAATCGAAGCCAGCGCACCGCCAGGCGTCAGCTCGGTACCCCAGAATTGCGTACCGATGGATGGCCCAGCATGTAGATGGGAAACAGCAGCAACACCATTGCCGCAATGTATAAGAGTCGACGACCGAGTATCTGCGAGTTCATGCAGCCAACTCCCGAGTCTTCAGGAAGAAGTATCCAATGAGCGCTGTTGCCACGAAGTAACAAGCAGCCAGCGTAATATGTCGGAACAGTAGCGAACTAAAAATGTCGATGCCATAGGCCACGAACGCCGAAGTGTTCAGACCACCGAAGTCAGGGAACACGCGTCCAATGACGCTGAGCGGTGACATGATACCGTAGTCAATGGTCTTGATTACATTCTCTAACGTATCGTTGCCCAAGTCCAGTTCCGTCATCGATCCAGCTTGCAGCGGCATGCGTACCAGCGATTCGATAGGACCGCCACCTGGCATTTTCCCAGTGGCCACTTCCGAGGCGACACCACCGAAGAAACCAAAGACCAGGCAAGTCAGCGTCGCAATCATCGCCACTGGACCGCTGAGGAACGTACTGAACATCACGCCAAAGCATACGATGATCAGCATCTGCAACCAAATGCCCACGTAAGCCTTGAACATGTTCCAGACGAAGGATCGGTCGGCCTGTCGCACATACAGGTCCGCTTGAGACATACCCAAGTACTGACTGCGGTCTTCGCAGCGTACCACTACTTCCATCTTGCCATCTTGAACCAGGTCTTCGTAGATATCCAACTGCGCTGGCACGCGATCGCGGAAGCCATCGATCTTGCGTGGAATGGTCATCTGGTCGACAGCAAATTCCTTGACGATAAAGCGCATCGGGTTGCTTTGCACTTTGCCGTTCGGATGTCGCAAGGTGATCGTACCTTGAACGCCCGTGACGATGTCGCCTTTGTAGGTACGGAAGGCTTTCAGAGTGTATTCCAGGTTGATGCCGTCCTGGCCAAACGTGCTCGGCTTGACGTTTTCAAACGTCCAAATGGCCGTCATCAGCGAAGCGCCTTCGATGTACTTCTGATAGTTGGATTCGTAACCAACGTTCAGACCTTCACCGGTATTGCCTTCGCGATCGGTGAAACGCAGCGATGCCAACACGGGCACTTTGGCTTGCAACATGCCGACAGCTTCGTAGATCTCATAGACTGGCTTGCCATCTTTGTCTTTGCGATCCGTTTTGACCACGCGATGCTTATGGCCTTTGACTTCATTGGTAACGCCTTCACCATCTTCACCAATCTCAAAGGTGTGAGCGTGGTAAGCGTCAAAGGTCGTTTGCCCCGTCTTGCCGTCGGCGTCCAGCGTGCGAACCTCGTGCACGTGACGCACACCGCGGACAACGAAGAAATAACTCAGCACACCCATGATCAGCAGCAACACGGTGCCCACGGCCGTAAAGCCGATGATGCGACCCAGCACGATTTCGGTACTGCGCACCGGCTTGGTCACGATCGTTTGCACCGTCTTGTTCTTGATGTCGGCAGGCAAACTAAAGCAGCTCAGGAACAGACCGAGCAGCAGCACCATCCAGGATGTACCGGTGAGCACGGTTTCGATATACAAGCGGGCCGGATAGTCGGCGTTCGGATCGAGGAACCAACCAGCAAACATCAATCCGACGATAAACACTGCCACTACCGCCAGCACTTTGCGACGCAAGGCTTCTTGAAAGGCCAGTCGAGCGATGGCATACGTGCGACGCCAGGTCGTGCCGGGCAGGTCGCGCGCGAACAGCTCATAGATCACGCGCGTAACCGCATGAAAGCCTTCGACCGGACCGTGCACGAATGTGGCTAGCACATAGCAAACCACGAAAGCCAATAGAGAAAAACCCGCAAAGATGCCCACGCCCCACAGCAGAGCATATTGCTGGAAGAGCCACTCGAAGTAGCCCCACATTTGTTCCGATTCTAGGCGCATAGTGCAGTTGGCGTTTCAGGAATGAGCAGAGTTTAGGAGGAGACCAGTCACACGTAACAAGCTACGCTTACTTGTTGGCAGCTTGAGCCGATGCGGATGTACGCATACCGGGCCGAGCTTCGCTCTCGCGCACGATTTCCAGGAACAACTCTTCCATCGTGGTCGTGGGGTTACCGATCGACAGCACTTCGCCGCCATCGTTCTTGATCAGCTCCGCAATCTTGCTCTGCGTGGCTGCGGACAAACCCTTGGCATGCACTTCGGTAACCTCACGTACCTTCAGCAAATCGTTGACGCGACCCAGTTCACGCAAGCGACCGCGATGCAAAATGGCAATACGATCGCACACGTCCTGCACGTCGGCCAGTTGGTGCGAACACATCAGAATCGTCTTGCCTTCATCGCGCAGCCGCAGGATCAAGTCCTTCATTTCGCGGCTACCAATCGGGTCCAAACCAGACGTCGGTTCGTCCAGGATCAACAGATCGGGCTCGTTGATCAGCGCTTGAGCCAGACCGATACGACGCGTCATACCTTTGGAGTACTCGCGCAGTTGTTGACGACGGGCGCCTTTCAGACCCACCATCTGGATCAATTCGTCGGCCCGCTTCTTGCGAACATCGGCCGGCATATCGAACAAGCGGCCATAGAAGTCCAGCGTCTCTTCGGCGTTGAGGAACTTGTAAAGGTACGATTCTTCAGGCAAGTAGCCGATACGTTCGTTCTTGCTCACATCGCGAGCGTCTTTACCAAACACGAATGCTCGGCCGGAAGAGGGGAAGAGCAGGCCCTGAATCAGCTTGATCGTGGTCGACTTGCCCGAACCGTTGGGGCCCAGCAAGCCGAAGATCTCACCGCGGCGCACTTCGATATCGAGCGCCTCGAGCGCCTGAACTTTGGGACGGCCCCAGAAATCGCGGTAAATCTTACCGAGATTACGGGTTTCGATGATGATATCCGAATCCGCAGGTGCGGAACTGGTGGCCGGTGCAGCAGCACTCATTTCCAAAGGTCTCTAATGGTTTACAAGAAAGTGAATCGTAACCCGAAGCGTTAGCGAGGAAATCGCAACCCGACGCGTTAGCGAGGGGCTCAGAAAAGTATTCCGGATGGAACGGTCTTCTGCGAATACGCAGCCCGCCACGGAAAGGTTCGCCGCCCCGCCGCCATACATTTTTTGTCCTCCATTTTCTGTCCGACAAAAACGACTGACAAAAACGACTGACAAATATGAAGCTGGCTGTTTCTTAAGCATTCCTTATAGCGTGGTTCAGGCTGGCACTATAAATTGGACGTGCTCGACTGACAAGCCGCTGGGCTAACTGTCGCTCTACCAATCACCACCTGAGTTTTGGGTAATGCCGGAACTGACACAAGAATCTGCTTACGAGCTAACGATTCGACGCTTGTACGAGCGGATCAACTACGAAAAAACAGGCCATGCTCCCTATTCTGATGCCAACTATCGCCTGGACCGCATGCGCCGGCTGCTGGCAGAACTGCAGGACCCACATCTTTCGGCTCCAGTGATTCACATCGCCGGAACCAAGGGCAAAGGCTCGACAGCTTCGCTTATCGCCAATATGCTCGTGGCCGCAGGCCTGCGCACGGGGTTGTATACTTCGCCCCATCTCCTGCGATTAGAAGAACGTTTTCAAGTCAACTTGGAACCCTGTCCTCGGGAACAACTGGTCGAACTGGTCGAAGTCACGCACGAAGCAGCCGCGCGGGTCGAAGCCAGCGGAGGCGGCCGGGCGACGTTCTTTGAACTGACCACCGCCGTCGCTTGCCTGCACTTTGCGCGACACAACGTCCAGGCCATCGTCTTGGAAGTTGGACTGGGCGGCCGACTGGACAGCACCAACGTTTGCCAGCCCGAATTGTGCGTCATCACTACGATTGGACTGGATCATCAAGCCCAATTGGGCAACACGATTGCGGCGATTGCGGGCGAAAAGGCTGGGATCATCAAAGCGGGGATTCCCGTCGTAAGCTCCGCCAGGCATCCCGACGCACAGCGGGTCATCACGGAAGTCGCACACGCCCATCAAGCCCCTTTGCGACTGATCGAGCGCGACTTCAGCGGCCGCTGGACACCTTATATAGATGATTCCAGCTTAGACCAACCGACCGACCAGGCACTACACAGTTCGACTTTCCTGGGCATTAACCATAGGCCCGGCACATCGCGTCGCCCTTTGGCCCAAGTCGAATTTCATCCGAGTTACGCCGATTCGCGGCTGGGAGATGCTGCCTGGAACTTATCCATGCTTGGCCAGCATCATTTGGATAACTTGTCGGCGGCGCTGAGTTGTATTGACTGGTTGATACAGCGCGGTTGGCGCATTCCGGTCCAGCCGCTTAGGGAAGCAGTCACCCAAACTTGTGTGCCAGCGCGTCTGCAAGTTGTGGGGCAAGCCCCAGTGCGTTTGATCGACACAGCGCACAACGCCGATTCGA
Source organism: Ottelia alismoides (assembly GCA_037367405.1). NCBI lineage: Eukaryota > Viridiplantae > Streptophyta > Magnoliopsida > Alismatales > Hydrocharitaceae > Ottelia > Ottelia alismoides. The sequence continues at coordinate 45,556 of JAZKJV010010434.1, read as the reverse complement.
TTGCCGCAACTCTGGCAGCTCTTGAAACTCACTTCCCCAACAAACGCAAACGACTGGTGCTGGCGACCAGCCGCGATAAAGATATCGATGCCATATTGCGCGCAGTATTACCTGCGTGCGATGAAATTATTCTCACCCAATACCACAACAACCCGCGTGGCTTACCGCTGGACGAACTAGCTCAGCACGCGCGCAAAATACAATCGCAGTTACAATCGCCAGCGATTCTCCTCGAAGCCCCCGCACCTCTGGAGGCATGGCAACTAGCGCTGGATAACTCGAAGCCAACCGATCTTCTATGCGCCACTGGTAGCTTCTTCTTAGCTGCCGAACTAATGGAAAAGCTTTTGCATGCCTGATTTTTTGTCATGCATTTTTTGTCAGAGATAAAATTCCACCAATCTCTCAATTTGGTGGGTGTCATTCAAACTGTAGCGCGATAAGATGGGCGAATTGGAACAAGGAATCGCACTGACTGCCCCCTCCAGTTTTGTCGGTCCGCTGACCAGCACATATCGGCCCGTGTGGTAAGGTTGTGTTATCAAAGGTTGCGCATTCTATAGAACGCTGGTTCTATCACAGCGACACTGGAAAACAAACACTTCACCGCAGCTTCGCATGGCGTGCATCAGTGTTTAATTAGTACTAGTGACAAAACAATCCATAGCCAACAGGTGGAATCTTGGCGCGTTACGATGACGACGATGATGACCAAAAGGTCATGACTCTTGATGATTTGTTGGGACCCGTTCCTGAACCAGAAACCAACAAAACATCTAACTATTACGATCTCAACGACCTTTCTGAAATGATGAGCAACTCAGTGTCAGACAAAAACCTTAGCAAGAGCCAGCGCGTTCGCAATTACCTCGACGAAAATCCTGAAGCTCGCAATCGCGATGTCGTCGATGCACTCTCTGAATACGGTGTAACAGCCGCTGACGTATCGAATGCCAAAGCACAATTGAAGCGCAAAGGTGAGACGCCAGCCAAGAAAGGCAAGTCAGCCGCCGCACCTGCCGCAGCCAGCAGCGTTGCCAAAGCCGCTGCCACCGCAGTCGCCGCTCAAAATGGCGCCGGCGGTTCGATCGCCATGGGCGAACTAGAAGCCGCCATCACCTTCGTCCGCCAAATCGGATCCCTCGATCGCGCCAAACAACTGCTAGTGATCATCCAACAAGTTCAACAGCTATAGCTCAGACAAAAAATTGAGTGACAGAAGATTTTTTGTCACTCCATTTTTTGTCCGTTCTTAGCACTTCATGTTCAGTGCAGCTGTGTGGCCAGTGGCAAAGGCGGCTTGAAAGTTAAAGCCGCCGATGGGCCCATCGATATCCAATACTTCGCCCGCAAAAAACAAACCAGGCACAATGCGACTCTCGAGCGTATGTGGGTTTACTTCTTTGCGACAAACACCACCAGCGGTGACCTCCGCTTTCGGGTAACCGCGCGTGCCTGAGAGCGGCACAGACAAGCGCTTCATCGAATCGAACAAACGCAACCGCGCCTTCTTCGGTAGCTCGGCCAGCGTTATCTCGCTCGACACTTCGGCTTGATGCAATAAACAATCAGCCATGCGCTTAGGCATGTGCCCCGACAACACGCTATGCAACGATTTCTTACCCGCTCCACTGGAGCCATCCATCAGTGACATGCAAGCCGATTCATCATGATCGGGCAACACATCGATCAGCAAACGCGCGCGATGTGGTTCGGCCCAGCCCGATACCGCACCTGAGACGTTCATAGCCGCTGGTCCAGAGAAACCAAAGTGTGTCCATAACAAACTGGTGCGACTCGTATGGCGAGGATCGCGCTCAGGTTTGGCATCGCCATACACCGCAGTCACGCGCACATCTTCCAGCGTCAAACCTTGCAACTCGTGCACCCACACAGCCGGACTGAGCAATGGCGTCAAGGCTGCATGTGTGGGCTCGATCGTGTGCCCCAGCGCAGCGGCCCATGGATAGCCATCACCTGTTGTGCCGCAGCCGGCATACGACAAGCCACCTGTGGCCATCAACAGCAACCGACTATGGACTTGCTCAGTCTCTGTTGAGACGACCCAGCCATCGGTCTCGCCGCGCGCGATGTGCTTGACTGCGACGCCAGTGCGCAAAGTGGCCCCTGCGTCGTTCAGTCGCCGCACCAGCGCATCGCGGACATCGAGCGCTCGATCACTGACCGGAAAGACCTTGCCGGTATCTTCCACTTTCGTGGCCACACCCAAGCGGTTGACTTCGGCCACAACAGCCAGCGGGCCAAGATTATGCAGCGACGGCTTGAGGAAACGTCCTTGGTTGCCAAACGCAGCCATGATGCCGTCGATTCCGCAGTTGTGCGTGATATTGCAGCGGCTGCCACCCGACATCAATATTTTGACGCCAGCTTTGACGTTCTTTTCCAGCACCAGCGTCTTCAGCCCCCGCGCACCGGCCGTTCCGGCCGCCCACAGCCCCGCAGCGCCACCGCCAACAACAATGAGATCCCACATAAAACTGGCTCTGAGGCTTTCTCTTTGGAGTGCGAAGGGCGCAGCCTTCGCTTTCAGGCCGCTAATGGTGTGGTCGCAGTGGATACTTTATTTTTTGCCCAACATTTTATTGTCAGGTGCGCACTACGTTACAATAAAGTATCACCCCCGCCCACCCTCCCGCCTACCTAACCGAGTTTCTGCCTCATGCGCAGCGTTGCTTTCACAGTCGCTCTCACCGCCGCATGTTTTCAGTTAGCGATCGCGCTCGCTGCCGACCCGACCATCGACTTTGATCGCCAGATTCGGCCGCTGCTGTCCGACAATTGTTTCAGTTGCCATGGCCCCGACGCCGGCCAGCGCAAAGCCGATCTGCGGCTCGACTCGCGCGAAGCGGCTGTGGCCAGCGGTGCGATCTCCGATACTGAACCGGCGGCCAGCCAACTAATAAAGCGCATCGTTTCCACCGATGATGACCAGGTCATGCCGCCGCCCGGCAGTCATAAGAAATTGACAGATGCTCAAAAGCAACTGCTGAGCAAATGGGTCGAGCAAGGTGCTAAATACACCCAGCACTGGTCCTTCGTTCCACCCAAACGTCCCGAAGTTCCGAAAGACGTTCATGCCATTGATTACCTGGTTGAACAACAGTTGCAACGCGAAGGGCTGACTCTCTCGCCGCCAGCCGAACCACACACGCTCGCGCGACGCTTGTCGCTGGACTTAATCGGCTTGCCACCATCCGAAAAACAAGTGGACGCTGTGGCGGCGGATCCATCGCCAGCGAACATTGAAAAGCTGATCGATGAATTGATCGCGTCACCGCACTACGGCGAACGCATGTCGATTGCGTGGCTGGACGTCGTACGTTTCGCTGACACCATTGGTTATCACTCGGATACACCACGCAATGTTTATCCCTATCGCGACTATGTTATCAATGCCTTCAACAGCAACAAACCATTCGATCAGTTCACGATGGAACAAGTTGCCGGCGACTTGTTGCCCGACGCCACGCAAGAACACAAGATCGCTTCGTGCTTCAATCGATTGCTGCTGACGACAGAGGAGGGCGGTGCACAGCCGAAGGACTACGAGGCCCGTTACTTGGGCGACCGCGTCCGCGCGATCGGTACAACATGGCTTGGCCTGACGATCGGTTGCAGTCAATGCCACGATCACAAGTTCGATCCCCTGACGATGAACGACTTCTATTCGATGGGAGCTTTCTTTGCTGACATCGACGAAGCCATTATCGGTCGCCGCGAAGATGGTATGCTCGCCCCCAGCGCCGACCAGGCCAACAAACTGCGCATGCTCAAGGTCGCCGTCAGCACGTTGCAAGCCGAGATGAACGCGCCGCATGCGCGCCTAGCCGATGAACAGCTGCAGTGGGAGAAACAACAGCTCGATCTCGAAGCTGCGGGTAAAGCGTGGCAGACACTCTCATTTGCTGACATGAAAGCCGAACAAGGTTCCACGCTAGCCGCCCAGTCCGATCATTCAATCCTGGCCAGCGGCAAACGCCCGAAGCAAGAAAACTATTTGCTGACCTGGCCTGCAACAGCGGATCAGACTCGCGTCGCGACGTTGCAGTTAGAAGTGCTGCCTCATGCATCGCTACCGGATGGTGGCAGCGGTCGCGCGGACAATGGCAACTTTGTACTCACCGAGGTTGTCGCCCGCATCGTGCGTCCCAATGGTGAATCTCAACCAATTAAATTCGCCGCCGCCCGCGCTTCGATCGAACAAACTCAAGCGGTCGGCAAACATCCCGATAAGAAATGGTCAGCCGCTTCCGTCATCGACGGCGATGCGCGATCTTCCGAGTGGGGTTGGGCCATTCTGCCCGAGGTGAAGAAGCCACAACAACTGCAACTCAAGCTAGCCGAGGCCATCGAACTCAAGGCCGGCGATCAACTGATTATCGAGATGCAGCAGAAGCACAGCAATGCTGGCCACATCGTCGGTCACTTTCGTTGGTCACTCTCTGGCGATCCAAATACATACGACGCCCCGCTGGGCAACAATGCTGCCGCGGGTGAATTGCTGACGATCATCAAGTTACCTCCCGCCGAGCGCAAGCCAGACCAAGTGGAAAAGCTCCGCACCGCTTTTCACAACGTAACGCCAGCGCTGGCCGATCTACGTAACCAACTGGCCGCGGCCCAGAAGCAGCTTACCGATTTCGAAGCCAGCTTGCCGCGATGCCTGGTTTCCAATTCTACCGGCAAACGCATCGTACGACAATTGGCAAGATGAAAGCGGACCGCAAGTCGTCCCCCAAACTGCCTGCGTTCTTGACCAGCACACAAGCATCCAGCGATCGACGACTCAATCGACTCGACCTGGCTCGATGGTTGGTCGCGCCCGACAATCCACTCACCGCTCGCGTGTATGTCAATCGTTTATGGAAACAGTTCTTCGGCGTCGGCCTATCCAAAAACTTGGATGACGTCGGCGCTCAAGGCGAAGCACCAGCCAACGGTCCGCTACTGGATTACCTGGCCACCGAGTTCGTTCAGTCGGGTGGAACATCAAGCACATCGTACGTTTGATGGTGACCTCGCGCGCCTATCAGCAATCATCGTATGCAACGCCCAGAGATGATCGCGCGCGATCCCGAGAATCGCTTGCTTGCACGTCAAAGCCGCTTTCCTGCCGGCTGAATTGGTGGCGTGACAATGCCCTGTCGATAGCTGGACTGTTATCGACCGAGATTGGAGGCCCGAGCGTCAAGCCTTATCAACCAGAAGGTTATTGGGAAAACTTGAACTTCCACAGCGCACTTACAAAGCTGACCCTGCGCCGTGCAGCATCGTCGCGGGCTGTATGTCTGGTGGCAGCGATCCTTTGTGCATCCGAGCATGTTGGCTTTCGATGCGCCGACTCGCGAAGAGTGTGCGGCTGATCGACCGCAGTCGAACCATTCCGCAACAAGCATTGGTCTTGCTGAACGATCCAACTTATGTCGAAGCAGCCCCGCGCGCTGGCTGTGCGCATGACGAGTGACACACAATCCAGCGACACACCTTCACGCATTCGCCGCGCGTTCCCGCCGCGCCACCGCGCGCGACCCGAACGAAAAAGAGTTAGCCTACTCGTCAAACTCTATCAAGATTCACTCGCTGCCTACTCTGCCGATGCTGCCGCCGCTCAGTCACTGTAACCATCGGCGGTCACGCCGCACCACCACCGACGACACCCCCACCCTGGCCGCCACCATCCAAGTATCCCGCGCCATCCTAAACCTCCACGAAGTCATTCACCCGCTCGTAGTTTTTGTCTTTCAATTTTTGTCAGATCTGCAAAGCCAAACCCATGACGCCGCGCGCCACCCTCATCGCCAGCGCACTGCTCACATGTGCAACCGCCAGCCACCGCGTTCGAACCTGCAACGGACGCTAGAGTTAGCTTCGTTAACGATATCGTGCCGGTGTTAACCAAATCAGGTTGCAACGCTGGCACCTGCCATGCGAAAGCACCCACGGGCAAAACGGTTTTCAACTTTCGTTATTGGGTTTTTGAACCGCTCGAAGATACGACACATCGTGAAAGAAGGCCGCGGACGCCGACTCTCCCAGCCGCGCCCGAGAACAGCCTGCTAGTGCGCAAAGCCTCAGGTGTACACCGCACAAAGGCGGCGTGCGCATGGAACCGGCTTCGCCCGAGTACCACTTGCTGGTCAACTGGATCAAGCAAGGCGCCATCTACGACGGACCAACTGCCGCCGCGCTTTCCGACCATCGAAGTCGACCAGCTCGCGGCTTGATGCAACCGGCAGCCAGCAACAACTGAAAGCGATCGCCGATACAGCAACGGTGCCCAGCGCGGATGTAACAGCCCTGGCGCTCTTCGAATCGAACGATAAAGCCCTGGCGGAAGTCACATCTCAAGGCTTGGTTACGACAGCCAGTATCCAGGCAAAGTCTCTTGTCATGGTGCGTTATCAAGGCAAGACGGCCGTCTTCAACGCAGCCATTCCCATTTCCAGCCGCTGTCACCAGCGACTCAAAACTCGCTAACTGCTACAACACCGACCACTACAACACCAGACGCAACCCCAAACACGACCAGCCGATAAAAACTTTATTGATAAACTAATTTTTGCAAATCTTGCCGAACTCAGTATTCCCCCGTCTCAGCTATGTGATGACGCTACGTTTCTGCGTCGCTCGTCGCTGGACATTGCTGGTCGCTTGCCGACGCTCGAAGAAACGCAAGCCTTTACGGGCCAGCAGCGCGCCCGACAAACGCGAGCAGTGGATCGACCAATTGCTGCGAAGCCCCGAATACGCTGACTTCTTTGCGAACAAGTGGACATCGTTGCTAAAGAATCGTCGCGATGATGCCAGCGACATAACCTCTAACTTTGCGTTTTACTCTTGGGTGCGTGACAGCTTGCTGGCCAACAAGCCTACGATCAGTTTGTGCGCGAACTGCTGGCCGCCACCGGCACGGTGATCGATATCCACCCGTGGCCTGGTACAGCGCGTCAAAGAACCTAAGCAACAACCTCGAAGACGTAGCTCAGTTGTTCTTGGGCGTGCGCATGCAGGCGGCGCAATGCCACCACCATCCGTTCGAGCGTTGGAGCCAGGATGATTACTACAGCCTGGCCGCTTTCTTTAGCCAGGTTCGGCCGCAAGCCCACGGCCACGCCGGCGAAGATATGATCTTTCATCGACGCGGCACTGCCGCTGCTACCAATATCAAGACTGGCAAAGCGCTCAAGCCAGCCGCACTGGGCAATCCGAGCAGACGATTGCACCCGATGTCGATCCGCGATTGAAGCTAGCCGATTGGATGACTCACCGGAGAATCCATTCTTTGCTAAGGCGCTTGTCAATCGTTTACTGGAAACACTTCTTTCATCGCGGCCTCATTGAACCCCGAAGACGACATCCGCGATACCAATCCTCCATCGAACCCCGAGCTGTTGGCCGCTCTCGAACATCATTTCATTCAAAGCGGCTTTGATCTGAAGCACTCGTACGTGTGATCGTACAGTCGCAGGCTTACCAGCTCACGGAAGTACCTGTCGCTAACAACAAAGTCGATCTGCAGAATTACTCGCGCTACTATCCTCGTCGACTGCAGGCCGAAGTGCTGCTGGATGCTATCGATGACCTGACCGGTGTGAAGACAGGATTTCCGAACCTTCCCAGCGGCACGCGAGCGATTGCTTTGCCGGATAACAGCTACAACAACAATTCGCCGTTCTTGAAAGTATTCGGTCGACCATCGAACGAAAGCGTCTGTGAATGCGAACGCGTGCAGTCCTCCCAGCCTCGCGCAGAGCCCTGCATCTGATGAATGCCGCGACATTCGTGGCAAGCTGAATAACAACAACGGCCTGGCCCACAAGTTAGCAGCCGACAAAGCCCGCTCGACGGAAGACAAGATCACCGAGCTCTATCTGCGTGCCTTCGCACGTCCGCCGCGCCCCGATGAATTGGCTACCGCTGTCGCTCACGTTAACGAACCTGGTACCGATGCCAACGAGAATTACAAAGAATCTCCTCTGGGCGATCATCAACACCAAAGAGTTCCTGTTCAATCATTAAACAACCAATCTTCTGTCCACCATTTTTGTCAGACCCATGCGAATACTCAGCTCAATATTGACACTGCTACTAGCGAGCAATCTTGCCGCTCAATCAGTATGCATCCGCTGCCGCGATTGCTGACCACCATGCCGATGGGTGGACAAGCTGGTACATCGTGTGATGTGACAATCACTGGTGACCATCTCGACGAGGGGCCAACTCGTATTCACTCATCCAGGTTTGACCGCGCAGCCGAAGAAAGATGACGCTGGCAAATCCATACCCAATCAATACACCATCACCATTGCACCCGATTGCCCCGTCGGCATTCACGAAGCCCGTGTGATGTCACGCTTGGGAATTTCATCGGCCCGCGTCTTCTCCGGTAGTTTGCCCGAAGTCATTCGCACCAAACCCAACACCACGCTGGCAACGGCGATGGAACTGACCGTCGACTCGACCTGCAACGCGCATGTGACCGCCAAGTCAGTGGACCACTATGCATTCCAAGCCAAACAAAACGAACGCATCCTGATTCACTGCGCGGCCAAAGAAGTCGATTCGAAACTCGGTGCCGTGCTGATCGTGGCTGATGACGCTGGTCGCGATTTGAAAGTCGAACGTCGTGGCGGCCTGATCGATTTCCCTTGTGCCGGCCGATGGCAAATACATCATCAAGATCCATGACCTCACGTTCAACGGCGGCGCTCCTTACTTCTATCGCTTAACGCTCAAGCGCTTGGCTGCAGATGCGTCGCTGCCGCAATTCGCATCCATTCAATCGGTCAGCGCTTTCTCCTGGCCACCACCTGGCCTGGTTGCCAGCGCACCAACTGCGGAAGCCGAACCCAACAACGAAGCAGCCAATGTGCAGAAGATCTCGTTGCCCTGCGATATCAGTGGCAGCTTCTTTCCAGCAGCCGATGTCGATACCTTCGAGTTTGCTGCCAAGAAAAGATGAAGTCTGGTGGATCGAAGTCGCTTCGGAGCGGCTTGGTCGGCCAACCGATCCGGCCATCGTTGTTCAGTTGGTCGAACCAGTTAGCGATCCAGCCGCACCGCCCAAGCTGACCGATGTCGCTGAACTGAGCGACATAGCCAGCCCGGTCAAGATCTCGAGCAATGGCTACGCATATGATGGTCCACCATTTAACGCAGGATCGACAGACATCCTTGGCAGCTCGAGATCAAACAAGATGGTGTTTATCGTTTGCAGTTGAGCGATCTCTTGGTGGCACTCGAAAAGATCCACGCAACATCTATCGCTTGATCATTCGCCCAGCCCAACCGGACTTCGCGCTGGTGGCTTGGGACTGCACATGGAGTTGCGTAACGGTGATCGCGCTGCGTTATCAAAGCCCATCGCGCTGCGAGCTGGTCAAACGATTGCGTTGGAAGTTGTGGCTGTGCGTCGCGATGGTTTTGATGGTCCAATTCAATTGTCGATGACGGACCTGCCGCCTGGTGTTACTTCGCAAGGTCTCACCATACCAGCCGGCAAGACACGTGGCATTATGCTCGTAACGGCTGATGCCCAGTCGCCGCCTGCTTATGTCAATGCCAGCTTCATTGGCACAGCTCAGATCAATGGCCAGAGTGTTTCGCGGCCATGTCGCCTGGCCGAGATGAGTTGGCCGGTACCGGACTCATGGGGTGAGATCCCTGCGCCGCGGCTGGTGATTGGAACACCTGTTCGGTATCATCGGCTGAGCAAGCACCGATGACGATCGCACCGAAGGAAAAAACGTTATCGAAGTCGCGCTGGTCAGAAAGCCGTCGTGCCACTCGCCTTTACGCGTCGTAGCGAATTCTCTGGATCAGTGATCGAGCTGCGCACCTTTGTGATGGCTTCGAACGCGCCCCGAAGTTCAGCGTGCCGATAACAGCCGACAGTGCCGAAGCGACTTTCGATACAGCGACCTTGAAGACTCCGCCTGGAGAATATGTAGTGGCCGTATACGGCGGCGCCGTAGCCCGCTATCAAGGCAAAGATACCGTCGACATCGTAGTGTCGGACCGATTAAAATCCGAGTCAAGTAGTTTTTCGTCCCTCCATTTTTGTCAGAGCCATCATGCCCAACCAAAATGCACGACGCGCTTTCCTTCAACTAGGACTCGGCGGCTTCGCCAGCCTGACACTGCCGGCATCTTGCGCATGCAATCGATTGCCGCAGCCGAAAATGTTCGACGAAAACGAAAGAGAAAACTGCAGTGATCATGGTTTGGAAACCAGGTGGTTGTTCGCACTTGGATACCCTACGACCCCAAGCCGATGGCCACCAGCGAATATCGTGGTCCCTTCGGCACGATTCCAACAAAGGTACCCGGCATGCAGTTCACCGAACTGCTGCCGATGCAAGCCAAGATTGCCGACAAGTTCACCGTGTTGCGTTCGATGCGTCAAACCGCGCCGGGCCATCCCGCCGGTTCGATGCAAATGCTCTCAGGCGATCCCGATACTCGCGATAAACCCAAGCCCAAATATCCTGACTGGATGACTGTCACGAACTATCTGCGATCGCAAGCTGGACCGCGCACCATCCGCTGCCAGCTTATGTCGGCATCATCCACCACTGGAGTACAACGGACCAGCTTACCTGGGTGATGCCTACTCGCCATTTACTGTGCATGGGGATCCCAGCTCACCAAAATTCTCAGTACCCAACATAGGCCTCGCTGATCAGAAAGAAGTCGAGCGTATCGGACGTCGTACATCGCTGCGTGAAAAGCTGGATACGCTCAGCCGCTCCTTTGATCAATTGGGCGAACTTGGTGCGCTCGATCAGTTTGAACAGCAGGCTTATACGCTGCTGACCAATCCTAAAACGCGCGATGCTTTTGATTTGACACAAGAGGACGAGAAGACACGCGATCGTTATGGCCGCAACTCATGGGGTCAGCAACTGCTGATGGCCCGGCGCTTGGTCGAAGCCGGTGTGGAAGTGATGACGACCAGCTTGTCAGGCCAACTGTGTGGTCGCGTGGGCAACTGGGACGATCACGCTGTGTGAACCATCATATCTTCGATGCCATGCGTTTTCGCGCCGCAGCTTATGATCAAGCCGTATCGGCATTGATCGAAGACATCTACGCGCGTGGCTTGGACAAACGCGTCTTAGTTGTGGTCACTGGCGAGTTTGGTCGCACGCCGAAGATCGAATACTCACCGAGCACCGGAGCCGGTAACGCCAGCGGACCGGCAGGCACAGTGCAACCGGGTCGCGACCACTGGCCGCGCGCCTTCTCGAATATCTGGGCCGGTGGCGGCATCGAAACGGGCCGTTTCATCGGAGCCACCGACAAGCGCGGCGAAGATGCCATTGAACGCATCTGCAGCGCCGAAGACTTTTTAGCCACCATTTATCATCACTTAGGCATCGACGCCCGCAACACCTTCATCAAAGACTTCAACGGCCGCCCCACACCAATCGTCGACCGCGGCCACCCAATCAAAGAATTGATCGGATAGTAGGCAGTAGGCAGTAAGCAGTAAGCAGTAAGCAGTAAGCGATCAGGCCGAGACTCCGGGACTCCCCCTCTCCCCTGTGTACTCACAGGGGAGAGGGGGTCGGGGGGTGAGGGGCGCGCCGCAAATACTTTACGCGTAAAGTAATCCCAATCCAACGTAACCCATAAAATTCGACGACATTATTCCCATTATGCACCACCTCCGCCGCACCTTCCTCCGCAACTCGATAGGCACATTGGCCTTGGCCAACCTATTGAATCAGACAATCTTTTTGGCAGCGACATCATCCAGCATCATGCGCCGCGCATCAAAACGCGTGATCTGGTTAACGATGGCTGGTGGCCCATCGCATTTAGAGACTTTCGATTACAAACCAGAGCTTGCCAAACGCGATGGCCAGGCGATGCCCGAAAGCATGACCAAGGGACAGCAAAATCGCTCAGCTCCAAGGCCAGGCACTTAAGTGTTTTGGTCCGCAAACGAAGTTCAAAAAGTTCGGCCAATCGGGCAGCGAGATCTGTGAACTGTTTCCCGAGATCGGCTCGGTTGTTGACGACATTTGCTTTATTCGATCGATGACCACGGATGCGATCAATCACGATCCTGCTCACATGTTCATGAACACCGGTTCGCAGATTGCTGGCGGCCATCGATGGGTGCCTGGGTACTGTATGGCCTCGGCTCGGAGAGCGTCGATCTGCCTGGCTTTGTGGTCCTAACATCGCTTGGCAAAGGCGGACAGAACCAACCGATTGCGGCCAGGCAATGGTCCAGCGGCTTTCTGCCTTCGCGATATCAAGGCGTTCATTTGCGAGGCAAAGGCGAACCGGTCATGTACTTGGGCAGTCCGCCTGGCGTGGACCGTCACGCACAAAAAGTCGCTCGTCGATACGATTTAACGCACTGAACGATCAAAGGCAATTGGTTACTTCGGACCCCGAGATTGTCACCCGCATTGCTCAGTATGAGATGGCCTTTCAGATGCAAGACAGTATCCCGCAGTTGATGGACGCAAGCCGGGAAGGGCAGGGTGTCTTCGACTTGTATGGATGCCAGGTCGGCGATGGTTCGTTTGCTTCGAACTGTTTACTGGCGCGTCGGCTAGCCGAGCGCGGCGTGCGTTTTATTCAGCTGTACCACAAAGACTGGGATCATCACGGTGGCGTGAAAGATGGAGTGGAGCTGAAAGCCAAAGAGATCGATCGACCATGCGCCGCGTTGATCAAGGACTTGAAAGCTCGCGGCTTGTGGAACGATACATTGATTGTGTGGGCCGGTGAGTTGGGCGCACACCTATGTCGCAAGGCGGTTCGGGGCGCGATCATCACAACAAGGGCTTTACCATTTGGCTCAGCGGCGGTGCGATTCGCGGTGGTCTCAACTATGGCGCGACAGACGAGCTGGTTACGCAGCGGTTGAGAACGTGGTCACGGTGCATGATCTGCATGCTACCATGTTGCATCTACTAGGTATCGATCACGCGCGTTTCAGCATCAAGTTCAGGGCCTCGACGCGCGGCTGTCCGGTGTCGAACCGTGCCGCCGTACTCAGTGAAGTCCTTTCCTGAAATTTCTGTCAGTCATTTTTTGTCAGAGCACCATGCGTTACCGCGTAGCCGGCATCTCGTTCGAACACATGCACATGGGCGACAACTTGCAGATGGTTGCCCAGCACCCAGACTGTGAAATCGTCGGCATCTGCGATAGCCATCCTGAGCGCATGCAAGACGTTATCGCCGCGCATGGTTTGCCTGCGATCAAGTCTTTACGGACTGGCAAGCCTGCATCGAGCGTTCGCGGCCTGACTTTATTGTGTTGTGTCCAGCCACGGGCGATCATGCATTGTGGGGTCAGCGATTAGCACCGTTAGGTCTGCCGCTATTGCTCGAGAAGCCGATGGCCGCGTCATTGGCGGAGGCTGACGCGATGATTGCGGTTTTGTCGACAGCATGATGTGCGCTGGGCGATCAACTGGCCGCTGGTCTGGGTGCCCACACATCGCACGGCCAAGCGATTGATTGACGAAGGTCGCATTGGCGAAGTCTTGGAGGTGCAATTATTACGGCGGCAACCGCGGTCCGCTCTGGCACACAGCCGGCAAGCGTGCGATCACGGCCGAAGAAGTACAGCGTGAGAAGCCGCACAGTTGGTTTTACAAGCGATCGGCTGGCGGTGGTTCGCTCTTGGACTACTTAGGTTATGGAGTAACTCTGGGCACCTGGTTTAATGGTGGCCAGGTACCTCTGGAAGTTCGTTCGATGACCTATGGCGGCGCTGGCCTGGAGGTCGACGAGCATTCGATCACGGTTGCGCGTTATGCGCGAGGCTTGAGCAAGTTTGAGACGCGCTGGGGAACGTATACCGATCCATGGACGCATCAACCGCAACCTAAGTGTGGCTTTGTCATCGTCGGTGAGCGAGGCACGATATCGTCGTATGATTATGAATCCCACGTCCGCATGCAAGATGCACAGCATCCAGCCGGCATCGACATACCGGCAGATCCGCTAGAGCCACCGCATCAGAATCCTGTGCAATATTTTGTGCATTGCCTGGCCAACAACCAACCTATCACTGGCCCGCTCAGTCCCGAGATCAGCCGCATTGGCCAGTTGATCGTAGATGCGGCGGTAGCTTCGGCGAAGACCTGACAAAAAATGAATGACACAAATTTTCTGTCATCCAATTTTTAGTCTGTTCTGTTCATTCGCTTTCGATCATGCGTTTGATTTCGTTCATGGCATCGGTTGTTTGCTTGGGAACGGCCAGCCGGATCATAGGCACCATCATTTTCATCATGAAGCTTTGTGGGGTCATGGTGATGACGTGTTCGAGTCGCGTGTGCGAGCCGTTGGGAACGATGGAGAAGTCGACAATGACTTCCATCATTTTATCGATATACTTGCACACGAGCCTTTCATCGACGACGCGTTCGACGATTTCGCCTTGCATGGTTCCGTTTTGCCCGCCTTGGGAGTATTCGTAGTGCAGCTTATCACCGACCTGGTTTGGGCCTGGAACCAGCTTTTCCAATTTCGTACAAGGCCCTAGCCACTGCGGCGTACGCGGCAAGTCGTCCAGAAAAGCGAAAGCCGTGCCAGGTGAACATTCGACTTCGATTGCATGTTCATAACGAATCGTCACGTTGCCATCTCCCCCAGCGTTTGCAATAACCAGCCGCAGCACACTTTTTCCAAACCGGCATCCAAGCTAGAATAGCGGCCAAGATTAATCAAGCCGCTCCCGTAGCTCAGCTGGATAGAGCATCGGATTTCTAATCCGACGGCCGTAGGTTCGAATCCTACCGGGAGTGCTATTCTGAAGCCGAAGAAAAAGGCTGGATTTCGCGTTCAAGCAAGTTGATGCGTTTCTGAATGTGCCACGCATAGGAGTCGATGAGTTCAGCCGTCCCTCGATCGCTTGATTCGAGGGATCGCAGAGTTGTTACTGCAGCCGTAAACACTTTGACGATCTCTCTGATCTGACTCACATGAACGCGATTCAGACGAAAAAGCAGGTCGCGAGACATCTCGCAAACCTGTGCGGCCTGTTCCACAATCTCGTTCTCTTTGCGCAGCTCACGGTTATTGGCGAGCTCTCTCAAATAGTGGCAGCATTCGTTAACCTGACGCAAATGAACGGCAAGTAATGCATCGCCAGTGGCCAATTCACCTTCGTGTCTTGTGAGTACGATCATGGTGGACACTCCGTCTTGCTAGCAATTCTATTGCAATACCCTAGTTTCCGAACCATTCATTTTAACCTGACAAATCGCTTTTAGCTCTTGGGCTGCCTCCCGCAAACCTGCAAGCGCACCTTAATCCTTAATCTCGCATTCAAATCGTCGACGACTTTGCACAAGCGTAGCGCATATTCGATCAAATCGGCGGTGCACTCACGAATGATAGATAAGCTTCTTCGACACGACGCGTGCTAGTGGCTGAGACCGACTTTAAGCTGCTCTTTCAGACTGACAGCCTCTGCGTATTCCGGATCTGTTGCCAGCGCCGCGTCGACGGAGCGCATGGCATTGATGTTATCTTGGCGCTTTAAAAAGATCTTCGCTTGCGTGACGTGGAAGGCAGGGTCCATGAGTCCGGACCGCATGCATTCATCGAGATGACGCTGAGCACTGCCGAGGTCATCCCGTCCCAAGTTAAGTTCAGCGAGGTAGAAATGAGTCCAGCCACGTAGATATGCGCTCTCCTGGAGTTTGTCCACAACGGGCAACAACTCCGCCTCAGCGCGCTCGAGCTCGCCAAGCTCAAAAAGACTCTGTCCATACATCGAATGCAAAGACGATGATTCTGGGTTGTGCTCGATTAACTTCTCAATGAAGCCGATAGCCTTGTCATGCTGTGCGGTATTGAAATAGTAATCAGCAGCGCAGCCAATCGACTCTACGTCCTCAGGCCTGATCGACAAAAGATTTTGAATGTCGGACTCGATATGGTCTGATAGGCCTGTCTCGAAGGCCAGTGTAGCCCTGGCCAAATAGCCATCTCCCGCATTCGGCTCCAATTCAATCATGCGGGAGGCCATACCAAAAAGTTGCTTGTCATCAACCTTGCCTTTTAACTCATCAATCGTGCTCGCATATACCGCGACCGGATCGCTTGGAAAGTCGAATGCCGCGCAGATCGACGCTTCATGAGAGCTTGAACTCAGATCGATTTGATAGGTCTCCGCGTTTTGCAGGCGATCTGCCAACTCGTCGGGAAGTACAAACAAGTTCAGCTTGCCCATCATGGGTATCGGCTCACGCAGCAATCGGCCGTTGGCCATGCGAAAGCAATACGGTCCGCAAGCGAAACCGTCCTGCTCATGCTCAACATCGTATGGTTTTATGTCCACAACATCTGCAAAACCAATGATGGCACCATAGACAAAATCGTCGACGTTGAAGACATCTGTCTGCAAGCTTTTTTTGAGTCGGCCCACTTCGGACTTTGTTGTCGAAGCATGAATGGCAATCGTGCCACTATAGGGTGTTTGCCAAACACGATTCTCGATCGTCTTCTTTCCGGCGCAGATTAGCCAAGCCCATGGCTGACGAACTGAAAGACAGCGCATTCGAGTACCTGTTTAAAAAAGAAAGATTACCGAAAACTGGCTCTACGCGACGAGTCTGGTTTTCAGGACCACAATTGCATAGCGGAGAACTCCTTCAGGATGCTCTCGAACTCGAAATAAGCCCGTACTAGCGTCTCACTTCCACGACGCCTAGACAATATAGGCGTTCCAGCCATTCACCATTTCGTGAAACGATACGATAGAGACGAAAACATGCTCACCGATGCATTTTTCAAGGCGAGAACATAGCCTTTCATATTCCGCTCCCTCACCGCGTTGCCATACGCATATGTGGTTGGTGTCGAGGAGAAACACTACGGATGCTCCTCGCTTGACTCCTGGTCACGAAGTTGCTTTCCAAGCTGGACAATCTCCGCGAAATCCGGATCGTCTTTGAACGTACCTCTGACGCGTTCAAGCCAACTGCGGCAGCAACTCGCGGGTAGGGAGTACTCACACCTTAGGCTCTTCTGTCTCTGTCTTTGGTGAGTAGTACTCCCCCGTTTTCACTGACTGGTCAGTTATCAGGCTCAGCGATAAAATCAACCGATCGAAAAAGAAAGGATGCTACGATGCCGCTGAGAATTGATCCCCGAGTCGATTATGCGAGCAAGAAAATGCTCGGCAGTCCCGAGCATCCAGCGGTTACCATCCACTTCATCAACTCGATGCTCCGTATGGAACATCCGGTGGTGGCAGTGACCATCCTCAATCCGCTGGTCGGCAAAGATCGGTCGGAGGACAAGATCATCGTCTTGGACGTGCTGGCTCAGGACAGCATCGGGCGACTCTTCAACATCGAAGTACAAACGCGATTGCCGCTTTGTTTTCCCAATCGATTGCTCTACTACAACTGCCGTAACTACGGGCGCCAGTTGCATGAGGGCGATGGTTATACCAAGCTCAGGCCGGCCATCAGTATCAGTCTGATTGACCGGCGGATATTCTTTGAACCTGGTACCAGGGACCGTTGGCATCACAGCTTTCGCTTGCGATGTGATCAGGACTCGCAGTTGGTAATGACAGATGATTTCGAATTTCACATCATCGAGCTTCCCAAATTCCGCCCTGAGAGCGATAATATCAGTACGTTGCCACCCGACCAGAAGTGGCTGTACTTGTTCACGCGCGCCGCTGACATGGAACCCGAGCAGTTGTCCGATTTGCTAGGCGAAGAACCGTACCGCGAGGCGATTGGAGTTTTACAAATGATTTCAAAAACACCCGAAGACTACCAGTACTACGAAGATCGCCTTAAGTTTCTGCGCGACGAAGAAGCTAAGCTGTCCGACGCTAGACAGGAAGGACTTGAACAAGGACTTGAACAAGGACGTGAACAGGGACGTGAAGAAGGACAAGAACAGGGCATGCTGGCCGGAAAGATTCAAGTTCTTCAGAGCTTGCTGAGAGAACCTGTCTTGTCTGAAAGCGATTTGCTTGCGACGTCAGTTACTGCGCTAGCCATAAAGTTAGCCGAGCTCCAGCAGCGGCTACGAGATCGCCCTGTCTAAGCTTCACCCGTTCTGAGAGTCTTCAAGATTATCGTGAACATTTCTCGCCGTTCCATTCTGTATGCTACCCTAGATCCCAGGTTAGCAAACTCGAAGATCCTGAAGCGGCACTAGATTCCATTGAAGCGTGCGAAAGGCTCGAATGGCAAGCTACCACATGTTGCATGGCTAGAATCGCTAGGAATTCTACGGTGTCAACATTTTTGCGACACAACGAAGACAGAAAAATGCGATCAGAAAATAGACGCTTGTGGCTTACAATCCATGCTTTAATCTTCGCATATCTGGCAAGCTTTGGCGACGCTGTTTCCAATGCACAAAACACTGGCTTCGTACCTGGTGATGCGTTCTTCTGCTCAAGAATTCACGAAGACTATTTGGGCGACGTCGACGTCGGTGGAGTTGCTTTCAATGAAAGCGGGTTGTTCAGAGAGGGCACCTTTGGCGGCTACAATGGTTTTCACAGACTTCTTGTCGAAGGACCGCAAGAAACGATCCAAGGTCAGCTACGGCTTGCCATTGGAAAACTCAGAACCGGCGAGGTTCCCAGCAAGCTGTAGCAATTGCGAACACTGTACTGCATTAATGTGAAGCTTCTTTGGCGAGTCAGTCGAATCATACGCGACTCCCTATACTTCCAACTTCTGTGGTCGCATCGAGCCGGTGTTGGTACTTCCAACCACTGCTCACCCCTCATCCCCCGACCCCTTCTCCCCTGTTCTCCCCTGAGTACTGAGTACAGGGGCGAAGGGGAGACCTTCGATTGAACGTCCTCGCGGCGCTCAATGAAACTCTATTGGCCAGCCGTCGTGTCAGCGTGCTCGCAGGATCGCACCAGGTTGACGTGCTATAATTCGCCCCATGATGGAACAGTTACCAACGCCGCACAACAATTTCTTTCATTATGTGCTCTCGCATATCCCCAGCGCGCGCAGCTTGATCGAAACTCAGCTTTCACCGCAGGCATTAGCGACGCTGGATATGGACACCCTGCGGCTGGAAACGAATAGCTTCATCGATACAGACTTGCGCGAAAAGTACTCGGATCTCTTGTTCTCCGTGCGGCTAGTCGCATCCGAGTTCCAATCTGATTCAAGTTCAGAAGAGGCTTTCGTCTATTTGCTCTTCGAGCATAAAAGCCATAGTGATCCATTGACGGTGTTGCAGGTTTTGTCCTACTTGATTCGCATTTGGGAGATGCGAGTTCGCGACGGATTGTCGCTCTGTCCGATCGTGCCGCTGATCGTCTATCACGGCGAATCGGACTGGACGGCCGCCCGAAACTTGGCTGAGCTGATCCCAGCACCAAGCGGGCTGATTGAATATCAAGTTGCATTCACGCCACTGCTATTGGATCTGCATCAAATACCCGATGACCAGATCGAAGGCGAGCCCGTTTTGCGAAGCACTTTGGAGCTGCTAAAATATAGCCGGAGCAAGCAACTGGTTGATCGGCTCAAAGGTATCTTGCAGACGATACTGCAATTTGTGCCGGAGAACATGTGGCCTGATTGGATCAATGTAATCGAGGCGTACGTCGTGGCAGTCAATAAGAACCTGGATTCCCAACAGTACAAGCAAACACTCAGCAGCATCCTGCCGACTCAATACGAGCCCGGGTCGCTAGCCGACCGTTTGTTGACACAGGGGCGTGAAGAAGGACGTGAAGAAGGGCGTGAAGAAGGCAAACTGGCTGGCAAGATCCAAATTCTTCAAGAGCTTCTAGATGAGCCTGTTGCTTCCGATGGCGAGCTTCGCGGACGGAGTGTTGAGACTCTAACTGCACAATTGGCCGAACTTCAGCAGCGGCTCCGCGACCGCCCGATGTAGGCCGCTGGCACTCTTGAAATTCGGTGCGCCGTTGCCCGTCCGGTTTTCCATCGCCAGCAAGCTATAGCAATTGCGAACACTCTACTGCATTAATGCGAAGCTTCTTTGGCGAGTCAGTCGAATCATACGCAACTCCCTATACTTCCAACTTCTGTGGTCGCATCGAGCCGGTATTGGTACTTCCAACCACTGCTCGCCCCTCATCCCCCGACCCCTTCTCCCCTGAGAGATCGTACAGCTTTTAACTCGTTGAATCACTGGGGATTGGGCGATTTCTTTCGAGTGCATCAAGACGCATAAGGTTTTGGGCTACTACGATGAGCCCGGTCTCTGCTTGTGTGCGCCAGTGGCGACGACCGTGGAATTGTCTCATTCGCCGATGGCCCTTGGCATCCGCGAAGGCCAACTCAATCGTTTGGCCACGAAGTTTGTAGAGTTCCTTCATCTCCTGTTTGGCCATCGTGGTCCGGTGTTCATCGATTAACTCTTGACCTTCAAGTCGTTTCAATGTTCTGCATGTCGCTCCTTTTTTCAAACAGCGGGCCAAGAGTAGACAGCCTTGACAGTCCTCTGGCTTCGCTTTATATCGGCTCTCCCACAGTGACTCACCACTGTGTCGTTGTTTGCGTTCTCTAAAGACGTACCTGAGAAATTTGCCTCCAGGGCATTGATAACGGTTGTTTTCAGCATCCCAAACGAAGTCGTTTCTTGTGATTTCCTCGGTGCCCTTTCGATTCTCAGGTGAAGTTGACGGAGACGAATCGGCTGGTGCGACTAGCTGAACACTCCGCTCACGAGCGAACTTCAAATCAACTATTGACAGGTAACCTTCGTCTACAAGAACTGTCTGTAAACGATCGCCAACTATCGCCTTCGTTTTATCGATCATTGGTGCGAGAGTCCCCGCATCAGTACACGAGGGTTCGCAAAGATAAGACAGGATAAAATATGCCGTAGTTACCATCCACTGTATCGTATACATCGGTCGATAGACTTTCATTTTATCTCGTCCCAATGGCGCATCTGGATCACTGATACTGACAACGATCTTCTTCGGATCTTTGCGGCTACCGCTGGGTTTCTTGGCGTTAGCTTCGATACGTTTATCCAAAATGTCTGAAGCGATTTCCATTCTCTGGCGAAGATCGCCTTTGCCCGATGCCGTCGGTGGAATCCACTTGGGCAATTCTTCCGTAGAAGTACCCGAGATCGCAGCATCGAGTTGTTTGATGCGTTTGTCGAGTGTGGGACGGTTAAGCATTCGATGACGCGATGCGCAAGCGGCAGTGGAAGTACCGTCTTGGATACCTATCGTTGGATCGACAAGTTCCGCGTCTACCGCTCGATGAACGATTTGATTGTGAACCTGTTCAATGAACTTTGCCGCTCGATCTCGAAAGTTGTACCAAGCCGTTCGACTAGGAACATAGCCACGTGCCAACCACTTCACTGGATCATGGTCTCGCGCATCTCGCGTCCATCTTGCTGGCGACTGCTCACCAACTAAGTACTCATACAGCACAGCTTTCAGAAGCGGTATGGGATCATATGGTTGATCCCCGCGGCCTTCATACAGAGCATCCACAATGGATCGGTCAAGCTTGTTAACTTGCCGCTCCACGACCCTGGCGAGATGGTTCTCTTCTAACCTGCGATCGATCTGCTGCCAGACAGGGTCAGTTTCTGGAAGAGGAAATGGTTTGTACTGGGTTTTTTAATGACGTCGAATCGGCTAAACTCATGACATGACCTTTGTTTGTTTTGGAATTCAAAGCAACGCACTTTGTAGTGCGAGAGCCAATACATGCGAAGGTCATTTTCTTTTGACAGCATTGCCGGTAGTCGCCGCTACAACAAGACTTAAAAGCTGTACGATCTCCTGAGTACAGGGGCGAAGGGGAGACCTTCGATTGAACGTCCTCATGGCGCTCAATGAAACTCTATTGGCTCTTGGGGGAATCGCTGGCTGGTCGAAAGCCCGGCTTACAGCGCGGACTGGTGCTAACCACAATACGGGGGCTAGGTACAATACTTTACACATAAAGTAAATGCCAAGCGAAGGTCTCCCCTCTCCCGTTGTGTACGTTGTGTACTCACAAGGGGAGAGGGGTCGGGGGTGGCCCGACGAATCGGTGGCACATTGGGAAAAGTGGGTAGTTATTTTTAGTATAAAAATGGTCGCGTCCATTCTGTAGGATTGGGTTACCACACTCAACCTGCGAAGGAACGCGACCAAGATGACATTATGTGGTTCAAAGGCTGGAAACAAAAGTCGAAATTCGTCGTTTGATCGAACGATGCGTCGTCGGCTAAAACGCCGTCAAAAACAAATTGCCAATTTGAAATCCCAGCTCGATCTGCAGACTGCACGGATCGAGCAACAGACCAAAGAGTTAAAGGACGTAACCAAAAAGCTAGAAAGTTTGCAGGCTGAACTGGCAATGCGTTCGGCGATAGAGCCATCTGGCAGCCCTCCGCGAATCGAACTGGAAAGGCCGATGCCAGGTTTTCAATTCACTCTTAGGTTGATTGCAATGGCGATTGAACTTGGCAAGCGAGTTGGTTTCCGCGGTGCGGCGGAAGCAATGCAAATAATGTTTGCTGGGTTGGAAATGGACATGAAAGTTCCTTCTCACGATGCAATCGAGCAATGGACGCTCAGGCTCGGAGTGGGGCTATTGAAAGATACTTTCGTGCCGGGGCAACGAGTAATGTGGATGGCCGATCACTCCAGTCAAGTTGGTAAAGAACGACTACTGCTGATCGTCGGCGTCGATCTGGACGACCTCCCAGCCCCGGGTGAATCGTTGACATTTGAAAAGCTGAAAGTGCTTGCCGTAGTGCCCGGTGTGTCATGGAAGAAAGAAGATGTCGCACGAGAATATCTGAAGGTTGCCCAGCAAATAGGAGTGCCAGATTACATCCTGTGTGATGGCGCGGTTGAGTTAAGGGAACCTGCAGAGAAGCTTGAGCTCAATGGTCAAAAGACAATCGTCTTGGGTGATCTGAAGCATCGCGCGGCGAACGTATTGGAAAAGGAACTCAGTCGAAGTGAACGATTTCAATCTTTCCTAAGCGAAGTTAGCCTGACTCGAAATCGCATCCAGCAAACTGAACTGGATCTTTTCACTCCGCCTACGCTTCGTTCGAAGAGTCGGTTTATGAACATCGGAACGCTGTTCGCCTGGGCCAAGATGGTGCTCCACCACTTAAACAATCCCACCAGCAATGTGCTACAAGGGATCACCAGAGAACGTATGAAACAGAAGTTAGGTTGGTTGCTTGACTACGCCAGCGATTTGGAACAATGGAACCAGTGTCAAGAAGTGATCAACTGTTCACTGTCAGTGGTAAACCTGCAGGGACTGTCTGCGAAAACCTACGAATTGGTCGAGCAATCACTGACTGAAAACAACCCTAGCTGGCGAACCGAAGATTGTTCGGCAACTCAAATCGCAGTACAGTTGATCGACTGGATTAAGCAATCTTCCGACAAGCTCAAAGACAACGATAGAGCTTGGCTGTCAACAGAGATCCTTGAATCGCTTTTCGGTAAATTCAAACAGGTGGAGCAGCAACAAAGCAAGGGTGGCTTCACACGCGTAATCGCAGCCATACCAACGCTCTGTGTCAAGGCAACTAAGCAAATCGTCAAGAAGGCATTCCAAGCCGTGAATTCCCCGCAGACGCAGAAATGGCTTACGGAAAGTCTCGGGAAAACGCTCAACGCTAGACGCAATGCTGCCTATCGAGAGTCGAAGGCAATGCAATGCGCCTTAAAAACGAAAACAAATTAACACCGATTCGTCGGGCCAGGTCGGGGGTGAGGGGAAACACTTGGGCTGGGAGCACCCTACCGGTCAGATGTCACGCTTCTTCCCATCCTGACGCTCGAGCTGCGACTTCACAAAGTCCCAGATGCGGCTATCCCCAGCGCGCGCAGCTTGATCGAAACTCAGCTTTCACCGCAGGCATTAGCGACGCTGGATATGGACACCCTGCGGCTGGAAACGAATAGCTTCATCGATACCGACTTGCGCGAAAAGTACTCGGATCTCTTGTTCTCCGTGCGGCTAGTCGCATCCGAGTTCCAATCTGATTCAAGTTCAGAAGAGGCTTTCGTCTATTTGCTCTTCGAGCATAAAAGCCGTAGTGATCCATTGACGGTGTTGCAGGTTTTGTCCTACTTGATTCGCATTTGGGAGATGCGAGTTCGCGACGGATTGTCGCTCTGTCCGATCGTGCCGCTGATCGTCTATCACGGCGAATCGGACTGGACGGCCGCCCGGAGTTTGGCTGAGCTGATCCCAGCACCAAGCGGGCTGATTGAATATCAAGTTGCATTCACGCCACTGCTATTGGATCTGCATCAAATACCCGATGACCAGATCGAAGGCGAGCCCGTTTTGCGAAGCACTTTGGAGCTGCTAAAATATAGCCGGAGCAAGCAACTGGTTGATCGGCTCAAAGGTATCTTGCAGACGATACTGCAATTTGTGCCGGAGAACATGTGGCCTGATTGGATCAATGTAATCGAGGCGTACGTCGTGGCAGTCAATAAGAACCTGGATTCCCAACAGTACAAGCAAACACTCAGCAGCATCCTGCCGACTCAATACGAGCCCGGTTCGCTGGCCGACCGTTTGTTGACACAGGGACGTGAGGAAGGACGTGAGGAAGGGCGTGAAGAAGGACGCGAAGAAGGGCGTGAAGAAGGCAAACTGGCTGGCAAGATCCAAATTCTTCAAGAGCTTCTAGATGAGCCTGTTGCTTCCGATGGCGAGCTTCGCGGACGGAGTGTTGAGACTCTAACTGCACAATTGGCCGAACTCCAGCAGCGGCTCCGCGACCGCCCAATGTAGGCCTCTAGCACGCTTGAAATTCGGTGCGCCGTTGCCTGTCGAGTTTTGCATCGCCAGCAAGCTGTAGCAATTGCGAATAACCTACTGTATTAATGTGAGGCTTCTTTGGCGAGTCAGTCGAATCATACGCCACTCCTTATACTTCCGACTTCTGTGGTCGCATCGAGCCGGTGTTGGTACTTCCAACCACTGCTCGCCCCTCATCCCCCGACCCCTTCTCCCCTGAGTACAGGGGCGAAGGGGAGACCTTCGATTGAACGTCCTCGCGGCGCTCAATGAAACTCTATTGGCTCTTGGGGGAATCGCTGGCGGGTCGAAAGCCCGGCTTACAGCGCGGACTGGTGCTAACCACAATACGGGGGCTAGCCGCAATACTTTACACATAAAGTAAATGCCAAGCGAAGGTCTCCCCTCTCCCCTTGTGTACTGAGATCGTACAGCTTTTAACTCGTTGAATCACTGGGGATTGGGCGATTTCTTTCGAGTGCATCAAGACGCATAAGGTTTTGGGCTACTACGATGAGCCCGGTCTCTGCTTGTGTGCGCCAGTGGCGACGACCGTGGAATTGTCTCATTCGCCGATGGCCCTTGGCATCCGCGAAGGCCAACTCAATCGTTTGGCCACGAAGTTTGTAGAGTTCCTTCATCTCCTGTTTGGCCATCGTGGTCCGGTGTTCATCGATTAACTCTTGACCTTCAAGTCGTTTCAATGTTCTGCATGTCGCTCCTTTTTTCAAACAGCGGGCCAAGAGTAGACAGCCTTGACAGTCCTCTGGCTTCGCTTTATATCGGCTCTCCCACAGTGACTCACCACTGTGTCGTTGTTTGCGTTCTCTAAAGACGTACCTGAGAAATTTGCCTCCAGGGCATTGATAACGGTTGTTTTCAGCATCCCAAACGAAGTCGTTTCTTGTGATTTCCTCGGTGCCCTTTCGATTCTCAGGTGAAGTTGACGGAGACGAATCGGCTGGTGCGACTAGCTGAACACTCCGCTCACGAGCGAACTTCAAATCAACTATTGACAGGTAACCTTCGTCTACAAGAACTGTCTGTAAACGATCGCCAACTATCGCCTTCGTTTTATCGATCATTGGTGCGAGAGTCCCCGCATCAGTACACGAGGGTTCGCAAAGATAAGACAGGATAAAATATGCCGTAGTTACCATCCACTGTATCGTATACATCGGTCGATAGACTTTCATTTTATCTCGTCCCAATGGCGCATCTGGATCACTGATACTGACAACGATCTTCTTCGGATCTTTGCGGCTACCGCTGGGTTTCTTGGCGTTAGCTTCGATACGTTTATCCAAAATGTCTGAAGCGATTTCCATTCTCTGGCGAAGATCGCCTTTGCCCGATGCCGTCGGTGGAATCCACTTGGGCAATTCTTCCGTAGAAGTACCCGAGATCGCAGCATCGAGTTGTTTGATGCGTTTGTCGAGTGTGGGACGGTTAAGCATTCGATGACGCGATGCGCAAGCGGCAGTGGAAGTACCGTCTTGGATACCTATCGTTGGATCGACAAGTTCCGCGTCTACCGCTCGATGAACGATTTGATTGTGAACCTGTTCAATGAACTTTGCCGCTCGATCTCGAAAGTTGTACCAAGCCGTTCGACTAGGAACATAGCCACGTGCCAACCACTTCACTGGATCATGGTCTCGCGCATCTCGCGTCCATCTTGCTGGCGACTGCTCACCAACTAAGTACTCATACAGCACAGCTTTCAGAAGCGGTATGGGATCATATGGTTGATCCCCGCGGCCTTCATACAGAGCATCCACAATGGATCGGTCAAGCTTGTTAACTTGCCGCTCCACGACCCTGGCGAGATGGTTCTCTTCTAACCTGCGATCGATCTGCTGCCAGACAGGGTCAGTTTCTGGAAGAGGAAATGGTTTGTACTGGGTTTTTTAATGACGTCGAATCGGCTAAACTCATGACATGACCTTTGTTTGTTTTGGAATTCAAAGCAACGCACTTTGTAGTGCGAGAGCCAATACATGCGAAGGTCATTTTCTTTTGACAGCATTGCCGGTAGTCGCCGCTACAACAAGACTTAAAAGCTGTACGATCTCTACTCACAAGGGGAGAGGGGTCGGGGGTGAGGGGAAACACTTGGGCTGGGAGCACCCTACCGGTCAGATGTCACGCTTCTTCCCATCCTGACGCTCGAGCTGCGGCTTCACAAAGTCCCAGATGCGGCTATAGGCATTACCATCCTACTGGATCTGCATCAAATACCCGATGACCAGATCGAAGGTGAGCCCGTTTTGCGAAGCACTTTGGAACTGCTAAAATATAGCCGGAGCAAGCAACTGGTTGATCGGCTCAAAGGTATCTTGCAGACGATACTGCAATTTGTGCCGGAGAACATGTGGCCTAACTGGCCCGTCGGGTTTTGCATCGCCAGCAAGCTGTAGCAATTGCGACCACTCTACTGCATTAATGTGAGGCTTCTTTGGCGAGTCAGTCGAATTATACGCCACTCCCTATACTTCCAACTTCCGTGGTCGCATCGAGCCGGTGTTGGTACTTCCAACCACTGCTCGCCCCTCATCCCCCGACCCCTTCTCCCCTGAGTACAGGGGCGAAGGGGAGACCTTCGATTGAACGTCCTCGCGGCGCTGAATGAAACTCCCAGATGCGGCTACAGAATTGCACGCATGCGCGAATGAGCGGCCACAAGTTCACGCAGTAGCTTGGCCTCGTCTGGCGTTCGCAAGCTTGAATCTGGCACCCAGTAGACGCGATTGCTTTTGCTTCGGCTAGGTGCCCTGCGGGCAAGTTGAGTCAACCGGCTCCCAGTGCCGCCCCTCGCTCACGCGTCGGGTTACGATTGACTCGCGTCTTCCATATGTGTACATTTGTATGATACATTTGTACTACACGCTTGAATTGTGATCGGGGAGGTAGCGATGGGTGTGGCGAGCGATTCTGAAAAGACGAAGGCGGCGGTCATCCAAGCGGCTGGCGAACTCTTTGCTAACTTTGGATTCAGCGGAGTGACGGCCCGGCAGGTGACGGCCAAGGCTGGCGTTTCGCTGGGGGCGATCCCGTACCACTTCGGAAGCATGCGAGCGCTCTATGAAGATGTGCTTGTCGCCGCAGTAAAGATATCCGATGAAGCCATGCCGCTAGCAGAACAAGCAGACGCGGCCACACCCGAAGCAGGGCTGAGATTGGCGATTCAGTGGATGATCAAAGACTATGCAGCTCAGAAAGTTGCCTGGCCAGTCAAACTGATCGAACGCGAATCGCTGGAGCCTTCTGCTTCCTTTCGCAAAGTTCTAAAGCATCGCTATCTGCCGGTATTTGAATGGCTGTGCGGTGTCGTCAGTCGCGCAACGTCTTTACCCAAGGACAACGATGCGGTTCGGTTTGGAGTGATCACCATGCACCTCCTGGCTTCAACGTTCATGACGCATCGACGACTGCTGCACGAATTTGCTCCCGTCGTCGTCGAAAGAGTGCAGGATGGCGATGCTTTCGTCGAAGTGCTGGCCAACGTCGTCTTGGATGCCGTGAACCACTACGAAGATCGCTTTCCATCCGCGAAGGCTCGGAAAAAGCAACCAAGCACTCAGCCTCGTCCGCTTCGGGATTAGGGCACAAACAGAATCAAGCAATGGTCGCGCGCTGGTAACGAGAGAGTTTCGAGAGCGAGTTAAATCATGAACCTGGTTGCGTTCAAAATTCTTCTCCATGACAAAGCCAAGTATGTTGCATTGGTACTCGGTGTCTCGTTTGCAACCTTGCTCATCAGCCAACAGTCCGCGATCTTTCATTCGCTGATGCACGCATCGACGCGAGACATTATCGAAGCCAACCAGGCCGACATCTGGGTGATGAAGCCCAGCGTGGAAACGCTTGATCAGGGCTATCCCATTGCTGAACTGTCCGTCAATCGAGTCCGTTCAGTCCCCGGAGTTCAGTGGGCTGTTCCCTACTATCAGTCAACGGCACAGCTGCGCACGACCGACGGACGGATGAAGCTGGTGCAATTGGTTGGGATCGACGACTTATCCATGGTTGGTTCACCACAAGAAATGCTCATCGGAAACATAGATGATTTGCGCGGGCCGGACGCCATCGTCATGGACATCGCCGGATTCACCAACATCTTTCCCGGCTCGGCTCCGCAAGTAGGCACTCCAGTCGAGATCGGCCAGCGGCGAGCGGTGCTGGTTGGGATCTGCTATCTCGGCACATCGTGGAGCGGGTTGCCGCGGATTTACACACGGCGAAGTCTGGCGGTAGCCATGGCTCGAGAAACGCTCAATCCTGTTACCTACGTCTTGGCTCGCGCCAGTTCGGATCAAACGCCAGAACAGGTCGCCAGGCAAATCACGCAAGCCACAGGGCTCAAAGCCCGAACACGTGCTGAGTTTATGGACGACACTCGCACGTGGATCTTGAAGTACTCAGGCATCGCCGAAAACTTTGGCATCACGATCTTGATGGGAGTCATTATCGGCGTCGCCATCGTCGGACAAACGTTTTACATGTTCAGCGTCGAAAACCTGAAGCAGTTCGCGACATTAAAAGCCATTGGAGTTTCCAACTGGGTGATACTGCGGATGATCATGACGCAAGCGGTGTTCGTATCCGCGATCGGATACTGCCTGGGCATTGGTGCTGCCAACCTGTTCTTCGCCATGACAAGCACTCAGCTTTCAGGCGGCTTGCGCGGGATGTTCATGCATCCCTTCATCTTTATTGGATCTGGGCTGTTCATTGTCATGGTGACTCTGCTGGCTTGCATCGTCAGCGTAAGAAAAGTGTTGACGGTTGACCCTGCTGTTGTCTTCCGAGGTTAATTATGAGCGTGATTTGTAGAGACGTGAGAATGTCGTTTCAAACCGCTGCTGGCATGGTGAACGTCTTGAAGGGCGTCGACTTTGTGGCACCAGCCGGCAAACTAACCATGTTGGTCGGCCCGAGCGGTTGTGGCAAGACAACAGTAATCTCTTTGATTGCAGGGCTTCTTCGGGGCGCATCAGGAGCCATGCACGTATTTGGTTATGAAGTGTCGGCTATGTCGGCCGCGATGCTTGTTCCTTATCGACTGAAGAACATCGGCTTTATCTTTCAGCAATACAATCTGCTGGCAGGACTCACGGCAGCGGAGAACGTTGCTGTGCCGCTAGTGGCTAGCGGAAGCGACTGGCCGAAGGCGCTTTCGAAAGGCAAGGAGCTGCTCCAGAAATTAGGGCTCGATGCGCATACCCACAAGCTACCAAGTCAACTGTCCGGCGGCCAACAGCAACGAGTGGCCATCGCCCGTGCGCTGATCCACTCGCCACGCTTATTGCTTTGCGATGAACCCACTGCTGCGCTCGACGGACAAGCTGGACAAGCCGTGATGAACTTGTTGAAAGACCTCGCCGTAGCTGAGGATCGAGCGGCCATCGTGGTGACGCACGATCCGCGCGTTTACAGTTTTGCCGATCAAGTCGTACATATGGAAGATGGGCTGGTTGCCAAGATCGAAAACACGACACCATAAGCCATAAGCCATAAGCCATAAGCCATAAGCCGTTGATGAAGACGTTTCAGGAAACATGAACATCCCATAGCGAGAAAAACAAAGCTCGATAGGAAAGGCCGATAATCATGTTGGTGAAGTTTGGTATTCCGCTGCTTGCGGCAGTTGCGATCGGATTCGGTATCGCAACCTTGACTCACTTGACGCCTAAAGAGCAGCTAGCCGATGCGCCAAATCCACCTCCTCTGTCCCAACTGGGCACAAACACCATTTCAGGGCTGGGCGAAGTTCAAATGGCGGGCGAACCCATCGCGATCGCAACACCCATCTCCGGCATCGTAGCCAAAGTGCATGTCGTGCCTGGTCAAAAGGTATCCTCTGGTGATCCCCTTTTTACATTGGACGATCGCGCACTGCGAGCAGAGCTACACAATCGGAATGCATCGTTGGCAACGGCCCTGGCCAGGCTAGTCAAGCTGAAGGCTGGCACGCGCCCGGAAGACTTACCGCCAGCTCGCGCTCGCGTCGCAGCAGCCAGTGCAAGTGCCAAGAGAAACGAAGATGCATGGCACAGGGCGCAACAATTGATCGAGCAGCGGGCATTAAGCGAAGAAGACCACGTGGCGCGCAAGTACGCCTGCGAGCAATCGAACGCCGAACTAGCGCAGGCAAAAGCCGAACTCGCAAGATTAGAGGCAGGCGCTTGGAGCCATGATATAGAAATCGCGCAGCGCGAAGTCGCAGCGGCTCAATCAACCATCGAACAGGTGCAAGTCGATCTTGATCGCCTGGTCGTTCGCGCCCCCTTGGACGCTCTGGTGCTTCACGTCGATGTTCGACCAGGTGAGTTTGCAGAATCCGCGAAAACGGAAAAGCCACTCGTTCAGCTTGGTGTTGAAGGACCGCTGCGCGTGCGGGTTCAAATCGACGAAGAAGATGCCAGCCGCGTCGTTCCCCATGCGCGCGCCGAAGCGTTTGTGCGAGGTCGAGAGCGGACCCCCATCGAACTTCGCTTCGTTCGTATCGATCCCCGTATCGTTCCGAAAACCTCCTTGACCGGGGGCACAACAGAGCGTGTCGATACTCGCGTGTTGTTTGTTGTGTACGAGGTGGTCAGCGTTCCAACTCGCGTTTATGCCGGCCAAAAATTGGATGTCTTTATGGAAGGCTAAGCACGTCGCCGAATACATTACTGCAGCTTGACTTAAATGTTCACCGTGGCCGTGGCCGGCAAGGGCATGCCGATCAGTTCGTACAGCGGCGTTGAAAGGTAGCGTTCGCCTGAGCTGCAAGCAAAGGTAACGATTGTTTTGTCTCGGAATTCTGGTCGAGATGCAATACGAATGGCGGCCGCAATGTTGGCTCCACTACTGATCCCACCAAGAATGCCTTCTTCTCGCGCAAGTCGACGCGCCCAGTAGAACGCTTCTTCACTCGAAACGGTTTGCACCTCGTTCAGCAATGACTTATCAAGATTCTTGGGAATGAATCCAGCGCCAATTCCTTGGATCATATGGGGCCCCGGTGCACCGCCAGAGATTACGGGCGATTCTTCAGGTTCGACAGCTATGGCGACGATGTTGGGATTCTTGCGTCGCAAGTAACGTGTCGTTCCCGTGATCGTTCCACCAGTTCCAACTGCAGCCACAACAACGTCCACGTGACCTTGTGTGTCGGTCCATATCTCGGGTCCAGTCGTTGTTTCATGCACCTTCGGATTCGCTGCATTCTCAAACTGCCGAGGCATCCAGGCGTTTGTCTCTCGATCGAGCAATCGGTGCGCTTCGAGGATCGCTCCTCGCATGCCATGTTCGGCTGGAGTCAACACGAACTCCGCTCCCAAAGCTAAAAGAAGCGCTCGACGCTCATGGCTCATCGACTCTGGCATTACTAACGCCAGTGGATAACCTTTGGCAGCCGCAACAAATGCGAGCGCTATGCCAGTATTGCCACTAGTTGGTTCGATGATCAGCGTCTGCTCGCTCAGTAGCCCTCTCTGCTCGGCATCTTCAATCATGGCTCGACCGATTCGATCTTTGACACTGCCAAGCGGGTTGAAGTATTCGCATTTCACGAGAATGCGCCCGCAACCGCTCGGTACAATGCGTTTCAAGCCAACCAGAGGTGTGTGACCGACCGTTCCCAATACATCAGGAAAAGAGATACCACGCGGCATAGTTCGGACCTACCGAGAAGCTAACCTCTATTGCTATAGCTAGAAGCTTCAGATTCGAGTCGATTGATGCCTCTGGCGGTTCAGTCGGCAGTTAAGTGATTGACCAAACGCCAACTGAAGCAACGCCCGTACCGTACAAGCATGGAACTGGGCTAGCCCCAAAACGTGCATGCGCGGGGCCGAATTCTGGTCTGGGACGGCATCGAATCCAGAAACTGGCAAATAACCCCGTCAATATTCACGGACCTATCATGTGTCACGGACGCACCCTACCGGGAAGCTAAGGCATACGGCCAATAAAAACGTCCCAGCGAACCCACAAATTGCGTAGGGTAGGCAATCGGGCAGCTGCTTGGCGGGGATAGCGGCATCCACTGGTAGAGAACGTTAGCCCGCCAAGCAGCTGACGGATTGACTATCCTATGCAATTTCTTGATTTATGCGCCAGGTTTCAGTAATTGGACTGTCTACAGATGGATCTCTAGCGCAGAACGTGCTCGACTAATTAGTCGCTTCCTACTGTGGTTTACATAGACATCGCATATGTTAAGTCATTTGGACCGCCAGCGGTCAGATCAGAACGCACCAGCGCTCCAGGCCAGTCAGACACTGTAGTCGCTGTCTGATTGTTTTCATCTGACTCTTGGTTAACGTCTTGCCGCGCTGAATGCTTCGCCGCGCCGAACCAGTAACGCAAGCAGCAACTGAGCGCAAAGCATCTCTGATTGCGTTAGGAACAGACATCGGGCGGCTCCAAAGCAAGAAGGATGCCCCCTGCATCAATCGATCGTATGCAGCGCTGGAAGAAAAGGAAAATCTGCCGGCCGCTCATACGCAGACAGTTTATAAGAAAGCTATCAAAGGCTACGGCGATTGGGCTGTTTCGCCATGGTCAACGCGATCGCGCCTACGCCTTTGCTATCTTTCTTATAAACTAGTGGGTTCGCTGGGACGTTTTTATTGGCCGGATGCCTAAGCCGATTTGATCTAATTGTCTTCGCTTTCCCTATCATCATTGCTACTGAGCAGTTGCTCGAGGTCCATCGACTCATTATCACCGGCCTCTTGGAGTTCCTCCTGCTCTTTCATCTTTCTATAGCCTTCCATGATATCTTCGAGTGTTTTCTCATCATTGACTTTTGGCTTTGGATTTATCTCCTCCCATTTGTTCACATCTACGTAATTGAGTTCATTTTCGCCCTCGCCTACGCGGTTCGGATCTTGCTTTGGGGTTCCGTACACTTTGTGGAGGTCCAACTCGTCGATCAGTGACTGGGTCATGAACGGATGCTTGAGCGCTTCCAGTGGGCTCAGACGCATCTTGGGGTCGGGATGTGTCAAGTGAATCATGAAATCGACATATGCCGAGATCACACCGTATTCACCAATCTTTGCGCTGCCTGGCTGCTTAGCATGTTTCAATGAGGCGCCCAATAGATTGCCATATTCGTCTGTCTTAGGAACGAGCTTCCCGCGCTCATCTTTCTCAAAAACGCTAGGATTGGTCTGGTAAAATTGCTCTGTCTTAACTTCAATCGGATCAATCGAGCCACCTTTCAAGTGCATTCTTGCTTTTTGAGGGTCCATTCCCGGCACGAACTGATATTGGTCGATTGTGTTAGTGTCCATTTCCATCAGGGGAAAGAGCATCTTGCCCAAACTGAACGAATCCCACAGGTTGGAGATTTTGTTGTCCACAAGATCTTTCACGAATATCTCTGGCGGAGCAGTGGGGATGTAGGTTTCATCTACTATATGCGTGTTGCCAACCTCCTGTGCCAATCCCAAATCCACAATGACGGGTCGATTCGTTTTTTGGTCAAACCGGATGTTATTGCCTTTGATATCTTTATGCACGAGTCCCATTTCTTCGAAATGGGCTAGCCCTTGCAGGATGCCCTTGAAGAGCTGCTGCAAGCCACCTAGAAATTCGCTGCGACTGGTTTTCTTAGTTCGAAAGTCCGCTTCCAACTTCTTGAAAACATCGTTGATATCGCCACCTGCGATCTCTTCCATAACCAGCATGGATTTTCCCTCGATCTCGTGAATTCCGTAACACTTGGCAATGTTGGGATGTTCACCGAGACGGGCATAGATTTCCTCCTCATGTTTCATTCCCTCCAAGCCCAGCTTCGAATTCGGGTCGAAGCACTTGCCCGCTAATCGAGTTCCGCCTGAACTTTCTAGAAGTACCACTTCACCAAAGCTTCCTTTGCCGAGAGTCTTTTCAACCCTCAACGCACTTGTTGGCACGGGCATCGCTTCCAATTGCAACGTCTTCTTCTCCTCGAGGGTGATGCCTCGAAGGAGTTGGTCGACCTCGGAGCGCACTTCGTTTAACTTTTGACACATGGCCTCCAGGCCTTTAATCTTGCCCTTGACCAGTTCCGTCATTTTCAATTCAAGTTTGGCTTTGTGTTCCGTCATCGCGCCGGCCTGGTAGATCTTTAAGGCCCGATCGACGAGTGGCTGAAGCTGCTCCAAGTCGATCGTAAAGTCATTGATGGCTCTGATTCGCTCTTCGATGGCATTTTCAAGGTTGGAATCCAACGCTCGCAATTGTTCAACCTGTTGCGTCGGATCGGAGTGATTATCGACATCCAGCTTTTTGAACGATTGAGTAAAGTGCTTGAGTTGCTCAGTGGCTAACAGCGTTTGGACCCCGCCAGTCAATCGATGTTCGATCTGCTGGCGAAGTACCTTGGCCTCGTGCCCTACCAATGGCGATGATTCTTTGGCAAGCTGAACTTGCAGCGCGTTCAAATCGTCGATGGCTTGCTGTGTATCTTGCGGAATCCTCAAGTCAGCCTTATTGGCGGCCGCTTTGTATTGCTCGGCAAGATTCGCCAAAATCGATTCGGGCAAAAATTTGGCTGCGCGCGCCAACAGGATATCCGTCTGCCGCAAAATTTGCTTGAATTGATTGAAGAGTTCGTTCCCCTTTAACGTGTCCAAATGAATGATCTTGACACCTTGATAGTTGGCACGCTCGAAGTAATCCTCCAGCTCTAAAGTATCGACATGGTCGTAGGGGGTGTCGTCGTCCTCTTGGAAGTTATCGAAGCCACCGAAATCTTCTGCGTTGAAGCCGAACTGTAAATCTTGATCTCCAAACTCTGGAAATCCATTGTTTTGGTCGAAGCCTGTGTTAACGAGCTTTCCACCACCTTTTAGGAATTCGCTGCCTTTGTAGTTGCTATCTCCGGATGACACCTGATGGCTCCTTGATTCTGTAAGTTGTAGGCGCTGTTTTGTTGCCTGCCAAAGTCTACCTGTATGCTTTTCAGTTCATCACGAATTGTCGTGGGTGTCGCATGTCTTTCCCGGATCGGTTCAGACATTTTTGGCATTCCATACCTTGGGTTATCGAGTAGGGCTACGTCGGTAACTCAAGCTTCAGTGATCCGATGGCGTCCAGCAGAGGCTGTCTGATCTTTACTTCGAAACCAAACGGATTAGGGCACTCGGCGCTTGTTATCGTCGTGTCACTTTGCAGAAACTCTTCGAGAGTAACTGCGGCCGATTGCGATTCAGGTACGTCTGTCAGTCGCTCGACCAGTGGATCGATGACGTTGACGATTTGCAGTGCCGTGGGATGATTGGTGGCGCGTAGCGCGTACTGCAGTTTTCGTAACTGGAAACGAGCGTTCTTGGTAGCGCTGACCCACTTACCGAATGCTGGTGGTCGCTTCTCCGAGGATTGGGCGAGCTGAGTTAGAGCTTGCAGCAAACGATCAAGAGCTTTGTTGGCGCTGTCGAACTTGCCCTCCGTCGCTTGTTGTTGGGCAAATATCCAGACTTTCTCGAGCCCCTCAGCTTTTTCGGGGATCTGCTGTTGGCCGCTGCGTAGCTGCGGTTCCAATTCCTGCTGTCGTCGACGAAATGCCTCCAACTGGGAATTGGCAGTATCGCCTGATCCAGAGGGTTGCGAGAGCAGGCCCTTTAGAAGCCCGGCTAGCGAGGTCATGGTGGATTCGGCAGCCTCTAATTGGTTACTCTTGATTCCACCAACAATCTGAGTCATCAAGTCGGCGATCTCAGCTTTCCGATCTGGATGTAAACCTATGGCTCGTTCTGCGAGCGGCTTAAGCTTTTTCAGCCCCTCAGTCAATCGCAGTGCGAGTCTGGATGTATCCTCGCTGGATGGCACGGGCGAAGGGCTGGATGATGGAACGTTTGGGATCGAATTGGTTGTCGATTGCCCTGCCTGCTTCAGATAGGCAACGAGCTTGTCGATCATCGGGCCAGCGGCGTCTCGAGTTTTCTCATCGAGCAACTCGGAACGGATTTCTTGCGCTCGAAGGTTTATCTCACTGGCCAGTTGAGGCTGGCTACTTGAGTACTTTGCCAGCGCTGGTTCGAGCTTCAAGAACTTAGCCACGAGTGGATGAGTCAGATCTTCGTCGTCAAACGGAATCGGCACTGGCGTCTCGACCAGGACAAACTCGGGCTTATAAGCCGCGCCCGTCTGCTCCTTGAGAAACTTCTTCAGCTTATCCGTATTGGTGGCCTCAATTGATTCGTCGAAACCATCTGAGCGAGCCACTGTGAATGAGATGTTCAACCCCTCACAGGTCAACACGCCGAATACGGGATGGAAGCCGCCGCCTCGCGCCTCCTTACGGTCCTTATCAGTAATCGACTTCTTCTTAACGACCAACGAAGTAACGTTACTTCCTTTAATGGCCAACACAAAGTTTCTGGTCTTGCCCTTTTTAACTTGACTGAGAAAGAGCAGTGAGTCCTCGTCCATTTTTTTGAATAGAGCTTCGTCTGCGGTTGCATCACTCTTTGCCATTGGAATTGATCCCCTTTCCGTGAAGACGGGCGACATGCAGCCTTCGCACGCCAAGCTGATTACGCGCATGATTCGAGTTTAGCGGTGCCCAGTCAACCCAAGCGAACAATACGACTTTGGATGGACAAGTCGCGCACACGAATATACGGCCACCCAGCCTGATGACCGGGTGTACTTTCGTGTAACTATCGAATGAAGCTGCGGTTCGGCAAGCGGTGAACGAGGTCGACTGTCGGGCAGGCAGCTACGCGATAGTTAACAAGAGAAATGGCGAACCATTGGCGAGACATGTTGGGTCAGGAACAAACCCAACGGCTCAAGTGCTAAATATAAATCTTTCGCTATGGACAGTCGAGACTCAGGGCAAACTTCATGCTGCGATATCGCATGGAGAATCTCCCTAGAGCGCGGCTTGCGAGCTCGGGTGGCTGATTGTTAAATAGTGCTCTTCGGAAAAGGGTCAGCAGACAGCTGC
Source organism: Ottelia alismoides (assembly GCA_037367405.1). Classification (NCBI taxonomy): domain Eukaryota; kingdom Viridiplantae; phylum Streptophyta; class Magnoliopsida; order Alismatales; family Hydrocharitaceae; genus Ottelia; species Ottelia alismoides. Next base: position 7,850 of record JAZKJV010010434.1, on the reverse strand, counting down.
AGGCCAGCTTTAACAGCTTGCAGCGAGAACACTATGAATCCTTTGGAACCGAATCCCAACGCCCCATCACTTACACCGACCTCAATCTACAACCTGGAATGGGACATCGACGATGTAGTGCAGCAGTTACGAGATATCCGCACGGACTCACTATCCTTTTCCGCTCGCGTCAAAAGACCAGTGAAGCTGCCGTCCGCGCGAGCGATCACAGCATTCATGGACACGCTGTGCTCAGCCATGTTTCCCAATCGATTGGGCAATCGACAACTAGCGGACGAAAGTGTCGATTACTTCGTGGGCTCGACATTAGACGAAGCCTTAGACCAGGTCGTCGAACAAGTCGCGAGAGAATTAAGTCTTACCAGCGAGCTGGCTGTAGGTCGCCTTGACCCCAGGGCCGTTGAGATTGTCAGACAATTCGCACGTCGAATCCCCGAGATAAGGCGGCTTATTGAGAGCGATCTGCGAGCTGCTTTCAATAATGATCCAGCGGCCCACACAATCGATGAAGTGCTCATCTGCTTCCCTGGTGTAACGGCGATGATTCACCATCGCGTTGCACATGTTTTTCATCAGTTAGGCGCACAGCTAATCGCTCGATTCATCGCGAAGTTGTCACATTCGCTAACGGCCATCGGCGCATTCTCATAGGCCGCGGATCTATTATCGGCTGCAACGTCAACCTGAATCGTGGCATACCCTCGGGCAGCGTCATCACTTCATCGCACTTCAGCCTTACGGAGCGGTTTAGGGATTTAGTTGTGATGCCAGGCGAGAATATCCGTTTCAATGGTGATAAGCTTCGGTGCGGCCCCTCGCTCACGCGTCGGGTTGTGATTGCCTCAGCGACGTCGAGTAACGATATGACTCGCATAATCTCGATCACCCACAAACGTTACACGTTGACCAGACAGACGCACGCGTCGGAAAACGCCGTGGTATACAACACTGCCAAAGGATCCGGCCGTTAGTTGCTCCGATCGCCAATTGGTAAAGCCGCTCTGACTTTCCGCTGCAACTTCTATTCGGTATGAATGCTCGTCGTCGTCTCCGCCGCTGGTCGCTACTGCGACGCGATTGGGCGAAACCCCATAGGTGTACTGATGCCAATTACCCGTGCTATGTTGCCTTAACCACTGTTCAAAGTTTCGCTCTGGACCCGGGACGCGAAATTCTCCATAGGTATCACGCAGGTCCGGAGCACTTACCGCCTGGCAACCAAAGAATCTTAGGTAGCCGTCCAGCGTTGAGGGCCATGCTCCCATATTGCAGGCGCGAAAAGCGACGTGCCCTAGATTCTTCGCGCGCACTTGCGTCATCTTGGCACGCAATGCAACTACCTCGGCTTCAGTGATATCGGCCGTGGATGCTGCCTGGGCAGCAGTGATGGCCGGTAGAACTCCGATGCTAGACTGGGAAGGTCTGTCGTTGGCAAGCGCATTGGCCACCTCGGAGCGAAACCGTGCAGAACTGCCGGGCAACAAGCGCGCTGCCAACCCTATGTCGCGACCATGCCCTACGATGATTAAGTCACTGCCTGATGGGACGTTGGCGATTATCTCATCCATCACTGAGTCCAACGAGTAATTGGACAGCGCGTGCACTGCACCAATCGCCAATGTGCCCGTCCCTATCGGTTCGGGTCGACGCAACCGATACCAGCCGACCGCGTGGCGATGAGATTGAGTATCAATGATCACTTCAGCCGCCATATTGACCTCGCTCGATAGGGAAGTAATACCGATTGAAGTTCAGCGAAAATGCGGAATGCCTCGCTCGGCAGTTCCGTTATCGGTTCGACTGCAGTTTGGTTGCTTAAAACTTGGCTCGGCGAAGCGGATTTTATCGTCGAAGCGAAAAACCTAAGCCGCAGGGCGCTAGCCCCGGTTCTCGAAGCGAAAGTTGTGGCGCTGAGTATCCATTGGCCAATTCCGACGCAGTCCCGCACTGGCGCTTGCTTCGGTCACTTGCCCTGCGGGCAAATTGGGTAACCAAGCGTAACGCCGGCTAGCACCCTTCGGCTTGGGGTGATTAGCAGTGGTGGAGTTCAGCGAGAAGTGTCAAATTAAGGACACTGTCAGCGTTTCGTATGGCCTGACACGACGTACGAAAAGCTGACGTCGCCATTCTTCTTGTTTGGGCTTTCTGCTGCCGGCAGATAGGTTCGTACGTAGTCGACTCTGGCCTCCTTACTGCCTACGCGTACCCGAATAAAACCTGAACTGCTCTGCGTTTCTCCGCTCAAGTATCCGTACTCTTTGGCAGTGTTCGTATTGCCTGAGCGCGGATGCCCAGGTTGCGGCACTTCTTGGTAAACGATCCCATCCAGATCTTGCTTGATGAACAGATGATCATGGCCATGAAAGACGATCGAAACACCATGCTTGACCAGCAGGTCATGAATGGGCATCTCCCATCCTGGACGTTGTTTGGCAAATTCATTTTCACCAGTAATGCCTTTGCCGCCCCATTCCCAAAGCTGAGCCACTTCCACTCCGCCACGGTTGTTGGCTGGTGAGCCACCGACTAGATGGTGCAAGAACACAAAGCGGTAACGCGCGTCGACGTTCTCCAGAGACGCTTTCAACCAGCGATATTGTTTCTCGCCCATAGTCCAAGGCCAGTTATTACCATCGCGACTGCGCTGCGCGGTGTATCGGAACGGATCCAGCACAATAAACTGTGCATCCCCCCATTTCCATTGATAGTAATCTTGCGGCAAACCCACTTCCGGTTCGCTTTGTTCGTTACCTGTATAAAAATTATTTGGTTCCGGATTTGGAAACAGGCGTTTGCGAGTTCGAGTTGCCCAGACCGACGAACCGCGGCTACCAGACTCGCCATCGTGATTGCCTAGAGCAAAAAACAACGAGGCCGAGTGGCATAGACTGCCCAAGTAGAATCGCTGGGCCAGGTACTGTGGCTCCGAGAACTCTGGCTTAACATACTTGCCAGTCATGAAGGTATCGCCAAGTTCCAAATGGAAGTCAGGCGAATCATTCAGCGCATTGGCAAGTGTGCGCAGATAGACTTCTCCGCTCGTATTCTCGTCGAGATGAGAATCCGATGTGACGGTGAATACGAAAGAGCTACCTGGATCGCGTTGTGTCTGGAAACTGTATTCGTCGCTCGATTGCGTTTGGGCGTTCGAAAGCGTGTAAACCAGCTTGTAGTAATAGCGACTGTTTCGCTTGAGCCCCTCGAGCACAAAGTCGTGCGTACCTTTCCCCTCAATTCTGGCCACCGGTGCCGTTTGGGTCAGCTTGCCCGACTCGAGGCCATACTCGATATGCACATCAGCGCTCTTATGAAACAGTACGCGCACAGTGATGCTTGAATCCGTCGGGCTGCCAAGCAGGATGTTGTAAAGATGCTCAGGAACATTGTTAGCGGGTGGTGGTACCGTATAGTTTCCAAGGCCACTACCGCCACTCTTGCCGTTCTTGCCGCTCTTGCCATCGCCGCCTCGGCGCTGTTGACCAGGCCCACCTGCCGAACTTTGTCGGTCTACTTCGGAAGCATTGCTCTTGGCTGCACCGGATTGTGCGGACACAGGTGTAGTTGCAACAGCTACATACAACACTGTGAATACAATGACGACAACAGCGCGACAAAACATAGAGTGTTCCTCGATTGACGAACCAAGAGTGACGAATCAAGAGTGATGGTCAGCGGCTGGCCTACTTCTTCCGTTCGTATTGGAAGTCGAGGGTCGCTTCAGCCAGCTTGACACCTTCGATGGCCTTGAGCAGGCCCGCGCGATTGTCGCTTCCCTTGGCCAGCTTCACGTCGGACGACAACGCGTAGATGGTTACGTGATAACTCTTGACTCCGGGTCCTTTAGAACACATCGGGTCATAGGCCGGCTTCTTTTTGTCATTCAAGCCGACGGTTCCGGTGCGTTTATCGTTCCTGTCCAAGTGATCCACATTGGCTGGTATGTTGTAGACCAACCAGTACGACTTCTCTTGATCGGGAGCAGTATGCCAAAGGCTGAGTGCAAATGACTTTGTACCGGCCGGCGCGCCTTTCCATTGGATAGGCGGAGAAGCGCTCTGACCGTCGCACGTAAACTCGGCGGGAATCATTCCATCAGGACCGATGGCAGAGCTGAATACTGCGAATCCATTTTGGTTGTTAGCAGGGAGCTTTGTGGCTTGAGTGGTACTTGATGCGTTTGGTCGATTGCCTTGAGGTGGACGATCGGCGCGCGGCGGTTCATCTCGTGGCGGCGGATCTCGACGTGGAGGTTGATCATTTCGTGGCGGCCTGCGATCTCCACCGCCACCGCCACCGGGCCCACGTTGACGCGGTGAATAGGTTTCCGTCTTTACTTTGCCGTTGCCGTCGATGAAATCAAACTTAACTGAGCCATTATCGCCCAGTACATAGTTTACGTAGCGAGTCTCTCGACCAACCTCAACTTTGATACTGAAGCTCTGGTTGTCTTTGGATTCGAAGCCAGTTATCTTCGCGCCGCGCAGGGGTGGTAGGGCCTCGCGCACACCTCCAGCTCTGGGTTGCGGATCGACCTGTCCATCGACCTCTTTGACTTCGCCATGGAAACCGCCGTTGAGATAGGGATAGCCCTTGGTGGCATGATAGTGATAGCCGAGTTCAGGTGTCGTATGTCCGTTGAATGAGTCCAGTCCCTTCACTGGCGATCCATCTGGTTCGGTGTAACCATAGATCGCATAGCCATCCAGTGCGTATGCGACTGGTTTGTCTTTACCGACGAGCTCTTGTAGATGCGTCGGAGCGATATGATAGTGGTAATCGTCAGCTCGACCGCAGTGACCGCCGAACTCATCCAGTTCGCCGGCGACCAGTGTATCGGTCTTACCATCGTTCTTAATTGGGTTAAAAATGGGGATGCCATTGGCAGCCAGTGCAATCGCGCCACGAAAAAAGTGCGACTTGGCTGACAATGGATTCTTCGCTACCACTGGTTCAAGCGGTATTCGCCAGGCATTGTTTCCAAAGTAGGGCTGTGGGATTGGGACCTGCTGTTGCCAAGCGGTAATGCCTACCATCATCTTGTGGTCGGGCATCGAGTTGGATTCGACATAGAAGAACTGCGCATCCTGACGATACTTGAGAGCGCCCTTCTTCGAGAACGGCTCAAATGCATCAGCGATCGCCGGCCGGCCGGCCACGGTTGTCGATACCAGCTTTACCACAGCCAGTGGAATGCTCGTGTCTTCATTGAGCTGCCGAATGGCAGCGACCTTCCGTTCAATCCACTTTTTGTCCAGGGCTGTCAACTTGTCGATCTCAATGGCGACAACTTTCCCATCGCTTCGACGAACCTGCACCATCTCGTCTTGCGAGGCTACAAATGAACCATGCAGATGAGCCCCTGAGTCGACGAAAGTCCAAACCCTGGCGTTTGGATTTTCCCGTCCGTCTTCATGGCCATCGTGAGCCAGCGAGCAAGTGCCGTTGAGCGACAAGGTCGCCAATAACAAGCAACACAAAAACCAGCTTTTCAATGAATGGGCTCGTTGTGCGGTCCGGTTCTTCATTTCTTTCCGTGCTTCGTTCATGACCATGATCTCACGACATTTCATAACCCTCTGCTAGTAGTTATTAGCGACAGAGCGCCGTTTATGACACGAAAACAGTTAAAAAACCGGAGTTCCTTCCAGTTGCGCAGCGACGCAACTCTCCACGGGGCACGCTCCGAATGGTGCGGACATAAGCTCATCTGGCTGTTCATTTTTTGTCACTCAGTTTTTGTCAGGTAGGTGATCGGACAAAAAATTAAAGGACAAAAAGATTGCTCGAGTTGGAACCGGAAGGAACTTACGATCTCTAGCACTTAGAAGGGATGGCTGTCTTTAACTCTTGGCATAAAAAGACGAACCACTGAGACTCAGAGGCACGGAGAGAAGTTGCTTGGCGCTTTACGAGCTTCAAGGATGACGGAGCGAGTGTCGGCGCAGCTTAACCAGATAACCAATGGCTCCTGCAGCCAGGGCCAGGGCGAGAATTTCGACCAGATGCATTGGTTCGCTCAAATAATGAGACAGTGTCTGACCTTGGTCTGGTGAATGACCATGACCATCATGGGCCAAACCAATACTGGTTGTCATGGCGGTAGCGAATGCCGCCAGAAAGAAGTTTCTAAAACTCACGATAATCTCCCGGTTAACAAGAGGCTAATAGTGTGCCATCGGTGTTTAGCAAATGCGCGGCAATTGTTCACCGATGGGCATAGGTACAATTCGATGGGTGCCAACAGCTGTTTTGCATACAACCAAACGATGTTTGTCTTCGACAACGCGGCCGATAATTGCCGCGGACCGACCGAGCGGATTCTGTCGCAGTGTTTGCAGTACGCGCTGGGCATCCGCTTCGGGCACAACGGCGACGAGCTTACCTTCGTTGGCGGCTTGCATGGGATCCAGTCCGAGAAACTCGCAAGCAGAACGCACAACATCATTCACAGGAATCGCAGATTCCAACAACTCGACTCCACAACTGGAAGCCGCTGCGATCTCGTTCAGCGTTGTTGCTAGTCCACCGCGAGTCGGATCGCGAAGCGCCCGCACATTGGGACATACCGCCAAAATCTCTTGAACCATTTGCGACAGACAGGCGGTGTCACTGCAAAGATCCGATTCGAACGCCAGTCCTTCGCGCACACTCATGATGGCCATAGCATGATCCGCCAGTGTACCGCTGACGAGCACGGCATCACCCGGCCTGGCGCGATCGATCGAAATGCTTAGACTTGGCGGTAGCGAACCAATACCTGTTGTGTTGATGTAACAGCCATCGCCATGCCCTCGCTCGACAACTTTTGTATCGCCAGCCACGATGGCTACACCAGCTTGCCTGGCAGCCCTGGCCATGTCGCCAACGATTCGCAACAACTTATCTACGGCTAGTCCCTCTTCAAGAATGAAGCTGGCGGTCAGATAAAGCGGTGTATTGAACGACGAACGAGTCGGTCGATACAACGATACGTTGTCCGGGTAACGTGAGCGCTGTGGCGTCGCACAGTGGGCCATCCATTTTGCCGAAGGCAGGCAAGAACACCTGTTCGATTAACTCGCTGGACAAACGTCCGCCGCCACCATGTCCCATCACAATGTGGGGATAATCGCGAATCGGTACGGGGCAGCTAGGGCTCTGCATTTTTAGGATGCCAGTCATGCGCGCATCACCTTTTCGATAGTAACAAAGCGTCCGTAGTTGTAGTACGCAGCGCAGGCACCTTCGCTCGATACCATCGTCGCACCTAGCGGATGTCGGGGCGTGCAGGCCTTGCCGAAGGCTTCACACTGATGAGGCTTAATTGTGCCTTGCAAAACTTCACCAGCTCGACATTGACTGGATTCAAGTGTCTGCACATTTTCGACACCAAACTTCTTCTCAGCATCGTACGCAGCCAACTCATCTCTCAAGCGCCAGCCACTGCGTGGAATGGTACCAATCCCTCGCCAGCCTCGGTCAGTGACCGTAAACACTTCTTCGATCGTGGCTTGCGCGGCGAGGTTACCACGCTCGCTAACAACTCGCTCGTAAGCGTTATCGACGAAAGCGTGCCCACGTTCGAGCTGTTCTAGTGTGCGGCGTATACCTTCCAGCAGGTCCAACGGCTCAAAGCCGGTAACAACGATGGGCACTTTGTAGTCAGAGCTGATGGCGTGGTATTGATGAAAGCCCATCACGCTACAAACATGGCCTGCCGCCAGAAAACCTTGCACGCGATTGCCGGGAGAATTCAGGATGGCTTCGATCGCCGGCGGCACAAGCACATGAGAAACCAAGACGGAAAAGTTATTGATGCCTTGCTGCCTGGCCAGTTTGACTGCCATCGCGTTAGCCGGTGCCGTGGTTTA
>JAZKJV010010433.1:1200000-1515616 GCA_037367405.1 Ottelia alismoides | reverse complement strand
TGATCCGTATTTATGCTATTAATGGAATAAGTTCATATAAGACAATTGCAGATAACAACCACCATTTAAGCATAAAGGAATACTGAATTTCTACAATTATACTATAAGAAAATATTTATAAAATCTTTTAATTATACATCTACATTACATCGATTTAATATTGACTTATATTTTAACTGATATTTTCTTGCAACGAATATGTGAATAATTTGTATTTTTTCCTTGCAATTGATGTACACTAAAATTAACGGATTTAGTCAGAAGCAACTGTTAAACATCATGAATAAAAAAGAAAGGAAAAAGATTACAAAAAAAGAGGTTGTCTTTTTCTCGTTGATACTACATCTCTGTGATAATAAATCTTTGAAGATAAGTATAATATATTTATATGTAGATAATTCATAACTTAGTTTTAAAAAGTTTATTATTTTCTAGATATAATATAAAAGGATACTTAAGTGGTGAATTATCTGAGATCTGAAGTGGATGAACGAACATACTGTAAAGCGGTAAACCAAACCTGAATCTCCAAAAAATAGAAAACTAAAGTATAAAAATATACGAAAACATAATCTAGTATAAAAGCTTTTCAAATGGAATATCATACACATGCATCGAATCCATGCTACCTCAAGTATATCTATGTTTATGAAGAACTCGGATGCTAAACAAATGAAGGTGCTTTCTATAGAAGAGTTAGTGTGAAAAATTATAGTTGATAGTATAAAATTAATATTTATTATGTTAAAGAAAAGGACAATTTATATCTTTAAAGTTTTGTACAATCATCATTGAGAAGAAATAATTGTTGGATTATCTATACAAAGAACCATATCTTTTTGATATTTAGCAACAATTTTCCCCTATATTATGATCACGAATTTATTCTTGTTGTTCACAATTAAATTTAGAACAGTCAATCTACAATATTATTTTTTAAATTTTAACAGTATATACGTATAATATTAACTGAAAGAAACATAGAAAATTAAACAAGATCTTTATTTTTATGTTTTTCATGTGTTTGTCTTCTATTGACAAATATGTATGAATTATTCACAATACTTAACGAAATAGTATTCCTGAACATCTGGAATAATTAATAAAAAAGTAAGATGATGTTTTAAAATTTAATTTCATATTATAATATGATTCAACATACCGATTAAGTAGATTTCTCTAAAAACTAGAGCTTCGAGATAATCAAAACCAAGAAAAGAAACTTATATCTCAGAATAATAACATAATTTCCACGCTAATGTTTAGTGGATCTTCTAGAATTTAAAAAAATATTTAATTTTTATGTATTTTCAATGTCCTATGCGATTTGATTATTGACTTTTAATGTATAAGATCATATTTATCTTTCAAACAAATATTAATACTAAATATAATATATAATTAAGTAATTGAGATATTTTTGTTAGAATTTTATAAAACACAGTTGAATTAATACAATTTTATTAGGTATAAATAAATCTCTTTAAATTAGCATGCTTTTGATTTGTGAGATTGTTATAAATTTAGAAAGAGAAATGTAGATAAAGAGGAGAGAGAGGAAAGAGAAAAGACATGGAGAGAGAAAGGATTTTTGTATAGTTATAAATTTAGAAAGAGAGAGATAAAGAAGAGAGAGGAAAGAGAAGAGAGATAGGAAATAAAAGACAGGAGGGGGGGATTTTGTATTGTTATAAATTTAGAAAGAGAGAGAGAGAGAGGGAAATAAAAGGAGGGAGATAAAAGGAGAGAAAGACGTGGGGGTAGAATAGGAGGAAGGGAGAGAGAGAACATGATGGAGTTAGGAAGGCGAGTGGAAACGGAAGGGGAGGGGGAGAATGGAGAGGGGAGGGGCAAAGCTATACACGTGTCAAAATGTTAGGTAAAAATCTAGCTTTATAATAAGTATATAGATATGTTGTCTCGTGAATTTTGATATGTAATCCATCTTCTACCCATTGATATTTGTGTGCAAGGATTTTTTAACATAAAAAAACTTGCATTACCTATAAAAATGTTTCTATAGAGAAATGATAGGAAACGGATAACAAGATGTGCGACCAATTCTTTTTGAATGGCAAATTACAATTTTTGAAACACTGCATGTATGGACAGGGAACCATAACATTGCTATGCATAATTTTTCGTCTCTCTTAAGGAGCTCTACCGCTTCAGTTGCCAAGAATACAAATGTATCAAAATCAAAAGGGATAAAAACATGTTGATTGTTAATACAAGCCTTCCCATTCTTAGCAACTTTAGCTGATACAGCTTTTTTGTGTAGAATATCCCGCAATAAAATCGTCCCTTATTGGACCCAGCAATAGAGAAACTCCAGTCAAATCAACACATGCATATTTTCCACCTAGCCCATCCAAATATTAAAACATCTGCTGGTCTGAGTGTCGATCTCCCCTCTTGATAGGAGACGGATAACAAGATGTACGACCAATTCTTTTTTAATGGCAAATACAATTTTTGAAACACTGCATGTACGGACAGTGAACCATAACATTTCTATGCATAATTTTTTGGTCTCTCTTGAGGAGGCTCTACCGCTTCAATGCCAAGAATACAAATGTATCAAAATCAAAAGGGATAAAAACATGTTGATTGTTAATACAAGCCTTCCCATGCTTAGCAACTTTAGCTGATTGGTGACACGAAAATCCGAGCGACTAAGGCAATCAGGTGTATCTAAGATGGTCGTTGCGACCTCGGTCACTCAGATGTGTCAATCAAGAAAAATGATGAACCACTCAAAATAGATAAAATCAATCAAACTCAAAACAACGGTCCTGCTATTGGATTAACCTGGTATAACACCCAGGGTCGAAGTAGTAAAAAAGAAAGAAAATGAAACAAGAAAAATATTTTTAGTGGTTTTGAATTTATTTTATATTTTTTGGATTTTTAAGTGATTAAGAAATTAGGAAAAACAAAGAAAAGCACACTTCAACAATTTATTTAAAGCACTAAAAATCAACCAAAAATTCAAACAAAAATATTTTTATGTCTTTTATAATTTTTAGTGTTTTTGGTGAATTTTTGAGAATTTTCTGATGTTTATTTAATTTTCTAAAAATCAAACAGTGACTAAAATAAATGGTACTGTCCAGCCGAGCCAAAAAGCCCTAGATAAAATATCTAAGAGCCCTAAAATGGCTGGGAGGTAATTTTCCTGTAAAGAAGACAAAATGAGGAAAAATTAGGCACCAATTTTATTGTTTTTGGATTTTTTAATTTATTTACTAGAATTTTTATAGGTTTTTGAGTGTTTTTAAGTTTTTAGTGATTTTCAGTAATGAAAAATAGCCAAAATTGGCTAGAAAATCAAACTAAGCAAGACAAATAGTAGCTAATTTTTGTGGAATTTTTAAGTGAGTTTTAATATTTTTTTATGATTTTCAAGTTAGACAGTAGCAAAAATGAAGGTTTTTGAATTTTTTTAAATATCAAATGAAATCAAAAAATGTCCTAAAAAATCCATAAAAATTTTACACCATGGCAGGAGCCATGTGTCCAATTTTCGTGGGATTTGGAGGTGTTTTGCTATTTTATTCAAAAATAAAGGAAGGGCATTGTGCATAGGGACCAAAGTGCAAATACCCAAAGTTCTGGGGGTCTGGTGCAAAATACCCAGCAAAACACGCGCCACGCGCGTGCCTGGGGCACTCAGGGACCCAAATGTAATAAAAATAAGTCCCGAGGACTTATTGGTAACAGGTACCAAAAGTCCAGGTGCTTATCTGCAAATACCCAAAATATAACGCACATGCTCAAATAAACCACGCATAGGGGTATAAATGCAAATAAGTAAAACTTTTCATTCAATCAGGAACAACCAGAACTACAGGGGCCTCTATTGCAAATAAACCAGACAAACACATGACGAAGCACGTGGCATACAACGCACATGGGTATATAAGCAAATAAAATAAAGTACGGGGTCCACGATGCAAATAATCCTAAAACTAAACAACTAACTTTAATATTTACAGGACTAAAATGAAATAAAAGAAGAAAGAGGGCCTAAGGGTAAATTACCCTTTATTAAGCGGAGCGGCTGGATGGACGCCACGTGTCTGATCGAGCGGTCAAGAGCGACTGGGGGTCCAACGCTGCTCTCCTCGGGATGATCCAACGGCTGGGGCTAGTCCATGTGGTGCATCGGACGGTGTCAGGCGCTGATGGCTAACCCGCGAGCCTCGGACGGTCCCAGATCGATCCTCGAAGATCTGGCGGTAGCTGCAGCTCCACGAACGGACGGACGTGATGTAATCTGGAGCGTCGAGGTCGATCTGACGGCGATGGAGGATGCTGGAAGAACAGGTCCCCCGGCGAGACTCGCCGGCCTCGTGCGAGCGCAGCTGACCTCCTAGGAGCACTCTGAATGTCGGAGAAGAATCGTGGAGGGATCCCGCGTCTGCCGGTAGGCTCCGATGATCGAGCCGAGCTCCGAGAAGCTCAGGCGCGGTCGGCGGAGCTGGGCCTCCTGGCCTGAATGACCAAAGCCCTCAGATGGGCTTGGTAGCACCTGCAAAATAGCTCAGGATACTCGCGGGTCGAGGGCAAATTGCCTCGGCCCGGTTAGGCATAGCGACGGTGAACGGTGGGTCGGAATGGCGAGCTCCGGCGAAGGTGGTGGACGGAGGAGCTCGGTTCCCAGCTCCTGTGCGAGCTGGGTTGAGCGGAGGGGTGCAGAAGGTGTGTCGGAAGGAGCGAATGCGATGGTCGACTCCGATGATCGAAAGGGTAATGGAGTGGTCGGAATCGAAGATATACGGCGGCGGCGCGATTTGGGCGTAAATGGAAATCGATGAAAAAGGAAAGCCTAAGGGGCTACCTGGGTGGTCGGAGAGACTGGGGAGGAGCTGGGGAAGCTCCTGGTCGTCGCCTCAAGGATCGTCTCCCTCCGAGGCTCGGAGCTCACGCTGGTGGCAGAGCTGCGGTGGCTGTGCTCGCCGGATCGATGGGTCCTCCTCCTCTCCTCGCTGCGACAGGTCGAGGCGCAAGCTGTCACTCTCGCGGTCTCTCTGGAGCTCACATGTGAAGGAGGCGAATGGACAAAGATGGAAATGGAGGTGCGGAGCTCGACCTATATACGCTGGAGGGTCCGGGAAAACAAGCGCGGGTAGGGCATTCTGGAGCGCGGATCTCGAGGTGGATGCCCCGGCGAGGTTGACGGATATGACGTGAGCAATTCGGACCCGGGTTTAGACAAGCATGATCGGGTTTGGTTGCGAAAAATCCGAGAAGATGGGTCGGGCAACACAGACCCGTGAGAAGTGGTCCTGGGGGGGAGTTGACCGGGCGGTCAACACTCCCAGGACCCAATGGGAATGGGCCACGTGGCTGAAGTTGAAATGAAAATTAAGGGTAGCTAGGCCGATTCAGCAAAAACTTAAAACATGAATATTTTTATTTTATTTTTTTCTATTTTTTGTGATTTTTAATAATTTTTTCGAAATAAAAATAAGGTATATACATAATATGTACTATATAGGTATATGTACACTATTGGGGTTTTTAATTTTTGATTTTTTTAATTATTATTTTTGTACAATTTTACTCCTATTTTATATTTTATTTTTTTACATTATAAAATAAGGAATAAAAGGTATTTTATTTTATTTTTATTATTTATGTACATAGGTAAAATAAATATATATGTTCATTTATATACATGGTATATGTACAATGTATTTTTGTATTTTTAATTTTGCTATTTTTATTTTGTTTTGATTTTACTTGTTTTATTTATTTATATTATAAAACATAAAATATTTACAAAAAGTTGAAAATTAATTTTATTTATTTACAAGGTTAAATAAATACATAGAAGTGGTTTATGTACATGATGAAAGGGGTATTTTAATTCTTTTTGATTTTTTAACTTTTTCTTTTGTTTTTATATTTTATAAATATATACAAGTATTTACAAGCATATTTTTGGTGAGGAAAATATTTTTTTATTTTATTTACATAAATATTTACACATGAGCCCCTATCCCCTCTACTTTGGCTTTATATGCGGTCAGGCCCATACTGAGCCCTCCCTTGGGTTAGGTTGCTCAATATTTATTCTAATATTTCCCTCTTTTTCTTTTTAATCTTTATTCTTTTATTTTTTCACAAAAACATGCTAATTATAGGTTTTTACACAATGCATGCTTTTGGTAATTATTCCTATTTACACATATCTACACGTATTCGCAAAGGTTTTTGTAGCTAAAATATAAGAATAAAGAGTGATGAATGAGTATTCCTCACCCCCTATACTTAACTTTGCTAGTCCCTTAGCAAACACCTATTTGAAAAAGAAGTGAACAAGAAAAAAAGAAAAAGAAAAAGAGGATGTACATGGATCAAGGTTGATTATTAAACTTGCCTTCATTAAATTGGGGTATGGAGCTCGATCAGATCTTTGGATTATTAATGTGTCGGAACCTTATTTAGACTTAAGCTTAAAACTCAACAGCCTCTAAGTTCCACTAATCTATAACCAAGACTCCTCAATGCTCCAGATTAGAACAAGTCATCAATCACAAACCCTGAAGACCATGAATCTTTTCTTGTCCTGTGGATGTGAGGTCTAAGCTCTCCACCTCAGAAATGGCAACTTGACAACCCTTCCCAACAAGGTAACTCTATGTCCTCAGTCTGGCCACTCTTTCCTCGAGGAGCGGGGTATTCCCTTCTAAGTTCAAGTTCAACCGGCTCAAGAAGAGGGGGAAGAAGAGAATGGGTCAAGGCCAGTGTAGCCAAGTACCCTTGGGAGCTTGACCAGTGTAGCCAAGTCTCCCTGCTGCAAGCTACAACAGGTGGAACATGAAACCAAGCTTTGCTTATTGCACTCTACATACATACTCCGGTGGGATTATCATTTTCTATCAGACCCACCACTTTTTTGGAGTTATTTTCTTTTTGCACACATTTTTTTTCAAGTGCATCTGTACAACATATACATGTGCAGCATATATACAAGGAGTTTTTCCTCTTGAGCCAGTAGACTATCCCTCTTTTGAAGCTTTATTGCAACCCACAACTCCCGTCGTTAGACCTCATGGCAACCAGACCAAGTTGAGACGCACTTCCTTCACTAAAAGAAGAAGAGAGGTTCCGCCTAGAAGTACTACCCTCATATGCTACCCCAAGTCAAGGAAGACTGCCTCCTCACCACCTCATCCGTGGAGAGCTCGGTGCATAGTGCTGGTGTCCAAGTAAAGCCATAATCTATATGAGTCATGTGTTGTTGTTAAGTGCTCTACTTAGGCTCATTGAGATGACATGTGATCATAGCCTAGTGGACTCAAAGAATTGAGTCACCATGTACCTGAAAAGCCTTAAACCTAAGCCCTATAAGGTTCCTCTTAGAAATTAGGTGGATTAAGATCTTAATCAAGCTCCATTTCTCAATTTGATTCCAGGCTAGTTTAAATGTCAACTATCATCCAGAAAAACTATATACATATGTACAACAGATGCTTATTTACACAAATTTTTACAATCATGCAAAATTTTTGAAAAATGTTTTGAAATCATGAATGATGCATGAAGTGCAAGTTTTGCAAAAAGATATTTACACACATTTACACAAGATTTTTGCAAACTTTTGATTTTCAAAACATTTTGGAAAAATTTTGTACTATATACATAATTTTGATAAGAAAATATTTACACAAACTTTACACAAAAGATTTTTGAAATCATTTTTATAAAAATAATTTGTACACTAGCTATTTATGTGCAAATAAAAGAATGTTATGTACATGAAAAATTTTTAATTTTTGTGGTTTTTAGCCATTTTATTTATTAACACACTCACACAAAGTACGAGTTATGGCTAAAGTATATATGAAATATATACACACCCCCCTATACTTAGCTCGAATGATGTCCTCAGAGTCAAGAGCGATGAAGAAGACATAACTCGTGCTAGGTATAGGGAAGTGAAAAGAAGGGCTATATACAAAGACGAAGAATGAAAAGTCAAGAGGGTCTCAGGTCTTCCCCCTATACTTAGGATTAAATAATCCTAAGTATAGCAGGCCGTATACTAAGGAAAAACCCGAGTGGAGAATGTACAGGGTCTACCCCCCCTATACTTAGGGTGAAATATCCCTAAGTATAGGCAGCAAAAACAGGGGTAGACAGAAACAAAAGAAATACCCAAAAAGGTCTCACATCCCCCCTATACTTAGGGTAAAGTACACCCTAAGTATAGCATAATCACAAGATGAAGAAAGGGACTAAAGAATGTAGTGATATGGACATCTGGATCTATACAAGGCGGAAGATCAGTGAAACTCAGGCGTGAGATGCATTAGATGTGAGTCAAAGACCACATCTCACGCAAAATGAATAGGGGCAAGATCTGCGACCTGCGGCTCATGATCTAGAAATGGTTTGAGCCGCTGGCCGTTCACTCTAAAGGTACTCTCAGAAGACAACTCAGATATGTCAATGCTACCGTTGTCGTGTACCTTTCTGACCAACTAGGGTCCCTTCCATTTGCTCTATAGCTTCCCTGGAAATAAACGTAGCCTCGCATCAAACAACCATACTCTCTGTCCAATCTCAAAATGCTTGTGGCTGATATGAGAATCATGCCACTCCTTCACTTTCTCCTTATAATGTAGGCTGTTTGAGAATGATGTATCTCTAAGCTCCTCCAAGGCTGCTAACTCTGCCCTCCTCTGGTCTCCCATACCATCTGGATCCATAAGAATATCTGTGACTGCCCAAAGTGACTTGTGCCTCAGCTCAACAGGTAAATGGCGCGGCTTGCCATATACGAGGCGAAAGGGAGATGTGCCCAATGGTGTCTTGAAAGACGTCCTATATGCCCACAAGACCGAGTCCAAAAGCTGTGACCAATCCTTTCGGTCAGGGCGGACGACTTTCTGTAATATAGTCTTGATCTCCCTATTCGACACCTCGGCTAGACCATTCGTCTGTGGATGGTAAGGTGTAGCAACACGATGGTCTATACCGAACTCGCTAGCAAGGGCCTTCACCTGGTCGTTGATGAAGTGAGATCCCCCATCAGAAATCAGAACTCGTGGAACCCCGAACCGCGTGATGATATGTTTCCTCAGAAATCTGCAAACTGTCCTCGCATCAGCGGCTCGGGCGGGGATAGCCTCCACCCAACGACTAACATAATCAACGGCCAACAGAATGTACTCAAATCCCTGACTTTTAGGGAATGGACCCATGAAATCGATGTCCCATGCGTCAAAAACCTCACAGAAGTGAATGGGCTGCATCGGCATCATATCACGCTGTCCACAAGTGCCCATCCTCTGACAGTCAGTACACCTCTTCACGAACTCATCAGAGTCCTTGAAGAGGGTAGGCCACCACAAGCCGGATTGGAGCACTTTCTGTGCCGTTCTCCTCCCAGAATGATGTCCTCCTGCCTCAAGCTTGTGGCAGTAAGTGAGGACGCTATGGTGTTCCTCCTGAGGAATACACCGACGCCAGACGCTATCCCCTCCTTCGTGGTAAAGGATGGGATCCTCCCAATGGTAGGACTTGGCCTTCGCAAGGAAGGTCTCAAGCCTCTGCCTGGGCCAATCTTGTGGAACTTTTCCAGCAACGAGAAAATTCACAATATCGGCATACCACGGGAGTGAGGCGATAGCAAGGATCGCCTCATCTGGGAAGGTATCTCGAATGGGATCAATCTGCTCAGACTCCTCAGGCTGCTCTAAACGGAAGAGATGATCCGCCACCACATTCTTGACTCCAGGCTTATCCTTGATCTCAATGTCGAACTCCTGGAGTAGAAGGATCCATCTAGTCAGTCTGGCCTTAGCATCCTTCTTTGCCATGAGGTACCTGATGGCGGTGTGATCTGTGTACAAAGTCACTCTAGATCCAATGATATACGATCGAAACTTATCTAGGGCAAACACTACGGCTACCATCTCCTTCTCTGTAACCGTGTAATTCCGCTGGGCGGAATCCAATGTGCGGCTAGCGTAGTGAATGGCAAATGGAACTCCATCCCTCCTCTGTCCCAGCACTGCCCCTACGACAAAATCGAAGGCGTCTGTCATGATCTCGAATGGGAGAGACCAATCAGGCGGCTGGAGGACAGGAGCCTCAATCACACACTGCTGGAGAGTCGCAAAGGACGAAAGACACTTGCCATCGATAAGGAACTCGGTGTCTTTCGTCAAGAGGTCAGTCAACGGCCGGGCAATCCTGCTGAAATCCTGAATAAATCTCCTATAAAATCCAACGTGCCCCAGGAATGACCGTAGCTGCCTCAAATTGGACGGCGGTGCGAGTTTTCTAATGACGTCAACCTTGGCCGGATCCACCTCCATGCCCCTGTTGGAGATGATGTGGCCAAGCACCGTCCCTTGAGTCACCATGAAGTGACTCTTCTCCCAAGATAGAACCAAATGGAACTCAATACATCGCTGGAGTACTCGATCTAGGCAGTCAAGACAGGAATCGAATCCGTCGCCGTAGACCGAGAAATCGTCCATGAAGAACTCCAAACAATCCCCTACCATGTCCGAAAAGATCGACAACATGCACCTCTGAAAAGTCACAGGGGCATTGCATAGCCCGAATGGCATGCGTCGAAAGGCATATGTACCAAAGGGACAGGTAAAGGTGGTCTTCTCCTGATCCTCAGGAGCGATGGCCACCTGGTTGTAGCCCGAATACCCATCCAGGAAGCAATAGTGGCTCTTCCCTGCCAGTCTCTCAATGATCTGGTCAATAAAAGGCAGGGGGAAATGATCCTTCTTGGTGGCCTGGTTGAGTCTCCTGTAGTCAACACAGACCCTCCAAGAGGTGGGTATTCGTGTAGCAATCTCCTCTCCCGACTCACTGATCACAGTCGTGATGCCCGTCTTCTTGGGAACCACATACAAGGGGCTGACCCACTTGGAGTCGGAAATGGGATAAATAAAATCTGCACTCCACCATTTAGATATTTCCTTCATCACGACCTCTCTCAGGTTGGGTTTCAGCCGCCGCTGGTACTCACACGACGGCTTCGCCCCCTCCTCGAGATAGATATGGTGGGAGCATACCGATGGACTAATCCCATGGAGATCTGCTACGCTCCATCCGATTGCCTTGCGGTTCTTTTCAAGAACCCCCATCAAACGGGATTCTTGCTCTCCAGTCAGATCGGCGGAGATGATGAGTGGGTACATCTCAGGCTCGCCCGCAAGGAATCGATACTTCAGCGAAGTAGGGAGCGGCTTCAGCTCTGGACAGCTGGGCGCTGGCAAATCTGGCTGCGGAAGGAAATGTGTCAATGCTGCTAAGTCTGCCAAATCTGCCTGGGAGAAAGAAAGCGAACTCTCGCAAACTGGATCTGGAGAAGGCTGCTCAACTGTGCTGTCTCTGATCTGCTCTGCCTCTACCTCCTCCTCATCTGTAGGCTCAGGTGGACTCAAGTCTGGCATCTGATCATCACAATCTGCCCAATCAGACTCTGAATCTGAGGGATCTGTATCAAACGCGGTGGCATCAGTACCACCGTCACTGAAAATCGTGTCGCGATCAAGGACCGGCTCTGTTGCCTCTGTGGTATCATGAACCAGGGCTGTGCTCTCCAGACTCTCCTCTGCTATCATCTCGGCATCAACTGTGTCTGAAAATGAGAGGATGGCCTGTGCTGCAGGATCTGCCCATGCTGCCTCATCATCTGTGATCACAAAATCACAGTCCCGGTGGATGTCTGGCTCTGCGACTGTCAGCTGCTCTGAATCCGTGCTAGCCTCTGAGTGTGCTCTCTCTCTGGATCTGTAGTCCTCGACCGTCTCTATTTGTACACTTTCGCCCTCGACGTGAAAGTATACCTTCCCGCTATCATGATCAGTCACCGCCTTGGCTGTGGCCAAGAACGGACGACCGAGGATGATGGGGGTATCGGTCACTGAATCAGGGATCTCCATGTCCAACACTACGAAGTCCACGGGGAATTTCAGGCCCTGAATCGTGACGATAACGTCTCGCAACAACCCCTTCGGCCTCTTGACAGATCGATCAGCGAACTGAAGGACTGTCCTGCTCTGTCGAAGAGTGCCCAACTCGAAGCGGTCAAGAAGGGCTGCCGGAAGTAGGTTGATCGACGATCCGCTATCTAATAGAGTCCGGTCGAACCTCTGCTCACTAATCTGGCATCTGACATACGGAGCTCCTGAATCTGGCTTCTTGGCCGGCAGACGGTTCCGGATCGCGAAACATGTGGCTTTCGTCAGCACATGAATCTCTGAAGTGTGGTTCCTCCTCCTCCTCCTGACTGTGGTCCTGTCTCTCAAAGATCGCTGAAGAAGGGGGATGTGCTGCAAAGCCTCCTGGAGGGTCAGCTGGATGTGAAATCTGTCGATCATGCTCTGGCTGAATTCCTCCTGCTCTCTCTTTTTTGGATCTTTTTCTTTTTTCTTCCCCTTCCCCATCTGAAGGGCTCTAGGGAAGGGGATCACAGGGTCCTTCGCAGATGAAGGACTAGGAAAAGGCCTAGACAGCTCGACGGCCGGATCCACACATACATCACTCACCACAGTGGGACCAGAAGAAGCTAAACCTTTTCCTTTATTCACAATAGAGTTCTGAGATACATCAACACGAGGAAAGACAACATCTCTATCAAAATGAACACTGGTGGCCTCAGTACCACCTCTGGCTGGCTCTGTAACTGGACGTCTTGCGGCCTCAGTACCGTGGGCTGGCTCGGCTATGCTGGTGGCATCAGTACCACCTCCTCGAACTGGTGAAGCGGCGGCCTCAGTACCGCCGGTAGAATCAGCATCCTTGGTGGCGTCAGTACCACCGTCATCATCGTGTGCGGCATCAGTACCGCTCTCCTCCTCCTCATCTGGCGCCCTCGGTGGATCCTCGCGTCGTCGCTCAGATGAGGCGCCGCCTGCTGGTGCTCTACCGCTCCTAAGTGTAACAAAATCAGCATCAAATAGATCCGAAGACATATCATCAAATGGGTCACTGGGAGTGGCAAGCTCAGTGTGTACTACCTGCTCAGACTTCCTCTTGAGGTTGTTCGGATTCGGCTCGACCTGTGCAGGAATCGCGGCCTTCCCTCTCACAAGGTCCCGCATCTCCTGGCGGAACTCGTCCATCTCCCGTCTGAATGTTGCCTGCTGATCCGTGAGGAGGCGGGCGATGCCATCCAAGGCGGGGCTCTCATGGGAGCCCGACGGGTAGCCTCTCTGGTGCTGAGGCTGCTGGAACTGATGGTGGTGCTGCTGAGAGGGGTAGGAGGAGGGATGCTGCTGGTTTGCTGGGTGAGCCTGCTGCTCACGTCTCCAAGACTGTCCCTGCTGCTGATAGGGACGAGGACTGAAGGACGAAGGCTGGTGTGACTGGTATGCTGGGGGCTGCTGCTGCGGCTGGTGATCTCTCTGCTGGGCGTACTGCCCTCCCTGTCCGGATGACTGCTGCTGGGGCTGGGCACCTCCACTCCCCCACCTGAATCTGGGATGGTCTCGTCGGATCCCAGGCTGGGGGCGGTCATACCAAGTCCCGTTGACATCCATCAACGGCTCTGCATCATAGGGGGCTGGCGGGAGTACTGCCAGAGGCTGATCCGGCTGGTAGACCACCATCTTTATGTCTGGAGATGGTGGGGACTGGTAGGTGGGCTGCGGCTACTGGTACGGCTCCACCTGTACAAGATGAACCTGTCTAGGCTTCTGTAGGGAGCTGGAGCGCTGGGACGAGCTGCTGCTGCTGCCGGAGTCGCCTCGCGACTGAAGACGGGGCTGTGAAGCCGTCTGTGCCTCCTGGAGGCACATGAGCTGGGTCTTCATGTCGCTCAGAGTCTGTGCCATCTGCTCCATCTGCATGATGCTCTGGCACTGCTTCTTCTCAATCAGCTCCATACGGTCCAACTTCTCGCTGATGATACCCATGTCCGCAGCGGACGACTCTGCCTTTGCTGCTGCGACTGCGGACGAACTAGATGGACCTGCATCGACCCGTGCTATCCACTGGTACTGCACGGGTCCTGGCTGCTGCTGGGGTCTCTGTGTGTACAACCGCGTCTGGGACATCACCATGTAATTCTCGACCATCTCCTCGTAAATGGCCCAGACCTGGTCGTGGTCCTTGGCGAAGTAGGACCCGCCGCAAGAAGCATTCACCAGACCCTGGAGCTCTGGTGTCAACCCGCTGAAGAAGCTCTGAACTAGGTTTGGCTTGGAAATGTCGTGGTGCGGGCATCTGTCTGTGAGCTCTCAGAACCTCTCCCATGCCTCATGAAACTGCTCGTTGGGGAGCATGGAGAAGTTGCTGATCAGGGCCCTCGCTGCATTCGTCCGCCCGAGTGGATAGTACTTGTTCAAGTACTCGGTGCGGAGCTGCTCCCAGGTGTAAACAAACCTCCCCAAATGCTTCAGCCAGGTGGCTGCTCTGTTATCTAAGGAGAAGGGGAAGGCGATCATCCTGATCGTGTCCTGGTCCACCTGACGGTCGTGGACAGTGCTGCATATCATCAAGAACTCCTGGAGGTGGAGATGGGGCTCCTCTGTCGCGAGTCCGTGGAAGCGGGGGAGTAGCTGCAAAGTGTTCGGGGGGAACTTGAAGTCCCCCACGATCGCTGGAAGTACTACCTAGTGGTGCGTCAGCGTCGATCCGGGGTTGTGTAACTCCCGCATCGGTCTCGGTGGTCCTCCGGCCGCTCCCGCGGCGGCTGCCGCTGCTGCGGCGGCCGCTGCGGCTGCTGCATCCGCATCATCTGGGATCCTCGGTCCCTCTCTCCTCTGCTCTCGCTCTGCTCTCTCTGCTCGCATCTGCTCCATCTCTCTCCTCATGTCAATCATGAACGCTCCCTGATCCCTCAGCTGCTGCTGAACGGTCTCTAACGAGGTGATCAGGGTGGAGTTGATCGCTCCCTGGTCCAATACGAAATGCTCAGGCTGACGGGAACGATCCTCAGAACTGCCGGCCATGACGTCTGCAAAATTAAATGAGCCCAACTCAGGTGCTGTCAAATCCATCAATCTCTCCTCGGGCTCATGTCTCTCAGGTCCGAAAGAAAGGGGGTCGAGGGGGAACAAGGCGGAGTCGTACTCGGGCTCTGAGAGCTGGTCTTGGCTCTCGCGGGCCAACCTAGATGATTGGGTAGACGTGCCCGAAAGCGGTGCAGCCAGAGGCTGCCTAAGAGAGCGTCTACCCATCATCTTGATCTGGCGAGTAAGGCGGATGAGATCTGGAGAAACTATGATCACAAAACAAACCCCCGGTTCACCAACGCGACGCGAGCTGAAGACCGTGAAAGTTCGTTCAAATTATTTTGTCAATTTTATTAGGCGAACACACAAAATATCAGAGCGCTTACGTGACCTGTTAGGATACCCGATGCTACCCCAACCGACTGGCCCGCACGGAAGAGTCGGTAATCAGTCGGGACTAGCACCGGAGGGCTCTACCTAGGGTGCGGGTCACTCTCTCGCGCATCCAAACCATACAATGAGGGGGTTTCTCTCCCCAAGACAAAATTTTTAGGGTGAGCGTCTTTTAAGATCAATAGTGTTAACTAGTCCCAATTTTATGGTTTTTCTTTTTAATGTTTTTCAAATAAAAACAAACGGCCTAACGAATTTTTCGGTTCTCCTGGTTATTTAATCCAAAACAGGGGGGAGAAGACGAAAAAGCCGATGCGCGATGAAATCAATGATGCATGCTGAGTAAGAAATACGTACCTTGTCTCCAGCACTCTACATGCAAGTGATCCGCGCAGAATTTAAAGACTGGAAAGTAAACTACCTAAATGATGCAACGGGAAACCGAGTCCTAGACGAGCAAATTCTATCGCAGAACCGTCTAACCGGTCACCGACCTCCAAGCCAAAGAGTCCGGTCTTGGCCCGTCCCTCCTCTGTCCGACAAATCGGGGGTAGGAGAAAGCACTTTACAGGACGGGCTGCGGCACGTAGGCTACGAAGGAGATGAGTCGGTTATTTTTATTAATGATTTTTAGTAGGTCCAATTAGCATTCTATAGGAACAGGCAAGCAATTAAGTGTGGGGACCCTACTAATTACGGCACAAGCAAGAGAAATTCCTAAGTCTAGGGGCTCGATGAAAACCGCGTAAACACCGGAAAAGGCAGTAAAAAATGAAAATAAAACAAAGCCGCGAAAAAGCCGCGAAAATCCTAAGGGTCCCCCGAGCACACCGGTGCTCGGTGAAACAGACCCGCTAAGTCCAATCACAGTCCAAGTTCAGTCTCTGAGAGTCCCTGTATTATTACAATAATAATGAAATAAAAAGAAAAATCCTCTCCCACTCAACTCTCTCTCACTCTCTCCTGCGGCTCCGCAAAGAAAAGAGCCGCCTCCGAATCCCGCGGTTGCGTCGGCTTCTCGAAAGCAGCCGCCTCGATCCTCGGGCCCTCGCAAGAAAGAGAAGAATGGTCAGACCCAAAATAAATAATCAAATAAGGGAAATAAATGAAAATGGAACTAAGGGTATATGTGCAAAAATGCAAAATAAAATAAACACTCAAAATAAAACAAAAATAAAAATAAAAGAAAAAATAAAACAAAAATAAAACAAAAATAAAATATAGACAAAAGCCGCGAAAAAGCCGCGAGCTCCGAAAGAGCCGCGAAAAGCCGTGAAAACAAAAACGAAAAGCAAAAGAAAACTACTAAGCCGTGCTCCCCGGCAACGGTGCCATTCTGATGACACGAAAATCCGAGCGACTAAGGCAATCAGGTGTATCTAAGATGGTCATTGCGACCTCGGTCACTCAGATGTATCAATCAAGAAAAATGATGAACCACTCAAAATAGATAAAATCGATCAAACTCAAAACAACGGTCCTGCTATTGGATTAACCTGGTATAGCACCCAGGGTCGAACTCAAGGAGCACGGATTGGCCTTTCGGCCTACGAAGTAGTAAAAAGAAAGAAAATAAAACAAGAAAATATTTTTAGTGGTTTTGAATTTATTTTATATTTTTTTGGACTTTTAAGTGATTAAGAAATTAAGAAAAACAAAGAAAAGCACACTTCAACAATTTATTTAAAGCACTAAAAATCAACCAAAATTTCAAACAAAAATATTTTTATGTCTTTTATAATTTTTAGTGTTTTTGATGAATTTTTGAGAATTTTCTGATGTTTATTTAATTTTCTAAAAATCAAACAGTGACTAAAATAAATGGTACTGTCCAGCCGAGCCAAAAAGCCCTAGATAAAATATCTAAGAGCCCTAAAATGGCTGGGAGGTAATTTTCCTGTAAACAAGACAAAATGAGAAAAATTTAGGCACCAATTTTATTGTTTTTGGATTTTTAATTTATTTACTAGAATTTTTATAGGTTTTTGAGTGTTTTTATGTTTTTAGTGATTTTCAGTAATGAAAAATAGCCAAAATTGGCTATAAAATCAAACTAAGCAAGAGAAACAGTAGCTAATTTTTGTGGAATTTTTAAGTGAGTTTTAATATTTTTTTATGATTTTCAAGTTAGACAGTAGCAAAAATGAAGGTTTTTGAATTTTTTTAAATATCAAATGAAATCAAAAAATGTCCTCAAAAATCCACAAAAATTTTACACCATGGCAGGAGACATGTATCCAATTTTCGTGGGATTTGGAGGTGTTTTGCTATTTTATTCAAAAATAAAGGAAGGGCACTGTGCACAGGGACCAAAGTGCAAATACCCAAAGTTCTGGGGGGTCTGGTGCAAAATACCTAGCAAAACACGTGCCACGCACGTGCCTGGGGCACGCAGGGACCCAAATGTAATAAAAATAAGTCCCGAGGACTTATTGGTAACATGTACCAAAAGTCCAGGGGCTTATCTGCAAAATACCCAAAATATAACGCACATGCTCAAATAAACCACGCACAGGGGTATAAATGCAAATAAGTAAAACTTTTCATTCAATCAGGAACAACCAGAACTACAGGGGCCTCTATTGCAAATAAACCAGACAAACACGTGACGAAGCACGTGGCATACAACGCACAGGGGTATATAAGCAAATAAAATAAAGTACGGGGTCCACGATGCAAATAACCCTAAAACTAAACAACTAACTTTAATATTTACAGGACTAAAACGAAATAAAAGAAGAAAGAGGACCTAAGGGTAAATTACCCTTTATTAAGCGGAGCGGCTGGATGGACGCCACGTGTCTGATCGAGCGGTTAAGAGCGACTGGGGGTCCAACGCTGCTCTCCTCGGGATGATCCAACGGCTGGGGCTAGTCCACGTGGTGCATCGGACGGTGTCAGGCGCTGATGGCTAACCCGCGAGCCTCGGACGATCCAGATCGATCCTCGAAGATCTGGCGGTAGCTGCAGCTCCACGAACGGACGGACGTGATGTAATCTGGAGCGTCGAGGTCGATCTGACGGCGATGGAGGATGCTGGAAGAACAGGTCCCCAGCGAGACTCGCCGGCCTCGTGCGAGCGCAGCTGACCTCCTGGGAGCACTCTGAATGTCGGAGAAGAATCGTGGAGGGATCACGCGTCTGTCGGTAGGCTCCGATGATCGAGCCGAGCTCCGAGAAGCTCGGGTGCGGTCGGCGGAGCTGGGCCTCCTGGCCTGAATGACCAAAGCCCTCAGATGGGCTTGGTAGCACCTGCAAAATAGCTCAGGAGACTCGCGGGTCGAGGGCAAATTGCCTCGACCCGGTTAGGCGTAGCGACGGTGAACGGTGGGTCGGAATGGCGAGCTTCGGCGAAGGTGGTGGACGGAGAAGCTGGTTCCCAGCTCCTGTGCGAGCTGGGTTGAGCGGAGGGGTGCAGAAGGTGCGTCGGAAGGAGGCGAATGCGATGGTCGACTCCGACGATCGAAAGGGGTAATGGAGTGGCCGGAATCGAAGATATACGGCGGCGACGCGATTTGGGCGTAAATGGAAATCGATGAAAAAGGAAAGCCTAAGGGGCTACCTGGGTGGTCGGAGAGACTGGGGAGGAGCTGGGGAAGCTCCTGGTCGTCGCCTCAAGGATCGTCTCCCTCCGAGGCTCGGAGCTCACGCTGGTGGCGGAGCTGCGGCGGCTGTGCTCGCCGGATCGATGGGTCCTCCTCCTCTCCTCGCTGCGACAGGTCGAGGCGCAAGCTGTCACTCTCGCGGTCTCTCTGGAGCTCACAGGTGAAGGAGGCGAATGGCCAAAGATGGAAATGGAGGTGGCGGAGCTCGACCTATATACGCTGGAGGGTCCGGGAAAACAAGCGCGGGTAGGGCATTCTGGAGCGCGGATCTCGAGGTGGATGCCCCGGCGAGGTTGACGGATATGACGTGAGCAATTCGGACCCGGGGTTTAGGCAAGGCATGATCGGGTTTGGTTGCGAAAAATCCGAGAAGATGGGTCGGGCAACACAGACCCGTGGGAAGTGGTCCTGTGGGGGGGAGTTGACCGGGCGGTCAACACTCCCAGGACCCAATGGGAATGGGCCACGTGGCTGAATTTTGAAATGAAAATTAAGGGTAGCTAGGGCCCGATTCAGCAAAAACTTAAAACATGAAATATTTTTATTTTATTTTTTTCTATTTTTTTTGTGATTTTTAATAATTTTTTCCAAATAAAAATAAGGTATATACATAATATGTACTATATAGGTATATGTACACTATTGGGGTTTTTAATTTTTGATTTTTTATTTATTATTTTTGTACAATTTTACTCCTATTTTATATTTTATTTATTTTCGTTATAAAATAAGGAATAAAAAGGTATTTTTATTTTATTTTTATTATTTATGTACATAGGTAAAATAAATATATATGTTCATTTATATACATGGTATATGTACAATGTATTTTTGTATTTTTAATTTTGCTATTTTTATTTTGTTTTGATTTTACTTGTTTTTATTTATTTATATTATAAAACATAGAATATTTACAAAAAGTTTGAAAATTAATTTTATTTATTTACAAGGTTAAATAAATACATAGAAGTGGTTTATGTACATGATGAAAGGGGTATTTTAATTCTTTTTGATTTTTAACTTTTTCTTTTGTTTTTATATTTTATAAATATATACAAGTATTTACAAGCATATTTTTGGTGAGGAAAATATTTTTTTATTTTATTTACATAAATATTTACACATGAGCCCCTATCTCCCTCTACTTTGGCTTTTATGCGGTCAGGCCCATACTGAGCCCTCCCTTGGGTTAGGTTGCTCATTATTTATTCTAAATATTTCCCTCTTTTTCTTTTTAATCTTTATTCTTTTATTTTTGCACAAAAACATGCTAATTATAGATTTTTACACAATGCATGCTTTTGGTAATTATTCCTATTTACACATATCTACACGTATTTGCAAAGGTTTTTGTAGCTAAAATATAAGAATAAAGAGTGATGAATGAGTATTCATCACTGATACAGCTTTCTGTGTAGAATATCCCGCAATAAAATCGTCCCTTATTGGACCCAGCAATAGAGAAACTCCAGTCAAATGAACACGCATATTTTCCACCAGCCCATCCAAATATTAAAACATCTGCTGGTCTGAGTGTTGATCTCCCCTCTTGTTGATCAGTCAAAAAAAATCGCAAATGCTTCTTTCTTGGAAGCAACCCCCAACATGGCTAAGTTCAAGGATCAAATATTTTAAAATCCATGAGAGTTAGTTTTCTGAAGAAGTTAGATTTCAAGGTAAATTCTTTAAAAAAAGCTTCAATTATACATCGATTCTCAATTAGAAGTTTAACTTTTTAAATGTAGATGGGTAAATGGACCTTCCAAGATCCATTTACCACATCACAGTGTTTAATCCGGCATTTACCACTGGTGGGACCTAGAGACTCAGTGAGGGCTATATAAGAAGCACCTCACCCTCTATATCCAATGAGAAAGTTCAATGAACGATCAGCCCTTTGAGGCGCGCTCTCATGGTTTCATCCTGCTCCTTAGGGAGCAGTGTTCCATGTTAAATCCCGTTGTTCTTAATAATTTTATCTTTATTTCTCTGATCAAGCTTCCACATTTCTATTTTCTAACAATAAACGCTTGAGTATTCTAACTTTATAGTTTAATGTTGATATAAAAGGGTCGTGAAAGTTTCCGAAGTGTATTTTAGACAAAAATATGATCGGACCTTTCTTTTTTACATTCAAAAAATGAGTTATCAAATCGAATATAAACTCAGAGTTTGGACTCTTTTTATAATTTACCCTATATTTTATGCCATAAGTGATAAATTAGATAATTCTATTTATGGAAGGATTAAGTTGTAATTTTCTATTAAGCTGAAAAAATGAATAAATGGGAGGATAAGCTGTTGAATTACAATTTTAGCTTTAGGATGTTTTTCAATGCAGAGGGAAACTGGTTTTGATGAAATAAGTTGACCAGTAAATTGTTTGTTTGCTCCATTGCTTAGATGTATGTCTGTGTTTTATTCATATTAATCAAAATAATTCAATCGAATTGTAGAAAAAAATGTCAAATGGCTTGAGCTATTCGAGTTTATGGTTGGGTTAGATATAAACCATATTTTTTTAACGAGTATTAACTAATTGTTAGGTTTATTGTCTTCTACATAACTCAAGCAAACAATAACACAATATCCTTACAGGTGATCCATGATTTGAACCCACTGAAGCCGTTACTTTATAATATTTAGGGCATGTTTGGTTGCAGGGTTGGGCAGGGTTGGCCCAACTCTGGTTACTATTCACAAAGGTACTTCCTCCTCACAGATTACTATTCACCCACCCCAACCCAGCCCAACCCAACCCAGTCCAACCCAGCAAGTTTCAATCATAGAATATCTCTACTTTTACTTCTCATTCTTTCACACAAACTCTCATTATCCCGATTATATAACAAAATATACAATTTTTCAGTGCTTGTATTATGTACCGTATAAAATACATCATGGTGCTTGTATATGTTTACAAAATATATAATGGTGGGTAGGTTATTGAAGGATAATATTTGCCTTTAATATGCAAATAGATTATAGGTATTTAATGTTTATTTGCAAAGACGATTAGATATATACATTATGCACTTAGAAAGTTAAATGTAGTACATATTTATCACACCATAAATATGTGTACACGTAGATTTTTACATATGTCATGTATTTACCTCTATCTATTTGGGAAAACTTGAATTAAGGTGGCATCTCACCACAATCATGGTACATCATTCCATAAAATCCGTTAGATCTTGCTCTATGACTATCAACAAAACCACCAAATTAAACCCAAAATCACCATCCAAATAAACTCAAACGCACTATTTTTAGAAACAAATTGAATATTCTATTTAGTTACGTTATTATCTCCTTACTCATTAATTTCTCGAATTTATTTTCTAAATATAGCATCCATCATAATCGGGGTTCTCAATTACTCGAAATTTCCAAAAAAAACTCGACGGGGGTTCTCCCCCCCTCCAGTTCTTCGTTCTCCCTCGACGTAAAAGCGGCGGATGTGCGTGGAGATGATGGTGGTGTGCGACGATGGCAGTGCATGACGACAACGACAACCATGTATGGAGAAGCATGAGGTGGTTGCGCGCCGAGGATGATGCGTGTTCTAGGTAGTTTTTTCTTATTCTTTTTTATTCATCTATTAATCAAGTTCCAAGTTATTTTAGATCGTTTTTGTTTTTTATTTGTATTTTGATTTTTCTTTCTGTTTTGATTCCATCTCAATCTAATTTTCAAAATTTCTCCTTTGTTTTGTTTTTAAATCAGTGTTCCCGATTCAATAGTGGTTACCATGGGGTGTTTTTTCGAACATCAGTTATTACGATTTCGTAATTTATAATACATGATTGTAAAATATATCAATATTTTTTAAATTTATAACAATTATTTCAAAACGCGAACCTTTGTTCAATCATATTTTCAGGAATATTCAATGTACTTTTTATTCTTTTGAGTTCAATCATATTTTCTGGAATATTCAATCGTTTGTAAGTTTGGGTTTCCACGTTCTTTTGATTCAACACACTTTTCATTTTTTTTTCTTTTGAGTTTTGTTTATAGATTGCATTATGTAGAATGAGAATGAAAATATCATCTAAAAGAATGTAAATATTGTTTACAGATTGAATATGTCTCAGGTTGAAAGTATCAATAGATGATTTTTTATTATAGAAGATTGTGCATCTTATTATATTTTC
The DNA here is from genome assembly GCA_037367405.1 of Ottelia alismoides. Taxonomy (NCBI): domain Eukaryota; kingdom Viridiplantae; phylum Streptophyta; class Magnoliopsida; order Alismatales; family Hydrocharitaceae; genus Ottelia; species Ottelia alismoides. Next base: position 1,492,513 of record JAZKJV010010433.1, on the reverse strand, counting down.
GCCCAAAAGGTGATGTATTTTGCAAAAACTAAACTAGATGAAATCTCATCGATTGTGGATTAAATACTAAATGGATGAGGTTTACATATTCAATTGGATGGATTAAATATCAAATATGATGGTATATTATACCTTTTGATATACTAATTTACATAATTGATTGTATAATTTACATTTTGACATTGATTTACAATTCTGCATGTATTTTTTACATGTTATCCTATTGGGGAATAAATGATAAACTACTGATTGACTTTTTATTTTGCAGATTAGCATATAATTGTTAAATGGGAGCGTGGATTTTACAAAATCTACGCAAACTTTACAATGGATGACAAATTTTTATGGACCCATGATATCGGGAAACATGTTTGATAAACATATAAAATAATTTATACATTAAAAATAAGCAATCTATTTTACAAAAATCACATGTATTTTACAAAATAGCCCACAAATTTTTTCAACATAATATCACATTTTATAAACGTTACTCCCACATAATGTTCTAAAAAAAGACCAAAATTTTCAAAATAAATCAATTTTGATTTACAAAAGAGACTACAAAATTTACAAAAAATGTTGCAATTTATAAATAGTGCTTCCACAAAATGTTGGATGAAATGAGATTTAGCATGCATTATGATATGTACTTTCTAATTTGTGAATTAAAAAATACACCTCATATTTAACCCTCCCTTAAAATAATATGCACGTGACGTGTAGAATATGTAATGCGTTCGCAATTTACCACATCTGATATATTTAGAAATATAATGTAACAAAAATTCCATCATTGTAGGAATGTTTTCCACATGTAGATCAATTAATTATGCCATTATCAAAGCACCCTATATTTTAGGAAACACGGCTATACAAAATACACCAATTTTTGTCGAATTCGAGCTTTTTTCCTGGTTATGATTTTTGTAATTTATAGCACATGATTGCAAAACATATCTATCTTTTATAAATTGATATCAGTTATTTTAAAATGCAAGCATTTATTCCGTGATATTTTCTGAAAAATACTAAGTACACTCCTTGGGTTTTAGTAAATATAGAATGTTCAATGACGTGTATTTGACTAAATTAGCACTAATTTATCCGTCCCAATTTAGGAATGTTAGTGGGCACAAAAATCACCTCTTAGATTCAATCTCACCCGTGCACTTATCATCCAATGGCCTATGATGGCACCTTTCCATAATTAAGGAAATGTGCCACCTCAATTCAAGTGCTCCCCTATCTATTTAGTCATATATAAATGTTTATGTGTTTGTGTATCTTTATATGTATTTATAACATATGCATCTGAGAATATTTATACACAAAATGCTTTCATTTTTCGAGTGGTGGATATACACGCTTATGCATCATATAAAAATTCATATTTTTGCTATATTTTAATAATATTTAAAATGTTTATATATAAACTATTGTTAATAAATATATTTATATGTATATTTATTTTTTTGATTTGATTAAATGATTCAAAACCATTTATATGTGTACTTTATACATGTTTTGATTCAATCCAATTTTAGCAGACAGTTCAACCATTTTTTCTTCGTTAATTCAGCATGACCCGATTTTCACATATTGAAAAGTCATTATCTAGTTAAAACTATTTGATTTCATGTCATGATTCGACCTTTTCGGTAAGATTTCTGCCATTTGAAAACATTGGTCACGAAAGGCATCCTTAGCTGCTCCTACATTTTTTTCGTACAACTAAATCCTCCAATCTACTCCTGCAAATTATCCTAGTAGACTCGTCAATAATTCTCCACGTAGGGAGGCTAATATGGATGCTTTCAACCAAGTTTTAACTCCTCATCGTGAACATAGTGCCTCGGTGGGCTATTATGTCAACTTAAACGTATGTTATTAGATATAAGAGAGAGATATAAAAGGGGATTATCAACCATCGATAACACAAATTATATTCAGAACTCCGAATAATACTTAATTCATACATAACATAACCTTCTCTTAAGCTCCATCATTTTCTATGACAGATAACATTAAATTTTACAGTGTTAGTCCTTTGGGTTCACAATATTTACGGACGACCTCCTTGAGCGGATCCTCTGCTAGCTAGTAGGGATCTGCTGTAAGTGGGGAGGGTGCCCGAGCCGCTCGATCAAAATCGAGCGGTTCATGATGAGTCTCCCGAACAACAAAGGTAAATCAGGTATATCTGCGGTCGTTGAGACCTCAGTCGCTCGGGACTCAGAGCTCAACAAGAAAAATTATTCGGACCACCAAACAAAGATAAAACACGAGAAACTCAAACTAGCAGTCCTAGCTATAAGATTAACCTGGTATAACTCCCAGGGTCAAACTCAGAGAGCACGTGATGGCCTTGCTTCCTACGAAGTAGTCGAAAAATAAAAAAATAAAAACAACGTATTTTTGATGGATTTTTAATATTTTTATATTTTTTGGAATTTTTAATCATAAAGAAAACTAAGAAAACAATAAAACAAGCAACTATCAACAATTATTTAATTACACTAAAATGCTCCAAAAAATCAAACAAAAATATTTTTAGAATTTTTATGCTTTTTACTGTTTTTGGTGAATTTTTGGTATTTTTATGATTTTTAGAGAATTTTATAAAAATGAAACAAGGCAAAAATCAATGAACACTGTCCAGCCAAGCTTCAAGGGCCAAGATAAAATATCAAATGTCCCTACCAAAGCCTGGAGGTATTTTTCCTATAAAATAGAAACAAAAAGGAACAATCAGGGACCGAGTTTATTAATTTTTGATTTTTCTATAATTTATTAGAATTTTTGTAAGATTTTCAAAGTTTTTCAATTTTTATATTTTCTATAAGTCCAAAAATGACCAAAATTGGTCAGAAAATCAAGCACAACAACACACACAAAATATAATATTTTTATAATTTTTGAAAACGTTTAATTTTTTGTGAATTTTAGATATGAACAGGCAGAAAAAGGGATGTTTTTGAATTTTTAAAAATAACAAAAGGGCTCCAAAAATTTCCCAAAAATTAGTAAAAATTCTACACAGTGGCAGGAGCCATGTATCAAGTTTTCACTTAATTTGGATGATATTTGATATTTTATTTAGAACAAATAAAAGCCCACGGTCACAGGGACCTATTTGTCATAAAAATATGTTCCGGGGGCCTAACAATAACAAAAAGAGAAACCCACGGGGTCCAGGTGCAAAAACACCAATATCGCATGCGCCAAGCACGTGGATTGGGCACTTAGGGACCTATCTGCAAATAACTTAAGTCTCTGGACTAATTAGCAACATATGCTAAAAGTCTAGGGGCTAAAGTGAAAAAAAACCCACGAATATTCAACACATGTCGAAATAAAACATTCACATGGGCATATTTGCAAATACCTAAAAATATATTTCATTCATGAACAAACATAAACTTCAGGCCACAATATGCAATTTCTCCAAGATATCACGTGTCGATGCACGTGTCCACAATGTACAGGGGTAGAAATGCAAATATTAGAAATGAAAAGGTCCTATGTGCAAATGTTCCAAACTAAAATAAACGCTATAAAATATTTACAAGACTAAACGCTAAAAACTAAAAGGCAAAGGGCCTAAGGGAAATTACCCCTTATTATGATCCGAGGGCCAGAGACGGTGCCACGTGGCTGATCGGACGGTGGAGGATCGATGGCACCTCAACGAAGGGCCTACGCTCTGATCGGACGGTGGAGGCGGTGCCACGTAGCGAATCAGACGTCTGCTAGGTGTTGTGGCTAACCCTCGATGATCTGACGGTCCAGATCCTGCCTCTGGTGATCGAACGAGTGCTGTTACTCCTCAAACCAAGGGCCGAGATCGCATTTGGAGCGGCGAGGCTGGATGGACGACTGGGGAGGCTCCTGGAAGAACAGGTGGCCGGCGATGTTCGCCGGCCCAAAGCTTGCGTTGTGTGCCTCCTCAGCTGCTGCTAAGATGCGGAAGAGCTCCGCCGTGAAGTCCCGCAGTGAATGATGGTCTCCGATGAGGCTGACGACCACCAGAATGGCCCCAAGACGGCGGTGGCCTGGAGTTGCTGCGCCTGAAAGCTCGGACCCTCAGATGGGTCCTTCTCGACCTGCAAAACACACCGAGCAGCTCCTTGGTCGAGGGCAAATTGCCTCGACCAAGTTAGGGGCGAAATGGGCGAGTGGGTGCGTCGGGGCGTGGTCCTCCGGCGAACGGCGGAGGATGAGGACCGAAGTCCCTGCTCTGGGGCGAGTCAGGGTTGGGTAACTGAATGAAGAATGTGCGGAGGAGTCTGGTGAAGGTGGAGGTCGGGTCGGGATGGCAGATGGGTGGACGGAGACGGTGAATTTTGGTCGGCGAAGGCGGCGGAGCGATTTGGGGCAAATCCTAAATTAGACTAAACTACAAGCTAAACTACCTACCTGGTGGAGGAATCCGACTGTGCTGGAGCTCGGGGAGCTCCGGGGGTCATTGCCTGCAAGGGAGTGTCAAGTCCCGAGGCTGGGCGCGCTCGCGACGGCGCACGACGGCGAAGCCATCGGATCAGAGGATTGCCAATGCCTCGAGCCTCACTTCCACTCCAAATCGCACCGCTGTCACTCAGGCGAGGTGGAGGAGTTCCTTGGCGTCGAGGGGGAGGACCAGAGATGAGTGAATCAGCTGCCGGAGGCGAGACTTTATATGTCTAGGGGTCCGAGAAGACAAGGATTGGGCAAGCAAATCGGAGCTCAGACCCCTCATATCCACCCCAGGCGTGGATCTGGGATGAACAAGGATCAAACGGAGCCCAAAGTTTGGGTGTTTGGCGAACGGGTCGAACGGGGAAAATGGTAGAAGTCGGGTCGGGCGAGTCGAACCTGGTTCTGGTGGTCCAGGGGGAGAGTTGACCGGGGGTCAACATCCTCCGTGGACCAATCAGAGCCCGCCAATTATTCCAATTTTGTAAATTAAATAATAAATAGAAAAAGGTCGAATTAAGAAAAAGTTAAAACATAAAAAATGTTTATTTTTTAAATTATTTTTTGTGATTTTTATTTATTTTTTTGAAATAAAAATTAGGTATTTACAATATAGTATTATATACATAGGTATATACAATATTGTATTTTTAATTTTGATTTTTATTTTTTTTGTACATTTTTATTCCAATTTTATATTTTATTTATTATAGCATAAAATTTGGAATATTTTGGTATTTTTATTTTATTTTTATTATTTATTTACAAGGGTAAAAAAATTACTTATATACACATATATACATGGTATATATACAATGTTTATTTTGATTTTTATTTTTGTTCTTTTTATTTTATTTTTATTTTTGTAATTTTTATTTTATTTATGTACATTATTAAGTATAGAATATATATAATTTTTATGGGATTTTTATTTATTTATTTATAGGGATAAATAAATAGATGAAAGGTTTTATGTACATGGTGAATATAGACACGGGTGGATGAATTTTATTTTCTTTTTAATCTTCCCATTTTTATTTTAGTTTAATATTTACAAATATATACAAATAAATACAAACCCACTTTTATTTTTGTTTTAGAGTAAAATATTTTTATTTATTTATTTACAGGTATATATACATATATGAGCTTCCTTATCTCCCTCTACTTTGGTTTTTATGCGGTCAAGCCCATGTTGAGCCCTCCTTTGGGATTAGGTCGCTCAATATTTATTCCAAATATTTCCCTCTTTTTCTTTTGTTTCTTTATTCTTTTATTATGCACAAAAACATGCTAATTATTCATTTTTACAAAATGCATGCAATTTGATAATTATTTGTATTTACAAGAATATACATGTGTTTGGCAAAGGTTTTGTAGCTAAAATAAAAGAATAAAGAGTGATGAATGTGTATTCATCACCCCCCTATACTTAACTTTGCTAGTCCCTTAGCAAACACTTATTTGAAAAAGAAGTGAAAAAGAAAAAGAAAAAGAAAAATAGGAGAAAATGCATGGATCAAGGTTGATTATTAAACTTGCCTTCATTAATTTGAAATATGGAGCTCGATCAGATCTTTGGATTTTCAATGTGTCGGAACCTAATTTAGACTTAGGTTTAAAACTTAACAGCCTCTAAGATCCACTAATCTATAATCAAGACTCCTTAACAATCCAGATCAGAACAAGTCATCATACACAAACCCTGAAGACTATGAGTTTTTCCTTGTATTGTGTAAGTGAGGTATAAGCTCTCCACCTCAGAAGTAGCAACTTGACAACCCCCCCAACAAGGTAACTCTATGACCCTAGTCTGGCCACTCTTTCCTCGAGGAGCGGGGTATTCTCTTCTAAGTTCAAGTTCAACCGGCTCAAGAAGAGGGGGAAGAAGAGAATGGACCATGGCCAGTGTAACCATGTATCCTTGGGAGCTCAACCAGTGTAGCTAAGTCTCCTTGCTGCAAGCTACATAAGATGGAATCCATGAGTCTCAAGCTTTGCTTATTGCACTATATACATACTCCGGTGGGATTATCATTTTCTATCAGACCCACCACTTTTTTGGAGTTATTTCCTTTTTTGCATTTTTTTTCAAGTGCATCTATACAACGTATACATGTGCAGCATATATACAAGGAGTTTTTCCTCTTGAGCCAGTAGACTATCCCTCTTTTGAAGCATTATTGCAACCCACAACTCCTGTTGTTAGACCTCATGGCAACCAGACCAAGTTGAGACACACTTCCTTCACTAAAAGAAAAAGAGAGGTTTCGCCTAGAAGTACTACCCTCATATGCTACCCCAAGTCAAGGAAGACTGCCTCCTCACCACCTTATCTGTAGAGAGCTCGGTGTAAAGTGCGGTGTCCAAGTAAAGCCATTGTCTATATGAGTCATGTGTGTGTTGTTAAGTGCTCTACTTAGGCTCATTGAGATGACATGTGATCATAGCCTAGTGGACTCAAATAATTAAGTCACCATGGACCTGAAAAACCTTAACCCTAAGCCCTATAAGGTTCCTCTTAGAATTAGGTGGATTAAGATCTTAATCAAGCTCCATTTCCCAATTTAATTCCAGACTAGTTTAAATGTCAACTATAATCCAGGAAAAACTATACAAGTATATACAAAGATGCTATTTACACAATATTTACACAAATGCAAAATTTTTGAAAAAAGTTTTGAAATCATGGATGTATGCATGAATGCAAGTTTTGCAAAATATGTACACAAATTTACACAAGATTTTTGCAAACTTTTGATTTTTAAAACATTTTGGAAAAATTTTGTACTATATACATAATTTTGATATGCAAATATTTACACAAACTTTACACAAAAAAATTTTTGAAAACATTTTTACAAAGATAATTTTGTACAATAGCTATGTATGTGCAAATAAAAGAATGTTTTATTTACAGGGAAAATTTTTTATTTTTATGGTTTTTTTTAATTTAGTCATTTTTATTTATTTACACACTCACACAAAGTACGAGTTGTGGCTAAAGTATATATGAAATATATACACACCCCCTATACTTAGCTCGAACGATGTCCTCAGAGTCAAGAGCGATGAAGAAGACATAACTCGTGCTGTGTATAGGGAAGTGAAAAGGAAGGCTATATACAAAGATGAATGAATGAATAGAAATCAAGAGGGTCTCGGCTTTTCCCCCGATACTTAGGATCAAATAATCCTAAGTATAGCAGGATGTACACAAAAGGGAAAACTGAGTGAAGAATGTACAGGGTCTACCCCCCTATACTTAGGGTAAAATATCCCTAAGTATAGGCAACAAAACAGGGGTAGCAAGTGATGACGCGAGCCAAGCGACTAAGGCAAAGGTATCTAGATGGTCGTTGTGACCTCGATCACTCAGCTATGTCAATCAAGAAAAATCAGACCACTAATAATAGACAAAATCGATCAAAAATGCGAAAGCGGTCTCGCTATTGGATTAACCTGGTATAGCGACCAGGGTCGAACTCAAGGAGCACGGGTTGGCCTCTCAGCCTACGAAGTAGTAAAAAGGAATAAAATAAAAGAAGAAAATATTTTTAGTGGTTTTTAATTACTTTATATTTTTTTTGGATTTTTTTAATGTATTAAGAAAATAAGAAAAGTAAGCAAACACACACTTCAACAAATTATTAAATGCACTAAAAATCAACCAAAAATTCTAACAAAAATATTTTTATGTGTTTTATGATTTTTAATGTTTTTGGTGAATTTTTGAGAATTTTCTGATATTTATTGAATTTTCTAAAAATCAAAAAGTAGCTGAAATCAAAGGTACTGTCCAGCCGAGTTAAAAAGGCCTAGATAAAATATCTAAAAGCCCTAAATTAGCTGGGAGGTAATTTTCCTGTAAAGAGAATAAATCAAGGAAAATTTAGGCACCTATTTTATTATTTTTGGATTTTTGGTTTATTTACTAGAATTTTTATACGTTTTTATGTGTTTTTCAATTTTTAGTGGTTTTCAGTAATGAAAAATAGCCAAAATTGGCTAGAAAATCAAGCTAAGCAAAATAGACAGTAGACAAATTTTTTTGTAATTTTTATACACTATTTAATATTTTTTTGTGATTTTTAAAGTTAGACATTAGCAAAATTAAAGGTTTTTGATTTTTTAAAAATATCAAATGAAAACAAAAGTGTCCTCAAAAATCCTCGAAAATTTTACACCATGGCAGGAGCCATGTGTCCAATTTTCGTTAGATTTGGAGGTGATTTGCTATTTTATTCAAAAATAAAGAGAGGGCACTGTGCACAAGGACCAAAGTGTAAATACCCAGGAGTCTGGGGGGTCTGGTGCAATTAACCCAGCAAAACACGCGCCACGCGCGTGCCTGGGGCACTCAGGGACCCAAATGTAATGAAAATAAGTTCCAAGGACTTATTGGTAACAGGTACCAAAAGTCCAGGGCCCTATTCGCAAAATACCCAAAATATCACGCACATGTTTAAATACAATACGCACAGGGGTATAAATGCAATTAAGCTAAAAGTTTCATTCAACTGTTAACATCCAGAACAACAGGGGTATATAGTGCAATTAACCCAAAGAAACCACGTGACGAAGCACGTGTCAGACCACGTACAGGGGTATAACAGTAAATAAAGGCAAGCACACGAGTCTCTATGCAAAAGTACCAAAACTTAAACAACTACGCTAAATATTTACAAGACTAAAAACAAAATAAAATAACTAAGAGGGTCTAAGGGTAAATTACCCTTTATTATGCGGGTCGGCTGGATGGAGGGCACGTGGCGCATCCGACGGTGGTGAACAGCGGCCGCTCCACAGCTGGTGTCCTTGGGTGAATCCGATGGCGAGGGTTCGTCCACGTGGGCGATCGAACGGTGTGGGGCGCAGATGGCTAACCCTGGCACATCGGATGGCTGGAATCGGTCCTCCTGATGATCGGGCGGTGACTGCTGCTCCCCAGATAGACGGTCTCGATGAAGTCTGGAGCTGGAGAACTGATCGAACGGGAGAGGAGGGTCCTCGAAGAACAGATGACCGGCGAAGTTCGCCGGCCCGGTGGCTTCGCTCCGGGGCTCCTCTGCTGCGCCTAAAGGTCGGAGAAGCTCCGCAAGGGTGTCCCGCAGCTGGTGGTGGGCTCCGATGATCCCGCCGAGCTCTGAGGAGCTCGGGCAAGGTCGGCGGAGCTGTGCCTCCTGGCTGAATGACGAAGGGCCTCAGATGGCCTTCGTTCGACCTGCAAAGCGATCCAGAAGACTCGCGGGTCAAGGGCAAACTGCCTCGACCCGGTTAGGCGGAGTGACTGTGGTCTGTGGGTCGATATGGCGAGCTCCGGTGAAGGGGGTAGACGGAGGAGCTCGACTCCCAGCTCCTGTGCGAGCTGGGTTGGATGGAGGGGTGAAGAAGGTGCGCGGGAAGATGGCGAGGGCTATGGCGATGCCCGATGATCGAATGGTGGTTGGAAGCGATGGGAATCAACGATGGACGGCGGCGGAGCGATTTGGGGGTAAATGAAAATCAGCGAAAAAGAAAGGCCTACAAGGTTACCTGGGTGGACGAAGAGACTGGGGAGGAGCTGGGGAAGCTCCTGGTCGTTGCCTCGAGGAGCGTCTCCCTCCGAGGCTCGGTGCTCACGCTGGTGGCGGAGCAACGGCGGCTGTGCTCGCCGGATCAGTGGACACGCCTCCACTCCTCGCTTGACGGCGCCGGACGCAAGCTGTCACTCTCACGAGTGCGCTGGAGCTCACAGGAGGTGGATTCAAATGACCAAAGATGGAGAAATGAGGTGGCGGAGCAACGGCTATATATACTGGAGAGTCCGGGAAGAACGATGCGGGTAGGGCGTGGAAGCGCGCGGATCCCAAGGATGAAGCTCCGGCGAGGGTCTCGGGTATGTCAAGATCAAAACGGACCCGGGGTTTGAGTGAATGTGATTCGGGTTTAAGCGCTAAAAATCCGAGAAGAAGGCTTACCCGCTAAGAACCGTGGGAAGTGGTCCTGGGGGGGTAGTTGACCGGGCGGTCAACATCCCCAGGAGCCAACAGGAATCGGCCACGTGGCAAGATCTTAGGAGTGAAAATTAGGGTAACTAGGGGCCGATTTAGCAAAAACTCAAAACATGAAATATTTTTATTTTATTTTTTTCTATTTTTTAGTGATTTTTAATTAATTTTTAGAAATAAAAATAAGTATTTACACTATATAGCTATATATAGGTATATGTACAATATAGGCTTTTTAATTTTTGATTTTTAATTGTTATTTTTATGCAATTTTATTCCTATTTTATATTTTATTTTTTTCATTATAAACTAAGGAATAAAAAGATATTTTTATTTTATTTTTATTATTTATATACATAGGTAAAATAAATATATATGTACATTTATATACATGGTATATTTACAACATATTTTTGTATTTTTAATTTTGTTATTTTTATTTTGTTTTTGTTTTAATTATTTTTATTTTATTTATTATAGAATATTTACAAAAATTTTGGAAATTAATTTTATTTATTTATAAGGTTAAATAAATGTAAAAGAGTGGTTCATGTACATGATGAAAGTGGTGTTTTTGTTCTTTTTGATTTTTATCTTTTTCTTTTGTTTTTATACTTATAAATATAGACACATATTTACAAGCCTATTTTTGGTGAGGAAAATATTTTTATTTTATTTGCCTAAATATTTACACACATGAGCCCATATCTCCCTCTACTTTGGCTTTTATGCGGTCAGGCCCATGCTGAGCCCTCCCTTGGGTTAGGTTGCGCAATATTTATTCTAAATATTTCCCTCTTTTTCTTTTTAATCTTTATTCTTTTATTTTTGCACAAAAACATGCTAATTATAGGTTTTTACACAATGCATGCTTTTGGTAAATATTTCTATTTACACATATCTACATGTATTTGCAAAGGTTTTTGTAGCTAAAATATAAGAATAAAGAGTGATGAATGGGTATTCATCACCCCCCTATACTTAATTTTGCTAGTCCCTTAGCAAACACTTATTTGAAAAAGAAGTGAAAAAGAAAGAAAGAAAAAGAAAAAGAGGATGTACATGGATCAAGGTTGATTAGTATACTTGCCTTCATTAAATTGGGGTATGGAGCTCGATCAGATCTTTGGATTATTAATGTGTCGGAACCTCCTTTGGACTTAAGTCTAAAATTCAACAGCCTCTAAGTTCCACTAATCTATAATCAAGACTCCTCAATGCTCCAGATCAGAACAAGTCATCAATCACAAATCCTGAAGACCATGAATCTTTTCTTGTCCTGTGAATGTGAGGTCTAAGCTCTCCACCTCAGAAATGGCAACTTGACAACCCTCCCCAACAAGGTAACTCTATGACCTCAATCTGGCCACTCTTTCCTCGAGGAGCGGGGTATTCCCTTCTAAGTTCAAGTTCAACCGACTCAAGAAGAGGAGGAAGAAGAGAATGGGTCAAGGCCAGTGTAGCCAAGTACCCTTGGGAGCTTGACCAGTGTAGCCAAGTCTCCCTGCTGCAAGCTACAACAGGTGGATCATGAACTCAAGCTTTGCTTATTGCACTCTATATACATACTCCGGTGGGATTATCATTTTCTATCAGACCCACCACTTTTTTGGAGTTATTTTCTTTTTGCACACATTTTTTTTCAAGTGCATCTGTACATCATATACATGTGCAGCATATATACAAGGAGTTTTTCCTCTTGAGCCAGTAGACTATCCCTCTTTTGAAGCTTTATTGCAACCCACAACTCCCGTCGTTAGACCTCCTGGCAACCAGACCATGTTGAGACGCACTTCCTTCACTAAAAGAAGAAGAGAGGTTCCGCCTAGAAGTACTACCCTCATATGCTACCCCAAGTCAAGGAAGACCGCCTCCTCACCACCTCATCCGTGGAGAGCTCGGTGCATAGTGCTGGTGTCCAAGTAAAGCCATAATCTATATGAGTCATGTGTTGTTGTTAAGTGCTCTACTTAGGCTCATTGAGATGACATGTGATCATAGCCTAGTGGACTCAAAGAATTAAGTCACCATGGACCTGAAAAGCCTTAAACCTAAGTCCTATAAGGTTCCTCTTAGAAGTTAGGTGGATTAAGATCTTAATCAAGCTCCATTTCTCAATTTGATTCCAGGCTAGTTTAAATGTCAACTATCATCCAGAAAAACTATATACATATATACAAAAGATGCTTATTTACACAAATTTTACAATCATGCAAAATTTTTGAAAAATGTTTTGAAATCATGGATGAATGATGCATGAAGTGCAAGTTTTGCAAAAAAATATTTACACACATTTACACAAGATTTTTGCAAACTTTTGATTTTCAAAACATTTTGGAAAAATTTTGTACTATATACATAATTTTGATACAAAAATATTTACACAAGCTTTACACAAAAGATTTTTGAAATCATTTTTACAAAAATAATTTGTACACTAGCTATTTATGTGCAAATAAAAGAATGTTTATGTACATGAAAATTTTTAATTTTTGTGATTTTTAGCAATTTTATTTATTAACACACTCACACAAAGTACGAGTTATGGCTAAAGTATATATGAAATATATACACACCCCCCTATACTTAGCTCGAACGATGTCCTCAGAGTTAAGAGCGATGAAGAAGACATAACTCGTGCTAGGTATAGGGAAGTGAAAAGAAAGGCTATATACAAAGACGAATGAATGAAAAGTCAAGAGGGTCTCGGGTCTTCCCCCTATACTTAGGATTAAATAATCCTAAGTATAGCAGGCTGTATACTAAGGGAAAACCGAGTGGAGAATGTACAGGGTCTACCCCCCTATACTTAGGGTGAAATATCCTTAAGTATAGGCAGCAAAATGGGGGTAGGCAGAAACAAAAGAAATACCCAAAAGGTCTCACATCCCCCCCTATACTTAGGGTAAAGTGTACTCTAAGTATAGCATAATCACAAGATGAAGAAAGGGATGTGGGACTAAAGAATGTAGTGATATGGACATCTGGATCTATACAAGGCGGAAGATCAGTGAAACTCAGGCGTGAGATGCATTAGATGTGAGTCAAAGACCGCATCTCACGCAAAATGAATAGGGGCAAGATCAGCGACCCGCGGCTCATGATCTAGAAATGGTTTGAGCCGCTGGCCGTTCACTCGAAAGGTACTCTCAGAAGACAACTCAGATATATCAATGCTACCGTTGTCGTGTACCTTTCTGACCAAGTAGGGTCCCTTCCATTTGCTCTGTAGCTTTCCTGGAAATAAACGTAGCCTCGCATCAAACAACCATACTCTCTGTCCAATCTCAAAATGCTTGTGGCCGATATGAGAATCATGCCACTCCTTCACTCTCTCCTTATAATGTAGGCTGTTTGAGAAAGCTGCATCTCTAAGCTCCTCCAGGGCTGCTAGCTCTGCCCTCCTCTGGTCTCCCATACCATCTGGATCCATAAGAATATCTGTAACAGCCCAAAGTGACTTGTGCCTCAGCTCAACAGGTAAATGACACGGCTTGCCATATACGAGGCGAAAGGGAGATGTGCCCAATGGTGTCTTGAAAGACGTCCTATATGCCCACAAGACCGAGTCCAAAAGCTGTGACCAATCCTTTCGGTCAGGGCGGACGACTTTCTGCAATATCGTCTTGATCTCACTATTCGACACCTCGGCTAGACCATTCGTCTGTGGATGGTAAGGTGTAGCAACACGATGGTCTATACCGAACTCGCTAGCAAGGGCCTTTACCTGGTCGTTGATGAAATGAGACCCCCCATCAGAAATCAAAACTCGTGGAACCCCGAACCGCGTGATGATGTGCTTCCTCAAAAATCTGCAAACTGTCCTCGCATCAACGGCTCGGGCGGGGATAGCCTCAACCCAACGACTAACATAATCTACGGCCAACAGAATGTACTCAAATCCCTGACTCTTAGGGAATGGACCCATGAAATCGATGCCCCATGCGTCAAAAACCTCACAGAAATGAATGGGCTGCATCGGCATCATATCACGCTGTCCACAAGTGCCCATCCTCTGACAGTCAGTACACCACTTCACGAACTCATCTGAGTCCTTGAAGAGGGTAGGCCACCACAAGCCGGATTGGAGCACTTTTTGTGCCGTTCTCCTCCCAGAATGATGTCCTCCTGCCTCAAGCTTGTGGCAGTAAGTGAGGACGCTATGGTGTTCCTCCTGAGGAATACACCGACGCCAGACACTATCCCCTCCTTCGTGGTAAAGGATGAGATCCTCCCAATGGTAGGACTTGGCCTTCGCAAGGAAGGTCTCAAGCCTCTGCCTGGGCCAATCTTGTGGGACTTTCCCAGCAACGAGAAAGTTCACAATATCGGCATACCATGGGAGTGAGGCGATAGCAAGGATCGCCTCATCTGGGAAGGTATCTCGAATGGGATCAATCTGCTCAGACTCCTCAGGCTGCTCTAAACGGGAGAGATGATCCGCCACCACATTCTTGACTCCAGGCTTATCCTTGATCTCGATGTCGAACTCCTGGAGTAGAAGGATCCATCTAGTAAGTCTGGCCTTGGAATCCTTCTTTGTCATGAGGTACCTAATGGCGGTGTGATCTGTATACAAAGTCACTCTAGATCCAATGATATACGATCGAAACTTATCTAGGGCGAACACTACGGCTAGCATCTTGATGAATCCACATTTCATCATCTTTATTCTATCATTTTGGCACCAAAAACCCTAGCAAATGCCTGTAAATAGCATTAAAACCATCATCTTAGCATCCATGCATGTGCATTCAGATTGTGTATAAATCACTGTAATTAAGGCCAAAATTATAGAATAAATAAAGAAAAGAAAAAGAATAAAATATTGTAAATATTTTATGACTCAAAACCCCCGAGACCTAGGCATCTTGATGAATAGGTCGACAAGGAACAAAGTAGGGGGAGATAAGGTCAGAAATACAGTGTAAATACCTATACAATCTATTCATTCTTTATTCATTTTGGGACCTATTTTTGGTTCCACTTTTTGTACATCAAATAAAGAAACTTTGTACATTAAAGTTGTAGATAATTTTATAAAGAAAAATACAAAATTGATTTCACAGAAAAAGAATGTACAGACAAAAAGATATGGTCTGAATAAAAATCCAGAATGCCAACTTCCCAGACCCGTATCTCACAAATAGAAACTCCAAATGCAGCGTACTCACCTTTAATTGAGTATAGAAGAAAATAATCTATCCAATGGTGGTGGTTTCGTATTTGGCGGAGCTACGGTTTAAAAGTTGACTTTTGGACCCACATTGTATACTTGTACATATTAAAATATTCAATTTATTAATTATTATTGTACATAATGCTTATAATAATTATGTATATTTAAATCAGAAGAAAAACATAAATAAAATACAAATAAAAATATTTGTGTATACTCAAGACATAGATACATTATATACACTTATACCCATATAAAATACCTTTATATTTTATTTAATATACAAAATAAATCAGAAAAATAAAATAAAAATATATTTGTGTAGATAAAAGTATTTTATAATTATTAAAAATCATAAATAAAAATAATAATATTGAAAATACCTAAATAAAAATAGAATACATTAATACATAGATATAGATACCTATAAGGGTATAAATGCAAAACTTTTAAAAATAAGTCCCATAAAAATAAATAAAAATCATAATTAAATACTACATAAAATAACAAACAATTTTTATTTTATAATCATACTTTAATTCTATTTATTTCTATTTTTAAACGAATTAATAAAGCATTTTCTTCATCTTTTCCCTGGTTGGTCCACGTGGACCAACCAGGCGCCTTGAACTGTTGACCGGCGGGTCAACAATCCATTCTTCACCCTCCACGAGTTCGTACACCTCGTTTTTCGCCCGATTTCACCCTTTTTTCGAGGTCGCGCCGCTCGTCCTTCGCCGTCGCTTCCTTCTTGGAAGTTGATCACTGTAGATCCATCTCCATCGCCGACTTCTCAGATCTGCCTAGATCTTCTCCCTCTACCCGTGATCGCGCCTCGAAAACACGCACCCACTACTCTTCAAATACAACCCCCCATCTTCCTTTCTCGGGTGGAACCGCATTTCATCCAGTCTTCCCCCCTTCTTTGGAGTCGCTCAGCAAGGTGGAGGTGACAGCTTCACGTTGCACCTTCGAAGAGGCGGAGCTGAGCAAGCTGGGCGTGTTCCACCATCACCTCCGGCGGTCAACCCCGTGAGGTATTCTCCCTCTGGCCATTGGCCATCGAGGCTGCCATCCATCTCATTCTCCTCCCCATTTTATTCCTGTTAGTTCTAGGATTATTTCCCCCATCGTTCTGAGTCGAATCGATCACTCCATCACCTAATCGATCACCTCGCCGGAGCGCAACTCCGGCGAGACCCTATTGCGCCTCCCCGTCCATTTTGAGAGCCACCCGAGGTCGAGGCATTTTGCCCTCGACCTCTCTAACGTTTTGGTGCAGGTATTGAAGAACATCGAAGCTCCTGGAGCTATTTTGCCCTCTCGCCGGAGCACCTGGAGCCTCGCAGCTCCGCCACCTCCGTGCGAGAGCACCGGCGTCCGCCGGTGGATTTTGAAGCCCCCAGGAGGTAGCCGACGACCCCAGGAGTCTCCACGGCCATTTTGAAGCGCATTCATCGCCGGAGACGCGAGATCGGAGTCGGGGAAGTTCGCCTTCGCCGGCCTTCTTCCCCGTTCTTCCTCCTTGCTTCTCCGCCGTCCGATCGAGCCGCAGCTCCAGATCAAGCAGTGGCCGTTGGATCTTCCTCAGCCTCGACCGTCAGATCAACTCAGGAGGATCTAATCTCAGCCGCACGAGCCGAACCGTCATCGCGCGCTCAGGACACGCCACGTGGATAAGTGGAGCGCTCCCAGCCGCTGGATCGCGCCTCGTCGTCCAGCCGTTGGATGCGCGCCACGCGTCGTCATCGGAGCGCAGGAGCGAGGGTATTTTGCATCTACACCCTCGCCATTTTTGTATTTAATATTTAGTCTATAAACTTTCGTCTGTAGTTTAAAATATTTTGCAATATTTGCAAGACAAACCCTAGGCTTTGTTTATTTGCGTTTGGGTCCCTCGCCACGTCACCTCACGTGACCTGTACACGTGAGGTGGTGGGCATTTTGCAGAGGAGCCCCTGTGCGTTTGTGTATTTCGTTTTAGCCCTAAAACTTTCATAGCACGTGTAATATTTCTGGGTATTTTGCATGTTAACCCCCAGACTTTTGTGATATTGCACTCCAGTCCCTCCCAGGCGCGTGCAAGTCACGCGCCCTGGTGGGTAATTTGTAGGCGTGCCCTGGCGGCTTTTGTAATTGCTTTTTGGTTCCAAAAATTGAATATATAGTGTAATATTTTGTGGAAAATTGCATGTTTGCCCCTGGAAGTTTTGAAAATTGCATTTCTGCCCTTGCTAGGACTGTTTAATGTTGGGACTCTTGTTCTAATTGTTTAAAATATCTTCTTAAGCCCAAAAATTCCACAAAATTAGATTTAGGTCCCTGGACACTTGTACTTTAACGCCACCCATTTAGTTCTTGATTTTACTTTATTTTAATATTTATTAAAAATCAAAAACAGCCTTTTTGTGTACTGTCTACCTTAGAAAATACCAAAAAAATATCAAAACACTTCTAAAAATTCCAAAAAAATCACCTAGTGTCTATTTTATCCTATTTTAGTGTCAGTCCAAAAATCATTAAAAATCTCAAAAGAAAAACACTAAAAATTGAAAAACACTTAAAAACTTCAAAAAAAAATATAAAAAATAGTAGAAAAATTCAAAAAATATAAATTCAGCTTCTGATTGTCCCTTATTTTGTTCTTTTTATTTGAAAAATAGTGTGAAACTTTTGAGCTACTGTTTGTTATTTTTAATTCCTATTTTTGTCACAGCCAGCCCTATTCCCACTGTTTTGCCTTATTTCAGTGTTTAAAAAATACCAAAAACATCTTGAAAAATCCCCAAAAATCACAAAAACAGTAAAAAACCTTAAAAATACCAAAAACCTTTTATTTCTGAATTTTTGAGTATTTTTGCACCTTTTTATAAATCTTTTAGCTTGCCTTTTATTATATTGCCTTTACTTTCTAATATTGAAAAAAAATTATATAAAATATAAAATATAAAAATCAGAAAATCAAAAATCAAAATACAAAATTAAAAATTAAATTAAAAAAAATATTTTAAAAAAAAACCCACAACAATTGCTTTGATTGCTTGCTTAGTGTAGACACTCCGCACACACACTCACTTGTGCATTCAATTGCTTGAGCTACACTGTTTGTTCCCTGTGTTCGAACTCTCTGCATACTTGCCCTTTACACCATTTGTGCAGAGTTAAAAATAAATTTTAACTCCACATTTATTTCTAATTATTGATTTTTAGTGTGGGTTAATTGTTGAGCTTAGCAGGATTTGGCGTGGTCAACACACGACTGAGTTCACGCTTTGTGCTGAACTTAAGACCACCTATTTCCGGCTAAATCACATCTCCTTCTCTGTGACCGTGTAATTCCGCTGGGCGGAATCCAATGTGCGGCTAGCGTAGTGAATGGCAAATGGAACTCCATCCCTCCTCTGTCCCAGCACTGCCCCTACGGCAAAATCGGAGGCATCCGTCATGATCTCGAATGGGAGAGACCAATCAGGCGGCTGGAGGATAGGAGCCTCAATCACACATTGCTGGAGAGTCGCAAAGGACGAAAGACACTTGTCATCGACAAGGAACTCGGTGTCTTTCGTCAAGAGGTCAGTCAACGGCCGGTCAATCCTGCTGAAGTCCCGAATAAATCTCCTATAAAATCCAACGTGCCCCAGGAATGACCGTAGCTGCCTCAAATTGGACGGCGGTGCGAGTTTTCTAATGACATCAACCTTGGCCGGATCCACCTCCTACCCCTGTTGGAGATGATGTGGCCAAGCACCGTCCCTTGAGTCACCATGAAGTGACTCTTCTCCCAAGATAGAACCAAATGGTACTCAATACATCGCTGGAGTACTCGGTCTAGGCAGTCAAGATAGGAGTCGAATCCGTCGCCGTAAACCGAGAAATCGTCCATGAAGACCTCCAAACACTCCCCTACCATGTCCGAAAAGATCGACAGCATGCACCTTTGAAAAGTCGCAGGGGCAGTGCATAGCCCAAATGGCATGCGTCGAAAGGCATATGTACCGAAGGGACAGGTAAAGGTGGTCTTCTCTTGATCCTCAGGAGCGATGGCCACCTGGTTGTAGCCCGAGTACCCATCCAGGAAGCAATAATGGCTCTTCCCTGCCAGTCTCTCAATGATCTAGTCAATAAAAGGCAGGGGAAATGGTCTTTCTTGGTGGCCTGGTTGAGTCTCCTGTAGTCAACACAAACCCTCCAAGAGGTGGGTACTCGTGTAGCAATCTCATCTCCCGACTCACTGATCACAGTCGTGATGCCCGTCTTCTTGGGCACCACATGCAAGGGGCTAACCCACTTGGAGTCGGAAATGGGATAAATAAAATCTGCGCTCCACCATTTTGATATTTCCTTCATCACGACCTCTCTCAGGTTGGGGTTCAGTCGCCGCTGGAACTCACGCGACGGCTTCGCCCCCTCCTCGAGATAGATATGGTGGGAGCACACTGATGGACTAATCCCATGGAGAT
This sequence comes from Ottelia alismoides, assembly GCA_037367405.1. Taxonomy (NCBI): domain Eukaryota; kingdom Viridiplantae; phylum Streptophyta; class Magnoliopsida; order Alismatales; family Hydrocharitaceae; genus Ottelia; species Ottelia alismoides. The sequence continues at coordinate 1,472,429 of JAZKJV010010433.1, read as the reverse complement.
CTACTACGCTCCATCTGATTGCCTTGCGGTTCTTTTCAAGAACCCCCATCAAACGGGATTCTTGCTCTCCAGTCAGATCAGCAGAGATGATGACTGGGTACATCTCAGGCTCGCCCGCAAGGAACCGATACTTCAGCGAAGTAGGGAGCGGCTTCAGCTCTGGACAGCTGGGCGCTGGCAAATCTGGCTGTGGAAGGAAATGTGTCAATGCTGCTAAGTCTGCCAAATCTGCCTGGGAGAAAGAAAGCGAACTCTCGCAAACTGGATCTGGAGAAGGCTGCTCAACTGTGCTGTCTCTGATCAGCTTTGCCTCTACCTCCTCCTCATCTGTAGGCTCAAGTGGACTCAAGTCTAGCATCTGATCATCACAATCTGCCCAATCAGACTCTGAATCCGAGGGATCTGCATCAAATACGGTGGCATCAGTACCACCATCACACAAGGTGGCCTCAGCACCACCATCACCAAAAACTGTGTCGCGGTCAAGAACCGGCTCTGCTGCCTCTGTGGTATCCTGGACCAGGGCTGTGCTCTCCAGACTCTCCTCTACTATCATCTTTGCATCAGCTGTGTCTGAAAATGAGAGGATGGCCTGTGCTGCAGGGTCTGCCCATGCTGCCTCGTCGTCTGTGATCACAAAATCACAGTCCTGGTGGATGTCTGGCTCGGCGTCTGTCAGCTGCTCTGAATCTGTGCTGGCCTCTGAGCGTGCTCTCTCTCTGGCTCTGTAGTCCTCGACCGTCTCTATTTGTATACTCTCGCCCTCGACGCGAAAGTATACCTTCCCGCTATCATGATCAGTCACCGCCTTGGCTGTGGCCAAGAACGGACGACCAAGGATGATGGGGGTATCGGCCACTGAATCAGGGATCTCCATGTCCAACACTACGAAGTCCACGGGGAATTTCAGGACCTGAATCGTGACGATAACGTCTCGCAACAACCCCTTCGGCCTCTTGATAGATCGATCAGCAAACTGAAGGACTGTCCTGCTCTGTCTAAGAGTGCCCAACTCGAAGCGGTCGAGAAGGGCTGCCGGAAGGAGGTTGATCGACGATCCGCTATCTAATAGAGTTCGATCGAACCTCTGCTCACTAATCTGGCATCTGACGTACGGGGCCCCTGAATCTGGCCTCTTGGCCGGCAGACGGTTCTGGATCGCGAAACACGTGGCTTTCGTCAGCACATGAAGCTCTGAAGTGTGGTTCCTCCTCCTCCTCCTCCTGACTGTGGTCCTGTCTCTCAAAGATCGCTGAAGAAGGGGGATGTGCTGCAAAGCCTCCTGGAGGGTCAGCTGGATGTGAAATCTGTCGATCATGCTCTGGCTGAATTCCTCCTGCTCTCTCTTTTTTTGGTCTTTTTCTTTTTTCTTCCCCTTCCCCATCTGAAGGGCTCTAGGGAAGGGGATCACAGGGTCCTTCTCAGATGAAGGACTAGGAAAAGGCCTAGACGGCTCGACGGTCGGATCCGCACATACATCAATCACCACAGTGGGACCAGAAGAAGCTAAACCTTTTCCTTTATTCAAAATAGAGTTCTGAGATACATCAACCGAAGGAAAAACAACATCTCTATCAAAACGAACACCGGTGGCCTCAGTACCACCACGGGCTGGCTCTGCTACTGGACGTCTTGCGGCCTCAGTACCGCGGGCTGGCTCGGCTACTATGGTGGCATCAGCACCACCTCCTCGAACTGGTGAAGCGGCAGCCTCAGTACCGCCGGTGGAATCAACATCCTTGGTGGCATCAGTACCACCATCATCATCGTGTGCGGCCTCAGTACCGCTCTCCTCCTCCTCATCTGGCGCCCTGGTTGGGTCCTCGAGTCGTCGCTCAGATGAGGCGCCGCCTGCTGGTGCTCTACCGCTCCTAAGTGTAACAAAATCAGCATCAAATAGATCCGAAGACATATCATCAAATGGATCACTAGGAGTGGCGTGCTCAGTGGAAACTACCTGCTCAGATTTCCTCTTCAGGTTGTTCGGATTCGGCTCTATCTGTGCAGGAATGGCGGCCTTCCCTCTCACAAGGTCCCGCATCTCCTGGCGGAACTCGTCCATCTCCCGTCTGAAGGTAGCCTGCTGGTCCGTAAGGAGGCGGGCTATGTCATCCAAGGCGGGGCTCTCATGGGAGCCCGACGGGTAGCCTCTCTGGTGCTGAGGCTGCTGGAACTGGTGCTGCTGGTAAGAGGGGTAGGAGGAAGAATGCTGCTGCTGGTGTGGTGGGTGAGCCTGCTGCTCACGTCTCCAAGACTGTCCCTGCTGCTGATAGGGACGAGGAACGAAGGATGACTGTTGATATGGCTGGTGGGCTAGGGGCTGCTGCTGCGGCTGGTGATCTCTCTGCTGGCCATACTGCCCTCCCTGACCGGATGACTGCTGCTGGGGCTGGGTACCTCCACCCCCCCACCTGAATCTGGGATGGTCTCGTCGGATCCCAGGCTGGGGGCGGTCATACTAAATCCCGTTGACATCCATCAACGGCTCTGCATCGTATGGGGCTGGCGGGAGTACTGCCAGAGGCTGATCCGGATGGTATACCACCATCTGCAAGTCTGGAGATGGTGGGGACTGGTAGGAGGGCTGCTGCTGCTGGTACGGCTCCGCCTGTACAAGGTGAACTTGTCTAGGCTGCTGAAAGGTGCTGGAGCGCTGGGACGAGCTGCTGCTGCCGCCGGTATCGCCTCGCGACTGAAGACGGGGCTGGGAAGCTGTCTGTGCCTCCTGGAGACACATGAGCTGGGTCTTCATGTCGCTCAGAGTCTGTGCCATCTGTTCCATCTGCGTGATGCTTTGGCACTGCTTCTTCTCGATCAGCTCCATCTGGTCCAACTTCTCGCTGATGATGCCCATATCCGCAGCGGACGACTCTGCCTGTGCTGCTGCAACTGCGGATGAACTGGATGGACCGGCGTCGACCCGTGCTATCCTCTGGTACTGCACGGGTCCTGGCTGCTGCTGGGGTCTCCCCTGAGTGTACAACCGGGTCTGGGACATCACCATATAATTCTCGGCCATCTCCTCGTAGATGGCCCAGACCTGGTCGTGATCCTTGGCGAAGTAGGACCCGCCGCAAGAAGCATTCACCAGGCCCTGGAGCTCTGGTGTCAACCCGCTGAAGAAGCTCTGCACAAGGTTCGGCTTCGAAATGTCGTGGTGCGGGCATCGGTCTGTGAGCTCTCGGAACCTCTCCCATGCCTCATGGAATTGCTCGTTGGGGAGCATGGAGAAGTTGCTGATCAGGGCCCTTGCTGCATTCGTCCGCCCGAGTGGATAATACTTGTTCAAGTACTCGGTGCGGAGCTGCTCCTAGGTGTAAACAAACTTCCCCAAATGCTTCAGCCAGGTGGCTGCTCTGTCTGCTAGGGAGAAGGGGAAGGCGATCATCCTGATCGTGTCTTGGTCCACCTGACGGTCATGGACAGTGCTGCATATCATCAAGAACTCCTGGAGGTGGAGATGGGGCTCCTCTGTCGCGAGTCCGTGGAAGCGGGGGAGTAGCTGCAAAGTGTTTGGGGGGAACTTGAAATCCCCCACGATCGCTGGAAGTACTACCCAGTGGTGCGTCAGCGTCGATCCGGGGTTGTGTAACTCCCGCATCGGTCTCGATGGTCCTCCGGTCGTGGCTGCGGCGGCTGCCGCTGCTGCGGTGGCTGCTGCTGCGGCTGCTGCATCCGCATCATCTGGGATCCTCGGTCCCTCTCTCCTCTGCTCTCGCTCTGCTCTCATCTGCTCCATCTCTCTCCTCATGTCGATCATGAATGCTCCCTGATCCCTCAGCTGCTGCTGGACGGTCTCTAACGAGGCGATCAGGGTGGAGTTGATCGCTCCCTGATCCAATACGAAGTGCTCAGGCTGGCGGGAGCGATCCTCAGAACTGCCGGCCATGATGTCTGCAAAATCAAATGAGCCCAACTCAGGTGCTGTCAAATCTGCTAATCTCTCCTCGGGCTCATGTCGCTCAGGTCCGAAAGAAAGGGGGTCGAGGGGGAACAGGGCGGAGTCGTACTCGGGCTCGGAGAGCTGGTCTCGGCTCTCGCGGGCCAACCTAGATGATCGGGTAGATGTGCCCGAAAGCGGTGCAGCCAGAGGCTGCCTAAGAGAGCGTCTACCCATCATCTTGATATGGCGAGTAGTGTGGATGAGATCTGGAGAAATTATGATCAGAATGCAAACCCCGGCTCACCAACGCAACGCGAGCTGAAGATCATAAAAGCTCGGTCAAATTATCTTGTCAATTTTTATTAGGTGAACACACAAGATATCATAGCGCTTACGTGACCTGTTAGGATACCCGATGCTACCCCAACCGACTGGCCTGCACGGAAGAGTCGGTAATCAGTCGGGAATATCACCGGAGGGCTCTACCTAGGGTGCGGGTCACTCTCTCGTGCATCCAAACCATACAATGAGGGGGTTGCTCTCCCCAAGACAAATTTTTAGGGTGAGTGTCTTTTAGGGTCAATAGTTTTATCCAGTCCCAATTTTATGATTTTTCTTTTTAATATTTTTCAAATAGAAAACAAACGCCTAACGAATTTTTCGGTTCTCCTGGTTATTTAATCCAAAATAGGGGGGAGAAGACGAAAAAGCCGATGCGCGATGAAATCAATGATGCATGCTGAGTCAGAAATGCGTACCTTGCCTCCAGCACTCTACATGCAAGTGATCCGCGCAGAATTTAAAGATAGAAAAGTAAACAACCCTAAATGATGCAGCGGGAAAAACCGAGTCCTAGATCAGCAATTTCTACACGCAGAACCGTCTAATCGGTCACCGACCTCCAAGCCAAAGGGTCCGGTCTTGGCCCACCCGTCCTCTGCCCGACAAATCGGGGGTAGGAGAAAGCGCTTTACAGGGTGGGTTGCGGCACGTAGGCTACGAAGGAGATGAGTCGATTATTTTTATTAATTGATTATTAGTAGGTCCAATTAACCGCTCTATAGGAAGAGGCAGATAATTAAGTGTGGGGACCCTACTAATTACTTCACAAGCAAGAGAAAATCCTAAGTCTAGGGGCTCGATGAAAAACCACGTAAACACCAGAAAAGGCAGAAAAAATGAAGAGAAAACAAAGCCGCGCAAAAAGCCGCAAAAAACTCCTAAGGGTCCCCCGAGCACACCGGTGCTCGGCGAAACAGACCCGCTAAGTCCAACCACAGTCCAAAGTGTCCAGTCTGAGTCCCTGTATTATTACAATAATAATCAAATAAAAGTAAAAAGTCTATCTAATCCTCTCCCACTCCACTCTCTCTCTCTCTCTCGCTCTCTCCTGCGGCTGCGTAAAGAAAGGAGCCGCCTTCGAGTCTCGCGGTTGCGTCGGCTTCTCGAAATCGGCCGCCTCGGTCCTTGAGCCCTTGCAAGAAAAAGAGATGAGTGGTCAGACCAATAATCAAATAATAAGAAGAAAAATAAATGAAAGAAAATGAGGGTATATATGCAAAAATATAAAATAAAATACACACTCAAAATAAAACAAAAACAAAAATAAAAGAAAAAGAAAATAAAACAAAATAAAACAAAAATAAAATCTAAACAAAAGCTGCGAAAAATCCGCGAGCTCTGAAAGAGCCGCGAAAAGCCGCGAAAACAAAAATAAAGCCAAAACAAAAACTACTAAGCCGTGCTCCCCGGCAACGGCGCCATTCTGATGACGTGAGCCAAGCGACTAAGGCAAAGGTATCTAGATGGTCGTTGTGACCTCGATCACTCAGCTATGTCAATCAAGAAAAATCGGACCACTAATAATATAGACAAAATCGATCAAAAACGCGAAAGCGGTCTCGCTATTGGATTAACCTGGTATAGCGACCAGGGTCGAACTCAAGGAGCACGGGTTGGCCTCTCGGCCTACGAAGTAGTAAAAAGGAATAAAATAAAAGAAGAAAATATTTTTAGTGGTTTTTAATTATTTTATATTTTTTTTGGATTTTTTAATGTATTAAGAAAATAAGAAAAGTAAGCAAACACACACTTCAACAAATTATTAAATGCACTAAAAATCAACCAAAAATTCTAACAAAAATATTTTTATGTGTTTTATGATTTTTAATGTTTTTGGTGAATTTTTGAGAATTTTCTGATATTTATTGAATTTTCTAAAAATCAAAAAGTAGCTGAAATCAAAGTTTTATGTCCAGCCGAGCTAAAAAGGCCTAGATAAATTATCTAAAAGCCCTAAATTAGCTGGGAGGTAATTTTCCTGTAAAGAGAATAAATCAAGGAAGATTTAGGCACCTATTTTATTATTTTTGAATTTTTGGTTTATTTACTAGAATTTTTATAAGTTTTTATGTGTTTTTCAATTTTTAGTGGTTTTCAGTAAAGAAAAATACCCAAAATTGGCTAGAAAATCAAGCTAAGCAAAATAGATAGTAGACAATTTTTTTATAATTTTTAGCCACTATTTAATATTTTTTTGTGATTTTTAAAGTTAGACAGTAGCAAAATTAAAGATTTTTTATTTTTTAAAAATATCAAATGAAAACAAAAGTGTCCTCAAAAATCCTCGAAAATTTTACACCATGGCAGGAGCCATGTGTCCAATTTTCGTTGGATTTGGAGGTGATTTGCTATTTTATTCAAAAATAAAGAGAGGGCACTGTGCACAAGGACCAAAGTGCAAATACCCAGGAGTCTGGGGGGTCTGGTGCAATTAACCCAGCAAAACACACGCCACGCGCGTGCCTGGGGCACTCAGGGACCCAAATGTAACGAAAATAAGTTCTAAGGACTTATTGGTAACAGGTACCAAAAGTCCAGGGCCCTATTCGCAAAATACCCAAAATATCGCGCACATGTTTAAATACAATACGCACAGGGGTATAAATGCAATTAAGCTAAAAGTTTCATTCAACTGTTAACATCCAGAACAACAGGTGTATATAGTGTAATTAACCCAAAGAAACCACGTGACGAAGCACGTGTCAGACCACGTACAGGGGTATAACAGTAAATAAAGGCAAGCACACGGGTCTCTATGCAAAAGTACCAAAACTTAAACAACTACGCTAAATATTTACAAGACTAAAAACAAAATAAAATAACTAAGAGGGCCTAAGGGTAAATTACCCTTTATTATGCGGGTCGGCTGGATGGAGGGCACGTGGCGCATCCGACGGTGGTGAACAGCGGCCGCTCCACAGCTGGTGTCCTTGGGTGAATCCGATGGCGAGGGTTCGTCCACGTGGGCGATCGAACGGTGTGGGGCGCAGATGGCTAACCCTGGCACATCGGATGGCTGGAATCGGTCCTCCTGATGATCGGGCGGTGACTGCTGCTCCCCAGATAGACGGTCTCGATGAAGTCTGGAGCTGGAGAACTGATCGAACGGGAGAGGAGGGTCCTCAAAGAACAGATGACCGGCGAAGTTCGCCGGCCCGGTGGCTTCGCTCCGAGGCTCCTCTGCTGCGCCTAAAGGTCGGAGAAGCTCCGCAAGGGTGTCCCGCAGCTGGTGGTGGGCTCCGATGATCCCGCCGAGCTCTGAGGAGCTCGGGCAAGGTCGGCGGAGCTGTGCCTCCTGGTTGAATGACGAAGGGCCTCAGATGGCCTTCGTTCGACCTACAAAGCGATCCAGAAGACTCGCGGGTCAAGGGCAAACTGCCTCGACCTGGTTAGGCGGAGTGACTGTGGTCTGTGGGTCGATATGGCGAGCTCCGGCGAAGGGGGTAGACGGAGGAGCTCGACTCCCAGCTCCTGTGCGAGCTGGGTTGGATGGAGGGGTGAAGAAGGTGCACGGGAAGATGGCGAGGGCTATGGCGATGCCCGATGATCGAATGGTGGTCGGAAGCGATGGGAATCAACGATGGACGGCGGCGGAGCGATTTGGGGGTAAATGAAAATCAGCGAAAAAGAAAGGCCTACAAGGTTACATGGGTGGACGAAGAGACTGGGGAGGAGCTGGGGAAGCTCCTGGTCGTTGCCTCGAGGAGCGTCTCCCTCCGAGGCTCGGTGCTCACGCTGGTGGCGGAGCAACGGCGGCTGTGCTCGCCGGATCAGTGGACACGCCTCCACTCCTCGCTTGACGGCGCCGGACGCAAGCTGTCACTCTCACGAGTGCGCTGGAGCTCACAGGAGGTGGATTCGAATGACCAAAGATGGAGAAATGAGGTGGCGGAGCAACGACTATATATGCTGGAGAGTCCGGGAAGAATGATGCGGGTAGGGCGTGGAAGCGCGCGGATCCCAAGGATGAAGCTCCGGCAAGGGTCTCGGGTATGTCATGATCAAAACGGACCCGGGGTTTGAGTGAATGTGATTCGGGTTTAAGCGCTAAAAATCCGAGAAGAAGGCTTACCCGCTAAGAACCGTGGGAAGTGGTCCTGGGGGGGTAGTTGATCGGGCGGTCAACATCCCCAGGAGCCAACAGGAATCGGCCACGTGGCAAGATCTTAGGAGTGAAAATTAGGGTAACTAGGGGCCGATTTAGCAAAAACTCAAAACATGAAATATTTTTATTTTATTTTTTTCTATTTTTAGTGATTTTTAATTAATTTTTAGAAATAAAAATAAGTATTTACACTATATAGCTATATATAGGTATATGTACAATATAGGCTTTTTAATTTTTGATTTTTAATTGTTATTTTTATGCAATTTTATTCCTATTTTATATTTTATTTATTTTCATTATAAACTAAGGAATAAAAAGATATTTTTATTTTATTTTTATTATTTATATACATAGGTAAAATAAATATATATGTACATTTATATACATGGTATATTTACAACATATTTTTGTATTTTTAATTTTGTTATTTTTATTTTGTTTTTATTTTAATTGTTTTTATTTTTTTATTATAGAATATTTACAAAAATTTTGGAAATTAATTTTATTTATTTACAAGGTTAAATAAATATAAAAGAGTGGTTCATGTACATGATGAAAGTGGTGTTTTTATTCTTTTTGATTTTTATCTTTTTCTTTTGTTTTTATACTTATAAATATAGACACATATTTACAAGCCTATTTTTGGTGAGGAAAATATTTTTATTTTATTTACCTAAATATTTACACACATGATCCCCTATCTCCCTCTACTTTGGCTTTTATGCGGTCAGGCCCATGCTGAGCCCTCCCTTGGGTTAGGTTGCTCAATATTTATTCTAAATATTTCCCTCTTTTTCTTTTTAATCTTTATTCTTTTATTTTTGCACAAAAACATGCTAATTATAGGTTTTTACACAATGCATGCTTTTGGTAAATATTTCTATTTACACATATCTACATGTATTTGCAAAGGTTTTTGTAGCTAAAATATAAGAATAAAGAGTGATGAATGGGTATTCATCAGCAAGACACAAAGAAAATCACGAATATATACAAGAAGGAGGGGCATCACTCCCCCTATATTTAAAGTGAAGAACCTTAAGTATAGACAACAACAGAAGTGATGAAACAGAACGGAAGAACAACCCGGTGTTTCCACCCCCTATACTTAGGATGAGGAATATCCTAAGTATAGCAAAGATAATCCTAAGCGAGACCTGGGGTGAAAACAAGAACGGAAGAAAGAAAGATTAAACTAAGACAAAACACGTATATACAAAAGGGTACAATGTTGAGGTGCCTCTCAACAAGCGCTAGATTTTACGCCCCTAGCTGGGCACAAAGGCTAGGATAAAGTAGAATCCAGGTTCAGGACGGCATCGGTAAGGCGAATGTCGTACTGTCGTCGCAGTCTCGGTATGAGAACAGCGACGAACTCCAAAGTGTAAAGTAAGACACCCATGTATGCAATCAAGTGGGTGTCTGCTACCGGCCAAGGATATGGAAGTAAGTGATCGGGATCCGGTAGCACAAAAGAGATCGTCGACTCTGGATCAGACTGGAGTGAAAGTGTGGAGCCAACGAAATCAAACATGGAGAAGGATGGATCAGTCATGGAATCCTCCACGTCAATCAGTGTCTCATAAAGGTGTGGACAATCAAGATCAGGAGACTCTCTAAGAAAACTGATATCCGATGAATGAAATAAAAGCAGATCAGACAAATCATTGAATATCTCTAGGATGGGCTCATCCTCGCGAGGGTCGTCGAGGTGAGAAGACTCGGAATCAAAAGGATCAAAAGACTCGGTTTCGTGCTCCGCCAGATCGGAAACACTCTCAGCAGGTGAAACCGAGTACTCATCGAGTGCGGCATCCTCCCGCAGATAACCCTCGGGGAGAAATGCAAGATCAGAGGTGAGAAATAGAGGATCAGAATCTAGATGGGCATCTGCAGTGCTGTCAAGTATCCACTCGGTGCACCAGGCTGCATCATCATCGGAAATGTGGCTCTCGGCAATCTGGAAGCAGGAGAAGGTACTGGTCAACACCGCGGAGGCTGGTAAAGTGTCTGCGGTTGATCCTCGCTCTGCGGCTATGCTGGCTACCAACTGGTCCTCAGCAAAGGTGCCTGTCTCATCAGAGTGGAGGACAAAAGGCTCGAATATGGGACTATCTGTGTCTGTACTCTCAAAGTGATGTCCCATATCAACCTTTGGCTGCTGGGCTGAGTAATGATCGCTGTCTGAATCCAGGAAGTATCTCTGCAGAAAAGAAACTGACTCCTCCAGGACTGGGAACTGAAGTGGCTGAATCAATGGCTGCAAAAGCGGGGGCTCCTCCGGCTCCTGGAGTATCAGAAGATCCGATATCCAAGACTCGTCAACTGGAAACTCTAGGGCTGACTCGAACTCCAGTTGGAAAACCAATGGAAACTCGAGAAGACTCTGGGTCCGAACCTCTGCTGCAGCAGTCATCTCCTTTGTACTATGTGGTGCTGTATGCTCCAAGTCCTCTGGCTGGTGTGTAGAAACTGACTCCTCATGTAAAGCGACACACCGCATTGGTGCTGCATCGTCCGCATGTGTTGTCCCGACTAGGGCATCTTGTGAAGAAGATCTCTGTGAAAGTAAACTCGAGATGGTGTCCAGTAGGTGAATGTCGGAACTGCGGTGTGAACCGCCACATGTGGTAATCACCAGTTCTATCTGCTCTGCGGTCATCCCCCGCATGGAGATCTCTATCAAGTCCATCACTGGAAGTTCGTGGTCCGTAAATCTCCTCAAGAGGTCAAGAAACCTCGGCCATGCCTCCTGCAGTGGCTCCTGGGGGTCTACTGAAAAGTCGGTGATCAAGGACCGCATCAAGTCTGCTCTACGTGGGGGGAAGTATCTCTATAAGAACTCTCGACGTAGTTCTCCCCACGTATCGAATGTCCTCCCCAATCGTCTGTGCCATCGCATGGCTCTGTCATGGAGTGTGAATGGGAAGGTCCTCCTCATCAGCTCCTCTGCAGTGATGTCTGAATATCTCTGTGCTCTACAAAACTCCTCGAATGCGGACAGGTGAAGATAGGGTTCCTCATGCGCCTCTCCTGAAAATGTCGGCAGTCGATGAATGTAATCCAAATACAGGCTGAATGGAAGTAATGTAGAAGGTGACTGAGCTCCATGTGATCTCTGCTCCTCCATCAATCTAGGATAGGATCTATATGTAGTCTCCACTGCTCTCTCTGATCATAAATGGAGTGCACTCTCAACTCAGCAACGACATCGTCCGGGTCTTGCATCTGATCTGTCTGGTATCCTCGGACGTCTCACGCAGCATGCCCAGAGTAATGAATGGGATGGGAGGGAGGGAACGAGAGGTTGGTCGGAGATCCGACCTCCCTAGAAGGTGGACTGGACTGATGGTCAAAGAATGGAGAAGGAGTCGTAAGAGTCGGCTCGAAATGAGGGGGATCCATCATCCAGGGGTGAAGGAGAAGAAGACAAGAAGACATAAGAAGAGAAGAGGATGGGGGGGAAAGCAGAAGGGATCTGGAATCACACAAGATGAGAAAACATAACCCCCGATTCACCTACACACACGAGCTGAAGACCGAATGGATCGGTCAATTATCTTGTCGATTTTATTTTAGGTGATCATTAAGTCTATCAGAGCGATTACGTGAGGTAATAGGAATCCGATATTTCTCAACCGACTGTCCCGTACCAAAGAGCCGGTAATCAGTCGAGAAAAATCGGATGGCTCTAACCTAATGTGCGGGTCACTCTCTCGCTCATCCAAACCAAACAAGGAGGGGGTTACTCTCCCCAAGACAGATTTTTCGGTGTGGTGTCTTTTAGGTCAAGTGTGATTAACAGTCCCTGTTTTATTGTTTTTCTTTTTAGATATTTTTCGAATAAAAAGAAATCGCCTAACGAATTTTTCGGTTCTCCTGGTTATTAAGCCCAAAACGAGGGGAGAAGTCGAAAAGCCGATGTGCGATGAAATCAATGATGCATGCAGAGTAAGAGATGCGTACCTGACTCCAGCAGTCTACATGCAAAATGATCCGCGTAGAATTTAAAGACTGAAAATAAACTACCTAAATGGTGCAGGCGGAAAACCGAGTCCCTAAACAGCAATTCTACTCGAAAGAACGGCTAGTCGACCACCAACCTCCAATCTAAAAGTCCGGTCTCGGTCCACCCCTCCTCCTCCCGACAAATCACGTTCAGGAGCAGTGCTTGGCAGGGCGGGCTGCGGCACGTAGGCTTGAAGGAAGTAAATCAACTATTTTATTAATATTTTATTATAGGTCCAATTACCGAACTATAGGTACAAGCAAATATATTAGGGTGCTTGGATCCTAATTATTACGTCACAGTCAAGCAGAAAATCTTAAGGCTAGGGGCTCGGAAATCCGCGAGAAACCAGAAAAGGCAGTAGAGAAAAAACAAAAAGCCGTGAAGAAAACCGCGTAAAAACCGAGGGGTCCCCGAGCACACCGGTGCTCGGCGAAACAGACCCCGAGAGTCTCAAAGTCCAAGACAGTCTTACTGTGTGTCCCTGTATTATTACAATAATGGTTAAAATAGTGCTGAAATAAAATCTAGACTACAACTACTCTAATCCCGCACTCGGCTGCCTCCTCGCGCTCTCCTGCGGCTCCGTGCAGAAGGGAGCCGCCTCCGATCACCGCGGTTGTGCCGGCTCCTCAAAAGTCACCGCCTCGGTCCTCGGGCCCTCGCAAGAAACAGAAAAGTGTGTGAAGCCAAATAAAATAAAATAGATAAAGCAAATAAAATAAACAGGGGTATATGTGCAAAAATAAAAATGAAAATAAACAAGCAAAAACAAATAAAAACAAAAGTAAAAATAAAAGAAAATAAAATAAAACAAAAACAGAAGAGAAATAAAAAGCCGCGGACTCAGAAAGAACCGCGGAAAGTCGCGAAAAAGAAAACAAAATAAAATGAAAAATAAACAGACTACTAAGCCGTGCTCCCCGGCAACGATGCCATTCTGATGAGCCGCCCGAACAACCAAGGTAAATCAGATATATCTGCGGTCGTTGCGACCTCAGTCGCTCGGGACTCAGAGCTCAACAAGAAAAATTATTCGGACCACCAAACAAAGATAAAACACGAGAAAATCAAACTAGCAGTCCTAGCTATAAGATTAACCTGGTATAGCTCCCAAGGTTGAACTCAGAGAGCACGTGATGGCCTTGCGGCCTACGAAGTAGTCAAAAAATAAAGAAAATAAAAACAAAGTATTTTTGGTGGATTTTTAATATTTTATATTTTTTTTGGAAAATTTAATCATAAAGAAAACTAAGAAAATAATAAAACAACCAACTATCAACAATTATTTAATTACTCTAAAATGCTCCAAAAAATCAAACAAAAATATTTTTAGAATTTTTATGCTTTTTACTAGTTTTGATGAATTTTTGGTATTTATAATATTTTTAGGGAATTTTATAAAAATGGAACAAGGCAAAAATCAATGAACACTGTCCAGCCAAGCTTCAAGGGCCAAGATAAAATATCAAATGTCCCTACCAAAACCTGGAGGTATTTTTCCTATAAAATAGAAACAAAAAGGAACAATCAGGGACTGAGTTTATTAATTTTTTATTTTTCTGTGATTTATTAGAATTTTTAAGATTTTCAAAGTTTTTCAATTTTTATATTTTCTATAAGTCCAAAAATGACCAAAATTGATCAGAAAATCAAGCACAACAACACACACAAAATATAATATTTTTATAATTTTTGAAAACGTTTTAATATTTTTTGTGAATTTTATATATGAACATGCAGAAAAAGGGATGTTTTTGAATTTTTAAAAATAACAAAAGGGCTCCAAAAATTTCCCAAAAATTAGTAAAAATTCTACACAGTGGCAGGAGCCATGTATCAAGTTTTCACTTAATTTGGATGATATTTGATATTTTATTTACAACAAATAAAAGTCCACGGTCACAGGGACCTATTTGTCATAAAAATATGTTTCGGGGGCCTAACAATAACAAAAAGAGAAACCCACGGGGTCCAGGTGCAAAAACACCAATATCGCACGTGCCAAGCATGTTGATTGGGTACTCAGGGGACCTATCTGCAAATAACTTAAATCTCTGGACTAATTAGCAACATGTGCTAAAAGTCCAGGGGATAAAGTGAAAAAAACCCACGAATATTCAACACATGTCGAAATAAAACATTCACAGGGGCATATTTGCAAATACCTAAAAATATATTTCATCCATGAACAAACATAAACTTCAGGCCACAATATGCAATTTCTCCAAGATATCACGTGTCGATGCACGTGTCCACAATGTACAGGGGTAGAAATGCAAATATCAAAAATGACAAGGTCCTAAGTGTAAATGTTCCAAATTAAAATAAACGCTATAAAATATTTACAAGACTAAACGCTAAAAACTAAAAGACAGAGGGCCTAAGGGAAATTACCCCTTATTATGATCCGAGGGCCAGAGACGGTGCCACATGGCTGATCGGACGGTGGAGGATCGATGACACCTCAACGAAGGGCCTCCGCTCTGATCGGACGGTGGAGGCGGTGCCACGTAGCGAATCGGACGTCTGCTAGGTGTTGTGGCTAACCCTCGATGATCTGACGGTCCAGATCCTGCCTCTGGTGATCGAACGGGTGCTGCTGCTCCTCAAACCAAGGGCCGAGATCGCATCTGGAGCGGCGAGGCTAAATGGACGGCTGGGGAGGCTCCTGGAAGAACAGGTGGCCGGCGATGTTCGCCGGCCCAAAGCTCGCGTTGTGTGCCTCCTCAGCTGCTGCTAAGATGCGGAAGAGCTCCGCCGTGAAGTCCAGCAGTGGATGATGGTCTCCGATATGGCTGACGACCACCAGAATGGCCCCGCGACGGCGGTGGCCTGGAGCTGTTGCGCCTGAAAGCTCGGACCCTCAGATGGGTCCTTCTCGACCTGCAAAACACACTGAGCAGCTCTTTGGTCGAGGGCAAATTGCCTCGACCAAGTTAGGGGCGAAATGGGCGACTGGGTGCGTCGGGGCGTGGTCCTTCGACGAGCGGCGGAGGAGGAGGACCGAAATCCCTGCTCCGGGGCGAGTCAGGGTTGGGTGACTGAATGAAGAATGTGCGGAGGAGTCTGGTGAAGGTGGAGGTCGGGTCGGGATGGCAGATGGGTGGACGGAGACGGTGAATTTGGTCGGCGAAGGCGGCAGAGCGATTTGGGGCAAATCCTAAATTAGACTAAACTACAAGCTAAACTACCTATGTGGTGGAGGAATCCGACTGTGCTGGAGCTCGGGAGCTCCGGGGGTCATTGCCTGCAAGGGAGCGTCGAGTCCCGAGGCTGGGCGCGCTCGCGGCGGCACACGGCGGCGAAGCCACCGGATCAGAGGATTCCCAATGCCTCGAGCCTCACTTCCACTCCAAATCACACCGATGTCACTCAGGCGAGGTGGAGGAGTTCCTTGGCGCCGAGGGGGAGGACCAGAGATGAGTGAATCAGCTGCCGGAGGCGAGACTTTATATGTCTAGGGGTCCGAGAAGACAAGGATCGGGCAAGCAAATCGGAGCTCGGACCCCTCATACCCACCCCGGGCGTGGATCTGGGATGAACAAGGATCAAACGGAGCCCAGGGTTTGGGTGTTTGGCGATGGGGTCGAACGAGGAAAAATGGTAGAAGTCGGGTCGGGCGAGTTGAACCCGGCTCTGGTGGTCCTGGGGGGAGAGTTGACCGGGGGTCAACATCCCCCGTGGACCAATCAGAGCCCGCCAATTATTCCAATTTTGTAAATTAAATAATATATAGAAAAAGGTCGAATTAAGAAAAAGTAAAAATATAAAAAATGTTTATTTTATTTTAAATTATTTTTTGTGATATTTATTTATTTTTTTTTGAAATAAAATTTAGGTATTTACAATATAGTATTATATACATAGGTATATACAATATTGTATTTTTAATTTTGATTTTTAATTATTTATTTTTGTACATTTTTATTCCAATTTTATATTTTATTTATTTATAGCATAAAATTTGGAATATTTTGGTATTTTTATTTTATTTTACATGGTCTATATACAATGTTTATTTTGATTTTTATTTTTGTTCTTTTTATTTATTTTTATTTTTGTAATTTTTATTTTATTTATATACATTATGAAGTATAGAATATATATAATTTTTATGGGATTTTTATTTATTTATTTATAGGGATAAATAAATAGGTGAAAGGTTTTATGTACATGGTGAATATAGACAAGGGTGGATGAATTTTATTTTCTTTTTAATCTTCCCATTTTTATTTTAGTTTAATATTTACAAATATATACAAATAAATACAAACCCACTTTTATTTTTGTTTTAGAGGAAAATATTTTTATTTATTTATTTACAAGTATATATACACATATGAGCTTCCTTATCTCCCTCTACTTTGGTTTTTATGCGGTCAGGCCCATGCTGAGCCCTCTCTTGGGATTAGGTCGCTCAATATTTATTCTAAATATTTCCCTATTTTTCTTTTGTTTCTTTATCCTTTTATTTATGCACAAAAATATGCTAATTATTCATTTTACAAAATGCATGCAATTTGATAATTATTTGTATTTACAAGAATATACATGTGTTTGGCAAATGTTTTGTAGCTAAAATAAAAGAATAATGGTCCCACAAAAACCCTGATTTCGTGCGAACCGCTCGACCTGCAGCTCACCATTAAATCAGAGTAGCGGGCGAGGGCTTGTCCAGCTTTTGCTCCGTTGGGAGGGAGTTCACCATAGCCATTCCAGACAGTGGGACCATCTCATTCTGATCGAAGAAGACAAAAGGGGGTGCTACTGATCATTCCTGCTCCAAATATGGTGTACCCATCAGCTTCCCCATCGCGCAACCTTCCTTATCAGCAAGGAGTGACAGACAGGAACAACAACTTCAAATCCGCCTTGAAGCTCCGGGCAGGATTTTTGAATCATCTTCTCCAATCATTACAGATATGAAAAAGAGCCCCTCGTTGGGCTATGAACATTGCAGAGATCCGCTCCAGACGACAGTCTGGTGAAGAAGAAGAAGAAGAAGCCTCGAGACCCTTAATCCTGAGATCAGCATCCATGCTTTTATTCTTGAGATCCATATGTCCGTCGAAGATTCGAATGATTGCACCCATCTTTGGATGGCATCCTGATTCCCAGGGGCGGAGCCAGAAAATTTTCATGGTGGGGCCAAAACTTATATGTACGATTCATGTCCAAATCATTAAATGAAATTGTCATATTTGTGTCCCAATCATAGGCACGTTATGAGGTCAATTATATAATTGAAAAATTTATTAAAAATATAACAAAAATGATAAATATGGTATACCAGTATGCCAACTATGGAGAGATGGAAAAGTGCAGTTAGCGGCACAATCATTAAAAAAGATATTATTACGAAAAAAATACAAATGTTATATATATGGGGAAAATGGGGTTGCATTCTTGGGGAGCTAACTTGGCTCCCTCGTCTCATTTTTCCTTTTATTTTATTTTTTGAAAAATAAATCCGTAGAAATTTATTACTATATCCCTATATTATGTCACTCAAGTTCCGTACGAATAAGAGACTTCTACAGTCTCCATCTAGACAGTCACTTTTTAACGATCGCAGGATTGTTGAATCGATTCCATCTAGATGGAGGCCGTATGAGTTTCTTTTCACACGAAACTTGAATGAAATAATACATAAATATATCAATGAAAATCCACGGAAGCGTTTTTCAAAAAAATGAGAAAAATGGGGCAGGTAAGCCAAGTTAGCTCCACTTGGGGGAAGCTCCATTTTACTCGATATATAGGAGAAGTTTCAAATGAAGTGGGGTCTCACCATATATATGATGAACCACCCTCGATTTAGGCATCTTTCTAATATATTTTACAATTTCTTATTCCATAGATTTAACAATAAATATTAACACAACATGCAGAGTGAAATAAAAGTTTAAATTATCATTATATTAGATGAAAATGTTAATTTAAATTTAGATGTTCTATTTTACAAAATCATTTTTTTACAATGTGCAATTTATAATTTTAAACTGTTACAGAGTTTTTACGAAATTAACAATGTCGTTTACAATCTCAGAAACGATCCAACTCATTTGAAAGGTCCCCCATATATATATATATGGGTAAAATGTGTATGCCCCGTAGGGGGAGCTAACTTAGCTCTCCCCGCCCCATTTTTTCACGTGTTTTTTTATTTTTTTTTTGAAAATAAAAATTATGTAAATCCATTATTATATCCCTATATTATGTCATTCAAATTTCATGCAAAATAGAGACTCCTACGACCTCCATCCAGACGGGGTCGATTTAAATAATCCTGAGACCGTTAAAAAAATGACTATCTGGATGGAGGCCGTAGGAGTCTCTGTTTCACACGAAATTTTTATGACATAATATAGGGATATAGTGATGAATATTCACAGAAAAAAATTCCAAAAAAAATAAAAAATTTGAAGAAAATAGGGTGGGGGAGCTAAGTTAGCTCCCCCTAGAGGGCAACCCCATTTTCCTCTCTCTCTCTCTCTCTCTCTCTATATATATATATATATATATATATAGAGAGAGAGAGAGAGAGAGAGAGAAGGGAAGCTGCTCCATGGAGCAGCTAAGCTGGCTGCTCCACGGGGCAGTTTCCCCTCCTTTTTTATTTTTTTTGAAAATTTTTGTATGTATATTCATCTATATATCCCTCGTACATGTCATTCAAATTTCGTGAGAAACGGAGACTCCTATGCCCTTCATCTAGAACAGGTAATTTTTAACGGTCTGAAATTTGCTGTAAAGTACATGTTCTAGATGAAGGGCATAGGAGTCTCTGTTTCTCACGAAATTTGAATGACATGTAGGAGGGATATATAGATGAATATACATAAAAAATTTCAAAAAAAATAGAAAAAGGAGGGAAAACTGCCCCGTGGAGCAGCCAGCTTAGCTGCTCCATGGAGCAGCTTCCCAGTCCTCATATATATATATATATATATATATCAATAACATGAAACCAACCCTAAAATAAAATGAGATGGCATATGATTGGATATCTGACAAGGCCATATTCCATCAATCTTCAAAAAATAGTTAAGTTTACAATATCTGTTTTACATCTGTATGCATCTTTTAAGATATAGTAATATAGTTTTCATATCCATCAATATCCATATCCACATATGTATTTGTATTTATTATATAAAAATAGACAACGGTATAGTAAAACCTATATTCTTATCTGTTTCTTTGCATTTTTAATAGAAATGGTGGATTTTTACAGAAGTTTGGAGAATGAGGAAAGAAATGGTGATGGTACTTTATGAAAATTTTAAAAATTAGGATAAAGGAATTGTTGTCCTTTATAGAAATTTCAAAAAATGAGGGAAATACTGCTACAAATGGAAAACAACAATGACTCTTTAATAAATTATCAATTTGGGAGGCTACAAGAAGGAGTAGAACAGGCGACGGTCGTAGACCGTCCCCTCTGAGTAGAGAACCGTCCCCTTTGATCAAAGGAGACGGTTGTCAGTCTGTCCCCTTTGGTGGCGTCCCATTTGATCAGAGGGGACGGTTTCTGTGAACGTCCCCTATTTTCAACCAAAGGGGACGGTCATGACCGTCCCATTTATTCATATCAAAGGAGACGGTCATGGGCGTCGCCTTTGGTGACCATTAGAGGGGACGATTGCGACCGTCCCCTTTGTTCAAACCAAAGGGGACGGTCACAACCGTCCCCTTTGATGTCATTTTTACAAAAAAAATATGGAGCTACTATTAGGAATACCATATTATACCTTTTAAGATAAATGAGCTACAAGCATTAGATTGATCATAAAATTAATATCCATGACATATGGTCAACCCACACTAAAGATTGTGTTCTACCAACATTATATCTCTTTGTTAACCCAAGTCATGATGTTCGATTTTTATCCTTCTCTAAGACCTAAATAAATCCGACAAACAATTAAAACTCATTTCCAACCAATACCCAGACATGTACATATAAATCACCATAGTGTTATGAACGATGTTCTTATATCACATCTCTCTCAGATAGAATATCACTGCATTCCGTTGTAGCCCTTTTTTGGTCTTTTCATGAGCCGCTTCCAAGAATTGACAATATAACACTTAAGATGCATATAAAGACCTATACAAAAATATGTGAATTACCAAGTGTTATCCACTCACATTCCTTGCAATCATAATATGATCCTACATTGTAAAAAATGTGATCAATAAACTACATCCATTCTTCAAAAAAATTGAAGTAAATATCTGTAATTCAAAATAGACTTGATTACTTTTTCATCATCCTATAATATCCACATTCTAGTCTCCTTATATCCTCTCAATTGCTTCCATCAATAATGGTGCTTCCTTTCTCTTTCTTGTGTTTTGAAACTATTGTAAAACATGACAATTGCATACGAATTTATATAAACTTTAAGAAAAAGGAAATCCAATGAAACAAGGAATGTACCTTCTTAGTAGAGGTACCTATAACAAATATTCATAGCTGCATGAGGAAAATAGACATAGATAACAATTTTTAGACAATGCATATCTATGTTTGTTGTAAACATACAGTGCTTCCCATGTTCGATGATGTCGCTCTTCTTCTCTATACGTGGCCAAAATCACCTCTTGTCATATGCACATCTCCTCTAGTGAAGAACATGGATGCCTTCAAGCAAGGATAGGTTAACAATTAGTGACAAAATGATTAAAAATCATCATGTAAATAGTGCATATTGGTGATATTATACTACCACGTTTGTATTTTACATCAACAATATAAAAACATAGCAAACTAGGTCGAACGAGATGACAAGCACAATCGAAGGCGGGGTAGGAAACACGATGGAGAAGGATACCACGATAGCGAAGAAAGAACCACGATAGCGATGAGGAAACACGGAGCAAGACATGAGCACCACGATGAAGGAGCACCACGACATCTCATCAGTGTTGCACCACCCATATCGACGATAGAGAGGAGAGGAGGAGAATGAAGAATGGAGCAAACTAGGGAAAATGATTGGTTGGAGCCAGTTTTCTCGAAGACACCATCGGGGACGGTTGTTTTGACCGTCCTTGATGGTGTCTACTATGTCAAAATATCTTCTCCAATAGAGAGGGGACGATCATGATGCTACCAAAGGGGACGGTCATAATTACCGTCGCCTTTGGTCATCCTCGACGCTGGGGTAATGGGACGATGCCAGAAGCATAGAGGGGACGGTCAAAACCGTCCCCTATAGGTGCTTTCACCCACAAATGCATACAGTGAGCAATTAGGGCAAAGGGGACGGTTTTAACGACCCTCCCCTTTGGTCTGGGATAGAGGGGACGGTCAAAACCGTCCCCTATAGGTGCTCACAAAAACACCTAAACAAGGGGGACGGTTTTAATGACCGTCCCCTTTGGTCTACGTTTATATAAGGGACGATTAAAACCATCCCCTCTGAGTTACATTTTGTGACGCCAACAGGAAATCAGATGGGACGGTTATAACCGTCCCTAAAGGTCCATGTGCAGAAAAATTTCAACCAGAAGTTATAAATGGAAGGGACGGTTTGACAACCGTCCCTAAATATGCGTTCAGAAGGGACGGTCAATTTAGAACGTCCCCTATGCTTTTCATACGGGACGTTTGTGGCACAACCGTCCCCTTTGATCACAGAGGGGACGGTTGTGCTTTAACCGTCCCCATTTATCGTCCCGAAAGATCCAACAGTTTGTAGTCCCCTACCCGCCCCCTCTCCCTCCGCCCATGTTGATTCCTGACCCTTCGATTCTCCGCCGTCGTCAACTGCTGCATTGGCTTCCCGTCCCACTTCACCGATCCACAGTTGCGTGCTGTTCTCGATGCCGCGTAGATCTTAAGGCTCAATCATGTCCGTCTCATCCATGAGACCACCGCAGTGGCTCTCGAGCATAACATCAAGTCAGATCTCATCTGTGAGGAAAGTTGTCCTCGTCAATGTCGGGCATGCGAGTATGCATGTGTGTACTAAGGTGTGTTTGGTACGCGGGTTAAAGCGGGTTAAACTGGTAGAGGGTAACCCGTTTTGGGATTTTGATGTTTGGATAGAGGGTTAAACTGGAGGTGTGTTAGAAATGGATTTGTTGTTACATGATTATATTGAAGTTTGAAAAAGTGAGTAGTTATTGTGATGTGATTGTATTGAAGTTTGAAAAAGTGAGCAGAAGTTGAGTAGTTTCTAATTTTTATATGATATGATGGTATGATATATTATTTTTAATGGAATTGATGATGGAGAATTGATTTATTTAATTTTTTTAAAAAAAAATAAAAAGTGGGACCCGCATAGGAAAGAGAAAGGATGAGTTAAGGAGGGTAAACTCTCCAAACCTCTTGTCGAACGGGGCCTAAGTGTTGGATACAACATATATTAGATTAACTCAATGATCTGATTGAGTTAATAGATTAAATTAAGTGAGGATTATACATGTTAAGCCCGAGCATGATTCATGATTTTGAGTATAGTTTTGTAGTTATCAATGGTTATGTATGTAAATATAAAATAAATCAGGTTACTGAGTGTAAATATCGCTACAAAGTTCCAGAGAGTCTTGCGCAGTTATCGACTGTTCTCCAAATTATTTATGGTACGTTCCCATAACAACGTCAGGAATCCACAAAAAATGTAGAGTTTGTAGGCAAAACAGCAACATAATTGACACCAATTCACTGGATGACAACCATTTACGAACACGTGTTCAGCATGCCACCGAATTTTAAGCACCACATGGATCGCACGATTAGCGTTGCCCGTGGAGCTCTATAATAACGATAAAAGCCTTAGATAATAATGTAAATTGAAAACCGACATTTATAGTCAATAATATCCAATTATGGAGTCCCCTTTCAAAGCCAACTTCAACATTCATTAATTTCTCGAAACAACTTGCGTGACGAAAACATTATTCAAAAAGAAATGTAAAAAGTACCAATGAAGTTCCTTTTTGAAACAACTTCCATCACTTGAACCAAAACATGCATTCCGACTTCTGATAGATTTTCGTCCCTTATTTCTAGTATACTGAGGAATAGACTCCACGGAGACTATTAGGGATAGTATTTTTGAAATCGGATCGGATGAACCGGGTCTGGATCGATCTGATTAACCGTTTTTTGCCGGTTCGATTCGAATTTCAAATTTTAAAGAATCCGTTCAATATATTGTTTTTAACCTGGCTCAACCGCATTTAATTTTTAATTTATTTAAAAATAATGCTGGTAGTAAAAGTTGAACCCATAACCTTTGGTTATCAATTTCAAACTCCTAACCAACTACTCTAACATAACTTTTTGCTTATATCGGATTTTAAATATAATTAAACTGTTATTATATTATGAAGCAACTAGTCCAAATAATATATATATATATGATATGCATGACATTTGATGGTGCATATGAAAAAATACTTCATGTATAGTGTGAAATATGTGCATTGTCTATGTATTTTATTCATATTTCAAGTATATTTAAGTGTATATTATATATATATTATTTCATTTCGATTTGGTTATCTAATTCAACCACTATTTTCTCACCGGTCTAGTTTAATCCTGTTTTAAATAATGACGATGCCATAATCCAGTTGAACCAATTTGATTACATGGTTCAACCCAATCCGACCATTTCGGTAAGGTTTCCAGTTCGGTGTCCGGTTTGGTTTTAAAAACATTGATTAGGGATGATCATCGGGTATGGTCCTTTCGGGTCCAAGGCCCAATAGAATTAATAGGGTGTGGGTCAAGTCGAAGCTCGAAATTTTTCTCCAGCTTGGCCTACGGCCCGACCTAGCCCGATTAATATGACACCAGATTTGGATCGGACCGATCTATTAAAAAAAGTTGGACGGGATTGTGAAGAAGAAAATGGATGATTGAAGGTATCTTCGCCATTGATGGAACAATGAGGATGAATGTGTTATGAAGATTGTTGGTATGTGAAGCATTGATTCAAAACTAACTGTTCATAAGTAAAATAGAGTGTATTATACGAGATACACATACGAGGAACAATGACAGAAATGATACTCATCATGCATTGAGAAAACTCATGTTACAATGAGATAATGAGAAAAGCTTAACCACGAGTTTGTCTTAAGAGAGAAAACTGACATTATGTGTATGTAGGTAGTAAAGATTGATGATAACATACAGAACTACATCATACTAATTAAGGATTTTGGATTATTATCCTGGTCATATTATTGGACTCTTACTAGGTCGGGCCGGTGTACTATGTTGGACATGTGAGCCCACGACGAGCCATTATGCAATAAATGTTATTGCGAATATCATTCTCTGATCTGAAATGAAGAATAAATAATTTGCATAATAGGTCCCTCTGTACAATTAGGGTTATCTACCATGGCTATCGTAATGATTATACAGCTGTTGATTCAATTATTGAATCATAGAGGCTGGTGCTTGGATGAATATCTAAAGAGTTAGATTGAGGACTCATCAAGCACCGTCAAATGATTGTTAAGATGTGATCTCTAGCCTGAGTAGGAGATGGCAATCCTTTCTCACATAGGTTGATATCTGACCGACCTCTTGATGCAGGTCCTCTGCATAGGAATAGTGATTCGGAGGTGTCATATTAGTTAGGTCAATGGGTTGACTTAACGAGATCGAGATAACCAAAGTCCTATATCGTATGCTGTCACGATACATGCACGCATCCTCTGACCGGAGACAGATGTGTTACTATATGTCTGAGTATGTACATTTGGCAGACCAATAGGTTGATGACCTAATCAAGGTCTATACACCGGCGCGCTAGTGTGCATATAAGGGCATATGAGTAATACGATCTCTCAAAGGGATCATACAGGTTCATTACTGAAACGGAAGACATGAGCTCACTCATGAGATATTGGGAAGAATTAAATTCCGTGCACGGTCGTCTCGCTTTGGAAGCTTGACTGAATTTGTAGGTTTGATGTATACTTTTGGAAAGTATATGATCAAGACCTAGGTATGATATATGCTTTTGGAAAGTATATGATCGATACCAAATCCCAATGATCAAATGAGAACTTACTGATAAAACCCTGAAGTAGACAGTATAAAGTTGATCTAATACTTTGGGTTTATTCTGGGTCTTCCAGTATGCAGGATGTACATGTGTTGGGAATACCTGAGGGTGATGTGATCATAAACGATTGTATAACCATGACGCTTCCATTCCTAGGGAGTGATGAAACGGGTCTGGATTTTAGTGACTCCTCTCAGTAGAGAAGTAATCTGATCTTGGTCCAAATGTTGGACATTGATCTGAATGTGATTCAGATGCAATGAGAAGATTAGATTTACAGTCTTGATTTAATCAAGCATCTATGAGAGGCCCAAGATCTGGATTTGAGATGTGATCTCAATATCCAAGTCACTATACGTGGAACAATACAATCGCCCTGTCCTTATCTCCAAGTATCTGCGGAGAAAGCACATTATTCTTGAGGAGTTCAAGAATAATTCCTAAGATGAATTTAGTATCCAGGCATTGAGAAAATGGATAATTAAATACGATTTAATTATCATGAATAATATGAATTTGATTCATATTATAAGAAGAGATATCTAAGATAGTTAAATGTGATTTAATTATCAAAGATATGAATAACGTGAATATGATTCATGTTATTTGGGCACATGAGAAAAGAGATCCAAGATGATTAAATGTGATTTAATTATCATGGATATGAATAATGTGGATAGCACTATCCATATTAATCATATATATTATAAATATGATTTATAATATATAAGAGAGAGAGAGAAATATTATAAATAACATTTGTTAATTATTAATATGTGAATTGGATTCACATTAAGTAATTAATTGGAAATGTAATTTACAAGTTAGTTTGGGATGTGAATATGATTCACATTTTCTTCAATGGCATGATTGAAATATTCATAAATTAATTTGGAATTAATTTTGTGGATATTATTGCAATAATAGTTATTGCAATTAATTAAGAAATAATAAGATAAATAAAAAGAAGACAAAAATCACCACCAAAAACAAAGGTCTATGTTTTAGGAGATTTGTTGTCTTCTCTTTTTTGTTATCATATTATCTCTTAATATATTAATTTATGTTAATTAAATTGTGTTGATAATAATTCAACATATATTTAATTTAATATAAATTAATTTTGTTGGTTTTAAGCCAACAACAATCATAGCCATTGATTTTACATAGACCAAGCATAGCCGTTGGATCTATGTATCCCATGGATTGAGATCCATTGGATCCTAAACTAATATATAAGGAGGGCTAGCCTAACCCTTCAAGAATACACAAGGAAGAGTTGTACACGCCTACAACTCTCCCCCTCTCTCTCTCTCTCATTCTCGCCTAGTCTCTCTCTTTCTCTATTCAAAGTGGTCGTCCACTTTGTGCATTGAGAAGGGGAGTCTCTCGCCTTCGCCTTCGACGACTCGAGGATCTCCTTCTTCTTTTGAGTTGCTTACTCTAAAGGAAGACGACAGATTTCGCTTGACAAAATCAGGGGATCCATTGCTTGGATCTTCATCGAGGATTGCGGGAGGAACGCGACTCATCATCGTGCCCGCAAGTGCGTTCTTCGTGAATCGGACTTGAGACAGGAGGATCTCTTGTTTGGGATCTCGCGATCACAACCACGCTTCAAGAGGTATTCCTTATACTTTGTGGTTTGATGAAACGATCCGAGAAGTGTTCTCGTGATCATGTGGTTTCATCGTTTGATTTAAAATTTTTAAATTTCCGCTGCATCTTGCGACTAGTGCAACTAGTCGCCCCGATCGTATGAGATACGATCGTCACGCTTCCGTGATGCGCTTGAGGATTCTCTATATCCTTCAAGTGGTATCAGAGCCTTAGGTCGAATAAGGTTTTGGATATGATCCATAGACCTAGGACGACTTGGATTTTGAAAGGGTCGCGAAAGTTTTAGCGCATTTGAATTTTGGCAACTCTGTCTAATTGGTTTTTTCGGCACTATTTAAATTGTTTAAACACGAAATATTCAATTGTATTTTGTTTCCCATTAAACAAGGAAACCATAGGACTTGAGTTTACTAAATTTGGATTTAATTTGCTCAAGATATGGCCTTTTGAATATGCATGTATTCGCAGTTGCGGGAACTGCAGAACAGCGTGATTAATTTGTTAATTACGGTTTTGTTACACCTCGAAATGCGTGAATTATCACATAGGTTCTGTTATAAATCAAGTTGGCAATCTTAGGGCACTAATTTTGCGAATTTTGGATTTAAATTGATCAAGATAAGTTAATTTTAGTGATAAGGGGTCACTGCTGGAAATTGGCATTTTTTTGATCAAAAACCTTGTGATAGTCATTCAAATAAATGTTGATGAAAATTAATTGTTAATTTTCTGAAATTGGTTATTGATAAATATTTGTCGAATATTTAAAGATGATAATCAATTCCTTGAATGACATCCCACTAAACCATAATGATAAGATAGTTGATCTTGATCATTGGTTAACTTTGAAATCATCAACAAACATTGTTTTCATGCAAAACCCTAGGTCATCCTACAATAGTTGTAGGACAACTTTTACATGCAAAACCTCTTGCTTGAATAGGATTGGGGATTTGTTTAGCAAATCTCCTTATAATATAATCAAAAAGGTTTTGATGTATATTATATGGTATAATTTTGGTTGAAATACCAATGAGCATCTCCAAGTACATGATGATCTATCTGGCATTATTCTTTCCTGAGGTGGATATAGTGTCTAGTCGGAGATCGTTGGGGTAGCGGGTTGCAACGTATGTGGTCCGTCCCACTCTCGCCGGTACTGGCCATGACAGCGGGTAGGGATTGGATAATGCCGGAGAAATCAAAGTGTATTTCTAATTATTAAAATTCGAAATAATACGTACTTTGAGATTATACATACTATTCAAGCAAAGAATTCAAAGTTTGTTGATTGATAATAGGATTAATGATTGATTTAATGTGATTAAATTAATTATATCCTATGAAACACTCAATTATGAATAGATGTGTATTTCCCTTGGAAGAATTAATTATGTGAATATGATTCACGATAATTAATTATTTCAATTTGACTAAGAGGTAGAGGATCACATAAGTGACATCCATGGTCTCCCGTCAAGGCAAAGAATTTCGTTGCCAAAAGTTGTATATGGGAGACGCCTGTCCGAAGTGACAGATCCTATATACAATTATTTGGATCGGGTTCTTTGCTTCTCGAAAGAGTAAGGCCGTATACGTAGTGACCCCAATATCGAGTCCTCATATTATTGGGGCGATATTGGATTGCGTATAGCGAGTTTTAAGCCTGTTGACGGTTGGTTCAATTATCAACGGGTCAACATCATCTTAGGGGTGGTGGGCCCGGGTGTTAAATACCGAATTGGAAAATACAAGTTGGACTTGCAAGGCGGAATGTGTTCCCGCTTCTTTTTATCGGAGTCGCAGGTTCTCATATTATTGGGATGTGATGAAGATAGGAAAGGAGATCCCAGATCTTGCTAGAGATATAATGGTAAGAATATCTCTTACATTGAAAGTGATTAAGGGAATGAACTTTCATTGTTGACAAGGCAAGACAACTTTGATACAAAAATTCCTAAATCAAAGTAAAATATGTATATATAATATATATACACTTATGCAAATTTCTTATTTCAGATAATCCTTCATTAAATCCACTCAATGTTATACTCAATAATAACCAGTAAAATATCATGGATTGGACTCATGATCCAGATATTGTACTTGCAATTGGACACATAATTTATGTGGTTGCAATGTGCAAGTTTCCTCAACATAATGAGGAGTGACAATTAAATAAGACAATAAGACATCATCTTAGGGTTCTTATGTCTCTATAGTCTTAATCTTTCATCGAGTGTACTTTGGAAGTGACATGTCGATGTGATCGTAATTGTCGAATAATCCTTATAAAATAAAAGAAGATATATTTGGCATACATATGTGCTCTAGATATTTAATCATGAATGACATGGTTCTCTGCATTATGCAGAATGGTGGCTCAAAAGATATGATGTATTCAAAATATTTGAATACCTACCTGAACCAATGTTTTAGGAGTTTAGATGGATGTAGACATGATGAGCGTCATCATTCTACTGTCTATACTCTAGTCATTCATGAAGCTTCATAATATTCACATTGTATGAATTTAGTGAAGCATGTATAAATGTTGAAATGCTCTTACATTGAATTCTTTTGAATTTAACATAAGAGATCCTTAGTCTTGAACAATGGTTGTTTATAGATGAAGAGAGCACAGTGGAAGCGTGGGTCGGACCCATGTGGGAAGGAAAGTCAAAGAGTTGATTGTACTTCTGTGACTTCCATATGACATCCAAAGAGTTGGATGAATGCCAATACTGCAATAAGTCGATGTGTTGATAGTATGACTATCAAATCTGTCTAAAATCCTTAGTGAAGGATTCAAATAGAGCATAAGAATAATCTACATATAATCATTGACTCTGACTTTCTTATTTCATAAGATAAAGTCTGACAATTGTATCCCAATCTTCTAATGACATTTGCAATTGGTTGCATATATATTTTAGAAGATTAGAAATTTGATCTTAAAGTTTAGTAGTCATCTACATGGATATTGCTGTAATTGTTGCAGCAATCTCTGTTGGATGGATAGACTTCATATTCTCAGTGGGAGAGCCCTTAGGGTGCGTTTGGTTCGTGGGTTATCCAGGGGTGGATAACCCGGTTTTGTGTTTGTGTGTTTGGTTGGTGGGTTAAGGGTTGGGAGGGTTTGTGTGATGTGATTGTATTAGAATTTGAAATAGTTGGTAGTTATTATGATATGATTGTATTGAAATTTGAAAAAGTGGGTGGTTGTTGTGATGTGATTGTATTGAAGTTTGAAATAGTAAGTAGAAGTTAAGTATTTTATGATTTTTAGATAATATGATGGTGTACTATATAATTTTTTTGATGGGAAAGGAGTGGGCCCCACTAGTGGGTTGGGAATATGGGTTTTGGAGGGTAACCCACCCAAAGTGGGGGTAACCCCCCAACCAAACGCCCCCTTAGTCTTAGAGAATGTCTCTATGACCTAGATATTAGAATACCCTCATTGTTTGTTTCTAAATGTTGGAAATAAACATGAATTCTGAGATAGAACTATCATAAAGAGTTATGATGGATATATTTCAGATAGTAATCTAACCTCTAGTGGACTCCACAAAATTAGAAAAATTAATGAATGGTTCATTAAGATTTCTAATACTGAAAATCAAACCTTATAAGATCAATCGGAGGATGAAGATCATCTGACAATGATCTGGCATCAAGCCTAGGACATTTGTCTGTTGATTTGATCAATAGACTAGTAAGATATGAAACTTTAGAATGTCTAAAATTTCAAATCTTACATACTTGTGAATATTGTATTCAAAGAAAAATGTCCAATACACCCCTCTTTAGAAAAGGTGCAAGATGTCAAGGTATTCGAGATTTCATACATATTGATGTATATGGATCATCTATATCATAGTAAACATTATGGATATGTGATATCTATTGATGATTATGTATGATATGAGATTTCTCCTCTTCACCTGAGAAACCTTTGAAATGTTCAAAGATTTCGTAATTTTGGTTTAGAACCAAAGTTTGAAGGAAGATTAAATGAATTTGATCTAACCAAGGTAGCACGTACCTATTAGATGAATTCAAAGAATATCTTATGGAGATATGATTTCTATCTCAATCCTCCTGACACACCTAAACTCAATGGAGTTGTAGGAAGATACAATTAGATCATGTGTGACATGATTTGATCAATGATGAATTTTAGCATAATTATCCCTTAGTTTCTAGGTATATATGTGTAGTAGAGACTACAATATATATCCTTAATAAGGTTCCATGCATGTAAGCTGGAATCTAGCACTTGAGAGTGGTACTTCATTAGGAAAATAAAGGATGGTATTTGATACCTACTTTATGACCTTGAGATTCTTAAAATATCTCATCTTTGAGAATATGATTCTTATAGGATGACTCTCTTGAGAATCAAGATGAAAATGAAGTAAAGGAACTCATTTAATCTTGAGAAGATAATGAGGCTCCAGAAATCGGAAACTAAAAGGGACAATTAAAGATGAAATACTAATACTTCTTCAAAAGAGTTTGAAGATGTATTCCATGTGTCAGTTAAGTCTGACAATGATCGGACTTCATGTGATGAAGCTACTGAGGATCATGACATGGAAAGATGAATATTAGCAATAAAGGTCTAAGGTAGACTTCATATACAAGTGTTGTATATGGACCCTCGAGGATCCACCTATAAGGGTTAGACCCATTAAGGTGTAAATGGATCTTCAATAGAAAGAGGGAACCTGATGAGAAGGTAGAGACCTTCAAAGTATGGTTCATAGCCATGAGCTACACACCGAAGAGAAGACATTGATTGCGATGTGGCTTGCTTTTCAGTGATCATGCTTAAACCCATCAGAATATTGCTAACCCTAGCTACACAATTTGACTATGGCATCTTCAAGATGTGAGTCAAGATTGTATTCCTCTATGAATACCTCTTTGAGGATATTCACATGAAGTAGCCCCAGGGCTTCATGGTTGAGGAATGCAAGATGTGCTGGCTAAAGAACTCTATCTTTGGACTCAAATAAGCTTATTGTCGTTGGAACATAAGATTTGATGAAATTATAATTGTTATAATTTCAAATAGAATCTTGATGAACCATGTGAAGCTTAGTGGGAGTGCCATTATGTTCATCGTGCTAAATGTAGATTGTATCCTGATCATTTGGAATGATATAAGGATGATAATAAGTGTTTTATAGACTGGCTATTCCATACCTTGAGATATGATCTCAAGAATACCTCTTAGATCTTAGTTCTGAAGGTGTTCAGAAGCAAAGAAAAGAGGGTGTTGGGACTATCACATTTGTAGTACACCTTGGACATATTCCATTCTTGGAAATTCCAAGAAAGGCTTCCTTACCTTAAGATTTGGTACTGACCTATCTAAAGGGATAACACCTCAAAGAGTTGAGGATGTGAATGCTAGAACTGCTTGCACTTGTGCATTAGTTCTGAGAAGCTAAGTCTATGCTAGATGTGTACAAAAGCCAGATATATGCCATGCAGTGGGATTAGTAAATTGTTACTATTCCTACTATGGAGAGAAAACACTTGATTGCAGTAATAACAAAATCTTCAAAGATGACAAGGCTTTAGAGATAGTGTTCTCTAAGTCGTATCTTCAAGAGCTTAAGACTTTATAGATAGAGATCTAAAAAGATCTTAACTGTGGATACCTTGAGAGATAGTGATCTCCCGGAATAAGGGTATTCTGATAAGGATTATGGAAACACTGGTTATAATCATTATTGAGCAATAGTGTCAAGGACACTATAACTGCTTTGACTAAATTGAGTATTGGTTGCATTGGATGCAACATTCACATTGGATGCGAGCATTGTTACTGGGGATATGCAAGTGCCGTAAAAGGACTTGGCGTAATCTCGCGGGAACAGAGTGACTGGTCAGCTTACCTAGCTATTTTCTAAATAGCCTATGATAGTCACATGAGTGTGGGTTTAAATGATTAGCCCATTAATGGCTCTTAGGGCTAGTGGGAGATTGTTGGACATGTGAGCCCATGGCGAGCCATTATGCAATAAATGTTATTGCGGATATCATTCCCTGATCTCAAATGAAGAATAAATAATTTGCATAATAGGTCCCTCTGTACAATTAGGGTTATGTACCATGACTATCTTAATGATTATACAGCTGTTGATTCAATTATTGAATCATAGAGGCTGGTGCTTGGATGAATATCTAAAGAGTTAGATTGAGGACTCATCAAGTACCGTCAAATGATTGTTAAGATGTGATCTCCAGCCTGAGTAGGAGATGGCAATCCTTTCTCACATAGGTTGATATCTGACCGACCTCTTGATGCAGGTCCTCTGCATAGGAATAGTGATTCGGAGGTGTCAGATTAGTTAGGTCAATGGGTTGACTTAACGAGATCGAGATAATCAAAGTCCTATATCTTATGCTGTCACGATACAGGCACGCATCCTCTGACCGGAGACAGATGTGTTACTATATGTCTGAGTATGTACATTTGGCAGACCAATGTGTTGATGACCTAATCAAGGTCTATACACCGGCGCGCTAGTGTGCATATAAGGGCATATGAGTAATACGATCTCTCAAAGGGATCATACAGGTTCATTACTGAACCGGAAGACATGAGCTCACTCATGAGATATTGGGAAGAATCAAATTCCGTGCACGGTCGTCTCGCTTTGGAAGCTTGACTGAATTTGTAGGTTTGATGTATACTTTTGGAAAGTATATGATCAAGACCTATGTATGATATATGCTTTTGAAAAGTATATGATCGATACCAAATCCCAATGATCAAATGAGAACTTACTGATAAAACCCTGAAGTAGACAGTATAAAGTTGATCTAATACTTTGGGTTTATTCTGGGTCTTCCAGTATGCAGGATGTACAGGTGTTGGGAATACCTGAGGGTGATGTGATCATAAACGATTGTATAACCATGACGCTTCCATTCCTAGGGAGTGATGAAACGGGTCTGGATTTTAGTGACTCCTCTCAGTAGAGAAGTAATCTGATCTTGGTCCAAATGTTGGACATTGATCTGAATGTGATTCATATGCAATGAGAAGATTAGATTTACGGTCTTGATTTAATCAAGCATCTATGAGAGGCCCAAGATCTGGATTTGAGATGTGATCTCAATATCCAAGTCACTATACGTGGAACAATACAATCGCCATGTCCTTATCTCCAAGTATCTGCGGAGAAAGCACATTATTCTTGAAGGAGTTCAAGAATAATTCCTAAGATGAATTTAGTATCCAGGCATTGAGAAAATGGATAATTAAATATGATTTAATTATCATGAATAATATGAATTTGATTCATATTATAAGAAGAGATATCTAAGATAGTTAAATGTGATTTAATTATCAAAGATATGAATAACGTGAATATGATTCATGTTATTTGGGCACATGAGAAAAGAGATCCAAGATGATTAAATGTGATTTAATTATCATGGATATGAATAATGTGGATAGCACTATCCATATTAATCATATATATTATAAATATAATTTATAATATATAAGAGAGAGAGAGAGAAATATTGTAAATAGCATTTGTTAGTTATTAATATGTGAATTGGATTCACATTAAGTAATTAATTGGAAATGTAATTTACAAGTTAGTTTGGGATGTGAATATGATTCACATTTTCTTCCATGGCATGATTGAAATATTCATAAATTAATTTGGAATTAATTTTGTGGATATTATTGCAATAATATTTATTGCAATTAATTAAGAAATAATAAGATAAATAAAAAGGAGACAAAAATCACCACCAAAAACAAAGGTGCCGTCACCCATGACTTGGTCATAGGTGACGCCTCCTATGTTTTAGGAGATTTGTTGTCTTCTCTTTTTTGTTATCATATTATCTCTTAATATATTAATTTATGTTAATTAAATTGTGTTGATAATAATTCAACATATATTTAATTTAATATAAATTAATTTTTTTGGTTTTAAGCCAACAACAATCATAGCCATTGATTTTAAATAGACCAAGCATGGCCGTTGGATCTATGTATCCCATGGATTGAGATCTATTGGATCCTAAACTAATATATAAGGAGGGCTAGCCTAGCCCTTCAAGAATACACAAGGAAGAGTTGTACACGCCTACAACTCTCCCTCTCTCTCTCTCTCTCATTCTCGCCTAGTCTCTCTCTTTCTCTATTCAAAGTCGTCGTCCACTTTGTGCATTGAGAAGGAGAGTCTCTCGCCTTCGCCTTCGACGACTCAAGGATCCCCTTCTTCTTTTGAGTTGCTTACTCTAAAGGAAGACGACGGATTTCGCTTGACGAAATCAGGGGATCCATTGCTTGGATCTTCATCGAGGATTGCGGGAGGAACGCGACTCATCATCGTGCCCGCAAGTGCGTTCTTCGTGGATCGGACTTGAGACAGGAGGATCTCTTGTTTGGGATCTCGCGATCACAACCACGCTTCAAGAGGTATTCCTTATACTTTGTGGTTTGATGAAACGATCCGAGAAGTATTCTCGTGATCATGTGGTTTCATCGTTTGATTTAAAATTTTTAAATTTCCGCTGCATCTTGCGACTAGTGCGACTAGTCGCCCCGATCGTATGAGATACGATCATCACGCTTCCGTGATGCGCTTGAGGATTCTCTATATCCTTCATACTAATGGTTTTGGATCAATGTCAACCCAAGTCCAACCCAATTAATTAATAGGTCAAATTTTCAGACTGAGTTTCGGGTCAGACTCTGGCTCGGGTTCATGGGCTAGGTTGGGCCAGCTCAACCCAATGTTCATCCG
This sequence comes from Ottelia alismoides, assembly GCA_037367405.1. Lineage (NCBI taxonomy): Eukaryota > Viridiplantae > Streptophyta > Magnoliopsida > Alismatales > Hydrocharitaceae > Ottelia > Ottelia alismoides. The sequence goes on along the minus strand of JAZKJV010010433.1, from coordinate 1,436,626 downwards.
TACCTGAATCCGATCCCTTTGTAGGCTTCTCATTTACGGAAATTTGTCCCCTTTAATAGAAGCAAATCCCAACCATTCAGAGGGTTGAGACAATAGCCGAAGGCAAGAAGGGAAATATGGATTGTTGTTCCAAAACAAAGCTACTAAGACTTGCTGGAATTCTACCAGTATTTGGGTGAAGAAATGAGCCTATAGGGTATGTTTGGTTACGTTTACCTCCCTCTTTTTTTAGGTTGGAATTCCATCACAAACAATATGACATCACATCAGATTTCTTATTCAAATCCTCTCCAACCCTCATAACTATCGAAGCAGCTATTATTAACAGTAGGCTACCCCAATTCACCACATCTCAATAACCAAACATACCCATAATAGACGGAACTGGCTGTTGTATTGTATGAGGTCGTCCCAAAGTCAAAAACTGAGTGGCACCTCGACGTCAGGGGCTGTGAAAGTTCAAAGCGGGTGAGGTTATACTAAAAGGGAATATAGTTTGTCGAAGCCAACTCTTCCACACTCCTTGCTTATTCACTTTCCACATTTTATAGTACCTGAGACCTCCTATCTACGTTATTTTTTCCCACCGATTTCGTGACGGGATTGAGACCCATCAAGAGCTAAGTGAGGGGGAGTTGGGTAAATGGATATCAGAATTCAGGGTTGCCATTAAGCTCCCTAACCACATTTTTAATAAAGAAATAATTCGGATTTTTTTCACTGTATTCTGAGTTTATTTATCTATTAAATAAAAATTTCCGAGACTATGAACCCCTTTTATCCTTTATTCCGTATTCTCGTTCTTTTGTGTTGTTAAATAACTGTAGACAAAAGGGGGCTTATTCATATTTCTCTTTTTGTTTGTTATTCTTGAGAATATGGAATAAATTGTAGTTACTACGAAAAAAATTAGTGTGAAAATGAGAGATAATTAATAGTCATTTTTAAAAGAATGAGAATAACCATTCAATGAATAGTTTGTGGAATAAGGAGGAGTATAAAAATGCCGAAGCCTTCTCCCACTATAAGTAGTGTCGGTAACATGAATTCTTGTTCAAATCAATATTAAAAGATTCAACTATTTTTTACGCTGATTATCTATTACCTAACACGACTTCCACAAGAAGAATTGAACCCTGATCTTTTGAGTGATAGACACATTGCACTATCGTTGGCCCATTTAAATGGGGTAAAGTAAAAAAGAAACTCAGATTATCTTTTCTTATTCCCAAGTGCACATAGTATAAGTGAATGAGCCCGCACTACGTATGGCAAGTCAAATGAACGATAACGATCTCTTTATCTTGGAATAACAAGACTATATCAAAATGAGGTCGTTGCATTAAGACCGATGTTTTGAAACCGGATCGGATTGGCCGGTTCGATCGGTCCGACAGTTAACCGGTTCGAATATTCAAATTTTGGTTAGGGTAGAGCATTGAGCCGGGCCGGTCCGAACCCGACCCTGACTCGACTCGCAAAAACTCGGGCCCGGCCCGAATCCAAATGGGCCAGGCTCGGGTCCTCATTTTTCAAAAATATTATGCTCGGGGCGGGCCGGGCCCGAACCCGAAGTACAAATGGGTCGGGCCCGGACCCTCATATTTCAAAATATCATATTAGAACTAAATTAGGGGACACGGATTTATAGTCACAATACATCCAATATTTCCTTCATTCATCAATAATAATATTATATCATAACAATACATCCAATATTCATGTGTTATGTATGAATTATATCCATAACAATACATTGGAATCAAAGTGCAACTTCATGGAATCAAAATAAGTGCGGGTTGAGCTCGACTCAAGCTCGAGCCCGACCCAAACCCGAGCCCGATCCTGCGGGCCTTGGACCAGGCACGGGTCCTCAGTTTGCTGAAAAAAGCGGGCCCCAGCCCAAGGCCCACGGAAAATTTATGGGCTCGGGCCGAGCTTTCCCGGGTTGGGCCGGGTCGAGCCCAATGCCCCACCCTAATTTTGGTTAGCCCGACCGATTCAACCTATTTTTTGATCCGGTTTAAGATTCAACCGAAGCTGAACCGCATTTAATTTATTTAAAAATAATCATAATATTGTGAGTTGAACTCATGACCTTTGATTGTCTACTTCAAACTCCTAACCAACTACACTAACACAACTTTTTACATGTATTGAATTTTAAATATAACTAAACTACTATTATGTTATAGAGCAACTGGTCCAAATAATATATATATGATATGTGTGACATTTGATGGTGTATACGAAAAATATTTTATGTATAGTGTGAAATATATACATTGTATATGTATTTTATTTATATTTCAAGTATATTTAAGTTTATGTTATATATATTATTTCATTTCTGCTTGATTAGCCAGTTCAACCACTTCTTTCTCACCGGTCCGATTTAATCCAAATTTAAATAATGATGACATCATCTTCCGGTTGAACCGGTTTGATTACATGGTTCAACTCAATCCGACCATTTTAGTAATATTTCTGGTTCGGTTTCAACACATTGATAAAGACTATATTGTCACCACCACCTATGTACTGATTTAACTATGATAAATTCAAAGGCCAAAATCACGTCTGGCCATAGATAAAATAAGGAATTCCCCATCCACAGGCCATTACTTAAAGCAGAATAGAAACGTTGAGCACAACTTAGAGGTGTGTTTGACAATGTAAACATATGTGAATCAGCTCCACCTACCCTTTTGTTTATTTGAACAACTCATTTCAAATACCTTGGCCGGTTTGTCGGCATAGATACTTTATTACTTCCTCCAAACTTCGCGTCAAGGTTGATTAGGCATCCTTCAAAGATAGCCCATCAATTAATATTTCAGGAAAAGGACCTCAGGTTCATCTTGTTGGCTCGAATTAGAAAATGCTAGCTGCCTCTTTACTTGTCATGTTCGAGAAAAACTGGCAGAGACGGTCGCACAACACGGAGCAAGCACGATGGCGGCGGAGAGGGGAGCACGGCACATAGCTTTTCCTTTGGAGAGTAGGGATAACGTATCCCAGGATTACTATTTTCCTTCTCTGTTGAACAAGTCCACTTCTCCTTATTCTCACCATAAGAAATGATAATCATTGTTTGAAGAACAAGAGGATATAAATGATAAAGTGTATTAGGATGAATTAAGGAGACAATCTCAGAAGAATATCTCTTATCCCCATAAGGAAGAAGTCGGCCTCTCTCGACGTTTTGTATTGGACTATATCTGACCTTTTTCCTTAGTTTTTAGCTGCCAGCCTTCTTGTTTCCCTATCCTTTTCGGTATCTTCTCTTCTTTCCATGAGCTGCAAAGGCTTTCAACTTCCTGAATCAATTCACCATCCCGAATCAACGGGAAACTCTGGTGAGTTAGATGCAAGATCAGGTCGTCGAACTATGTTGAATCAGGATACCAGTAGTGTGAAGATGAACTCGAAGAGTATTGTCACACCGAGCTCCAAGCACAGTATCATACTTAAGCCCATTCCCATTCCCATTCCCAGTTTGAGAGAGACTCTTCTTCCCCTTTTGTTCTTCTTCTTTTTTTTCTTCTCCTTCTTTCTTTCAACATATGATTCCTTTTGATGTCTATCTCAGAAAGTTTCTTAGAATATCCAGAAGTTGAGTGAAGACTAATAGTTACTGTGTATGTGAAAGTTCCTTAGAAAATCAAAGCTTGCAGGTGTTGGGTTTTCTCGTGGGAAAACTATCTGGTATTGCATATATGGGATCAACTACAATTTTTAAGATATAAAGAGTACATCGATAATTTCATGTAGCACAAAAATCCTAACCCTACAGTATTAAAGATGTCCTTGAGGGCCATCACTCAATGCAGTTCCATGCATTTTTCATGAAACAAAACAAAGAAGGCATGATGTGAGTGGTGGAGTAGACACATTGTCGAACCATTAAATATTCTTGTTTATTGTGTTTGTATTATTTTTCTCTTCAATAATTCCTGCTTGTGTTTGTTAATTACATCTGTTTCCTGACAACAAGAAGATCCAAAATTTTTGCATCTTGGATCACTGAGGTAAGGGTTGGGTTGCTGCATGAAAGGGGAACCTGTCTAAAACACCAGCTCGCTGATCGGGCAATGGAGATACCCATTTGGGACTGTTTATGGTACAAGTCGCACACATGGGACGCAATTGCATTGTGCTATCTGTTCTGGTATGCATAGCATCTCAACACTAGTTACGATTGCACATGATTTTCAATTAGTGTATGTACATCTGGCATATGCAAAAATAAATTCTATTATGTCATTGTATGTTGTATTAATCTATCAAATCTCATCCTTGGCTCTCTCAGACCTCCCTCGCCCATGCGCAGCCAAATCTCATCCCTAATCGCACCCTCCTTGTCCCCAGCCGCACGCAAGAGTAGTTAGAACTCCCTCGTGCATACGCGGTCAGACCTCATCCTCGGCTCTCTCGAACCTCCCTCGCGTGCATGCAGCCAGGCGCCTCCTTCTTGCACTGCACAATCGCGCATAGCCCTTGTCCCAGACCTCCGTCGCACATAGCCCTCCCTCCCACGTTGTGTAACCAACAAGTTAGTTGTAGTTCCTATTTGATATACACAAACTTGCAATTTTATTCAAAGTCAATGTGATGCTTCTATAGTTTCTACGGATTACATGTATGTAATTTATATCTAGCAATATAACTATTATTTGTACTAAATCCATAACAAGCATATATGATTTTGTTTCCCAAGAACTAACTATCCTTTTTTCTTTATATTTATCCATACTCTCAATTTTAGAACCATGATTCAAATGTCAGAACTCTAGTCCACTGCAAACTTAATCATAATTTATGGATAGACAATAGGTAAGCATTAAAAATTCGATCCAATTCATAATATGGTGAATTGAATTTGCATGTACAATGAATTGGATTGAAAAAAATAAAAAATATGTTAAGTGCGGATGGACACGTATTAAGACAAAATCCAATCCAAACTATTTTGCCATGTAAAACAATGTATTTTTACCTATGAACCAAAGAATCTTTCTCTAAACGACCTTGTAAACACCATTATTACCCCTTCAACTCCATAAACTTACTAACTCTTACACCACATACCCTGTGGTTAACTCCCATCCATTAGACCGTTAAAATGAAACATATTCCGTCTAAAAAATGTACATATTACCCTCATTGCTTATCAACTCTACAAACATATTCCCTCATTCCTTTCCTCCTCCATCCTCCCTTCCCCTCTTCCACCCTCGTTCAGCCACCCCCAAGCACCTTCGTGACTTCAGCCTCCCTCCCCGCACCGTCACAACCTGTCCCCTCCCAATGTTGGTCCTCCTTCCGCCCTCCTCCCCGTCGTCGCCCCCTCCACAACGCCTCCCAAATTCTCCCTTCCTCTTCTCAACGACCACCATCCTCTCCAGCTAGCTCCGAAGCCACTGGCTCTACATCTGCAGCTTGGCGATGCCCTCTCGCTTGGACGGTAACCGCGTGCTATGACTATTGCTGTGGTTGCTTGAGATCGGAAGGCTAGAGGACACGAGGCATTGACGAAATCAAGGAGTTGAATGCTAAATCTTCTTCGACAATCAAGAAGATTTGTTGTTGCTTGGAGGAGACATTGCGGGTTGTAAGGTGTCGAAGGAAGATGTTGCAACGACCCGTTGTTGCTACTCTGTATGTGATGGCCGTCTGCAGTGGTTGCTACTGCTGCACGAGCAACCAAGCTTGGCGGATGTTGATGTTATTGTTCACGTGCAGGAGCTCTAGAGTGCTTCGATAACCTGCAAGAAAAGGAGGCTCGAGTCTTGGACTTGTTCCGAGTTGGATATATAAAGGAATGAGGGTGGAGAGGTATACATGGAGGTGGCAAAAGGAGCTCAAAGATCTGATGTTAGTTTATTGGAGAGGATAGATCTGTGAGGTAGAAGTGAAACGAGATGGAGGAGACAGTGGGGTGATTTGTCAATGCAGTGGTTGGGGGTTCTTGATTGGGATTTGGTTCGGATCCTAAGGAGGAAGAAGAAGCTCAAGAGGCTCTAATTTGGGGTTAGAAGAAGAAGATGAAGCAATAGACAAAGAATAAACTAGAGGCAAAAAATAGAAAAGAATAACATTACCTTGAAGGTCGTATGGGGTTGAGGCCGCTGCATGGACCTTAGCTATATATTTGTATAACAACCTCAAATATTTGATCAATTGGTTCAAGAAATTATCTTGAAAATTTCGAGAAAAATCATTTTCATGATCGGGAGGGATTGTTTTATTAGTGAAAATACAGAATTTTTGATGATTTGGTGAACGGACGGAGTGATGAAGACAGAAAGAAAATAAAGAGGAAGAAGAAGAAGAAGAATGGAGGAAGAAGAGGAGGAGGAGGAGGAGGAAGGAGATGGGGAGGTGGCCATTTAATTCTCCTCTGGTTAGATCAACCTAGTGTATTGACTCAAGTAAAAGTAAAATTAATGGCGGGGTTCTTGGGGTAAGATGGAGCAAGTTTACATGATTTAGAGGATAATAACGATGTTTACCGGACTGAGATTTTAATTTACAAGGGATTCTGTAGTTCGTGGGGTAAAAATCCCATAAAACAAACTTTATATTCATTTGAGCAAAAGAATAGTTAAATGCACTTCTTTACAATAACGTGAAATTCACTGCTACATTAAGTGATTGAAACATCACATTTCATTTTCTTGTCAATTTTAACTGTAAATCGTATGATTGTCTCATTACATAGAAATTGATGGGAGACATGCAACAAGCTACGCCATCAATCCCTTTTGGATGGCAAATCCAATCCTTCAAAACACAACATTCATAGATCTAGGAACCATTACATTGCTACGCATAAATTTTTGGACCCTCTTGAGGAGCTCCACCGCTTCACTTGCCAAGAACCCAAATGTATTAAAAAAAAGGAGTTGAATACATATTGATTATCAATACAGACCTTCTCATGCTTAGCCACTTTAGCGAGGTAGATTTTTGTGTAGTGTATCACGTGACAAATCACTTTTTATCATACTTACCAATGGAAAAAACACCAGTTAAATCAACATATGCATGCTTTCCTCCAACCCATCCAAATATCAAAACATCTGCTGGTCCAAGTGTCGATCTCTCCTCCTGTGGACTAATCAGAAAATTCACCAGTGCTTCTTTTTTGAAGCAACCCCCGCATGTTTGAGTACATCAAAAAGACATCCCTGACAAAATCATGTTTATATTTAAAACCTAAAATTCACGACAATGAACAGCAAGCTCCCCAAAAGCATCTAAGCAGGATTTGTGACATATTGGACATGCCTCATCTGCTGGGAATAGAGGAATCATGAGGCGGTACTTGAGAATAGTACGGTGTTCAATGGGTGACATATACATTGCAAGCTCTCAATAGGAATGGCAAGAAGGAAATCTTGAGCATGTTCAGTTTGTAAACAACGGAAAATTACTTTTTGTCTAGCAGTCATGTCAAACTCAACTTCCATATCTTTTACGATTTTGCTAAAAAAGGAACTCGCCAAAGTATTCTGGGCTTTAGGGGAGACGATATCCTTACTAGTAAAATATGTAAGACCAAGAGATGGAAGTGTGACACGTAGGCTTTCCAAAGCATTTAGAAAATCAAAATTCATACCATGTATCCCGTTGTCTTGTAGCATGTGGTCTTGGAGCACCCGTGATTGAGCTCCGGAGGCCACAAAAGCATATGAAGAAGCCTCAATAGCTGAGTGTAGACCTAAACCATCGAGTCTGATGGGTAGCGATGAGACTCACCATTGAAGGTCACCAAAGAAAGAGCCTCAACAAACCACAATATCCTCAATAGCTCCGCGTAATCCTTTGTCGAACCACGTAGAATCACATTCCACGTATGCGGGTTGACTTGTCCTTAAGCCGAACATAAGCTTGGCAATACCCATACAAGATCGTAATAGAAGTAGCTCACTTTGTGGATCATCCATCTGAAGAAGTAAATGCACGAAATCAATAGCTTTGGTGGCCCTCATCATAACCAAGTCTTCAATAAAGTCTTTATCCCTGCTCACTGCTCCTACAAGTAACTATACACCTAGCACCGACCTCCCAATATCTTCGTTAAACAACCTTTACAGATTTTCTGACCATCACATGAATGCCAGAAAAGTTCTATTTTTTTATATTCAGAATAAGACGCATCTCTGGACCCCTGCATTGAATAATGTCAAGTGCCTTGACCACCTCTAACGTGCCCCCAATGATCGTCCAATCATCAAGATACCAAGCATGGAGTAGGAGTTTACAATTGTCTCTGATCTCATGAATAAGTAGGTGCAATGCCAGAGAAAAAATAAGTGGCCTAAAGGGTCACCTTGTTGCACTCATGTTGATGATTGCTTATAATTGTCTCCAATATATAATCTGGCGGCTTGAGTATATATATAAAATCCACCCATGAATAAATAGATGGGCATCTCCTCCTAACTTCACCAAGCATTAGAGATCTATCTATCAAGTTGAAAGCATTAGAGAAATCCACCGTAAGCATATAGAGAGACCCATCCCGTGAAGCTTTCTCAAAAGACGGTTGGTGTTGTGTATGATGGCTTCCGCTCCTCCAGATACACCAATCCCATATTGAAAGTCATTGAGATACTCAAACATCTCCTTGCCTACCCCTGTCATAGAAACTTTGGATATAAGGTACCTCCAAATAGTGCTTACAGCAATAGGACGTATGGCATTGTCCGGTTTGAGCAGTGGAGTAGGATGTGTAGAGGCTACAAACTCGGCCAGATTCACGGGACATCTCCCACTTAGCCATAAATTAACTACTAAGGAGATAACATGTAAGAGAACTCTGGAAACCGCTAACCCCTTCCCACAGAGGGTATCTAAAATGTGTTGAGCTCTTATACCATCTCTTCCATAAGATGTCCCTTTAGGAAAAGATTTGATATCTCGCAAAATAGCAACTGCATCAGCTGAAAGAGGAGTCTCTGAAACCAAGATGTCTGGTATGGAATGAGACGAATTATAAGGACGTTTAGCCTCTAAGGTTTTCAGCGTGTCTTCATTATAAGGAACCACTCCTGAAGAGCTTAAAATCTTAATGGATGTTGCAAAGTGTTCATCTGACACTTTGCGAAGACAATGTCTGATGTTAGAGCTTTGATATTTATTTTCCTCCAAAGATTTATTTTGATTAAGATCTGAAGTCCCAGAAACATCCCATTTCAAAAAATCACATGCCCAATTGGTGAAACCTCTGTACTGCCCCACGTAGTGAGTGAGCTCAGAATAAGTAGTTGTTGCAAGGGACTTCTATTAACAGGTCTTTTATTCCTCATGTTCATGGATATGAAAACCTGCAGGGTGCAACGGGGAAGAAGCAGTAATCTCACCAAGCATGTAAGGATCTCGGCCTAGCGATAACTTGATGCAGAGCTGCTTTCAAAGCATGAGAGATAGCGAGACAACAACTTGAAGGAATGCTCTTAACGTTGGTGATCGGATGCTTGAAAATATAATCAAGGAGCGTAGCATCAATAATCAACCCATCTGTGACATCAGGTACAACAGGTAGGACGGGTCTCAGGATGTCGATAATGTGCTCTTGAACTACCCCCGCATCATCTGTAGCTCGAACAAGACCATCGTCATGATGGAAAGCACTACACATGGCTTGTATCTTCATGCACCTCCCACACAACCACTGATCCAGGACCCTGAAGGTCCCTTCTACGACAAGATATAGATCGAGATCAATCGTGATGGTGTCCCACAAAACCAAAGCCCAATCACCACTAGAAAGATGCACACCTAAATATGTAATCCCTTTGCTCTCTTCCTTACATCCGACAACAGTGGAAGTTCCAAAAAGGACATACCAATCCACATGGATGATGCAATGCACATGAAATCTCTAAAGAACAAGATTGTGATAACTCATGATGAGTTTGAAATGCGCGGACACAAGCTAAAGGAGGAATATCTCCTTCTTCCAAGTCAGATTAAGTGGAGGTCGTCCCGATGGGTGGAAGGCGGCGGGGATGTAGGGGTTGGAGAAATGGAGGCATCACAGACGCGGGGGCATCGGAGATGGGACGGGTATGCTGGGTGTAGGGCATGTGGGGGCTATGCGTATGAGCAGGTGCTGAGCGCGGGGCTGGGGTGTTGGTGGCAGGGCTGGGGCGCTGGGGCGCCGAGCGCGGGGCTGGGGTGCTGGTGGCAGGGCCGAGTGTGGGGCTGGGGTGCTGGGGAGATGGTGGCATGGCGGAGTAGGGGGCACTTGGGTGGGCGTTGGGGCGGGGCAGGGTTGGGCAGGGGGCTGGGGCGATGGTCAGGGAGCTGGTCAGGCTCTGGGGCGCTGGTGGCAAGCCAGGGGGCTATTGCTGGGGGTCGGGGCAGGGCTAGCAGGGCGGGTGGGAGTCAGGGTCGGGGATGGTGGCATCGTTGGTGGGACGGGGCGAGGTTGGGGCATGGCAGGGCTAGGGCATGCTCGAGGCAGGGTAATATTGTGATATTTTTAAGTTATTTGTAACATATTAGATAACGTTACTATCGATTAATTATAAATAACAAGATGAGATGATTCTAAAAATGGGATCGTAATGGTAAGTCAAAGTCATGGTAAGTCAAAGTGAAAGCAAGATTTAGAAGGGAGATGTCATGGTGAATAACTTCATTGATGATGAAACAACTAGAAAAGATGTACTAACATAAAGGGGAGAGGAGAAGCTTTTTTCCAGGTATCTTTTAGGAAAGATTATAGTTTTAAGTATACAAGAACAAATTTTTCGTTAAGATTGGTAAGAGCATACACATAGTGGAAATTAGTGAAACGAGTAATACTCAAGTTAGATTTATTGCATGCATGTTTGGTAACATAGTTAAATTGGGTTGGTGTCTGGAGTAACCTCATGTCAGAGTGTTAGCCAGATGGGTAACTGCTTAGTGAATATAGATGTTTGGATGATTAGAAAGATTGGAATAGTAAATATGATGTGACATCGGATTGTTGAAGTGTTATACTGATTATTGTTTATGATCATAATTAGTGTTAATTTTTTTTTATTTGAACGCGGTTAAAAATATTATAACAAAGAAAATGTGGAATCCAAACAACTAATTCCAACACAAGAATACATGGATAGAGCTTGCGATAACCCTAAATCAAATGGGGGTACATCTTGTTGGGAACAGATTCCCCGTATAAATTGAATTGCGGAAAAATAACCAGAGTCGATAGGCAGATCCTGCACAATATATCAACTACGAGAAAGTATCTCAACCACAAAAAGAAAATCAAATACAGATGCACGGAGAATTTTTAACGTAGAAAACCCTCAATGTGAGAGGAAAAATCACAAGATTGATCGCAACCCAAAACCAAGTACTATAATCGAAGTAATCTCCCGTGAGAGACTTACAAAAGGACGGCCCTCAATACAGTGCTACAAATCACCTAACAATGGAGAATAATAGAGAGGAGAAATGTCATCAAACGGATAAATCCGTCGTCAAACTGTAGGGAAGAATGTTGGAGAAGAACTGCTCCAAAGGTTACTCCCTCCAAACTTCGCGGCAACCACGGACCTTTTTTTTCTCCCTCTCTCTCTCTCTCTCTCTCTTCTTTCTTGTGCTAGAAGAACTTGTGTTGGGATGATCCTGTTATGCAACCCATACCCCCTATTTATACTCCATGAAGATGAGTAAATAAGGAAACCTGGACTCCTAATTCCAATAGGATTAGAAAAAGATAACTCCTAATCTAAAAAGTAATTGATCTCCATCTCCAATCAATAATTATTTTTCCTTTTTCAAATAGGACTATCAATGTTCTATAAATATGGAATGAATTCCCACAATAAGGAGAATCCATCCAACAAATCTTCCCCTCACCGACGATGTGGGAACTGCTCCAAACCTGCGAGGGAGCAGCATCTCTCGAACTTTCCAAGCGGCAAAGTCTTTGTCATCATGTCGGCACCGTTGTCATATGTGTGGATCTTATCAAGTATAAGCTGCTTCGATTCTAACACATTACGTATCCAATGATATCTGACATCGATGTGCTTCGATCTTGCATGGAATGTAGAGTTCTTGCCAAGGTGAATAACACTCTGACTGTCATAGTAAAGCACATACTTGTCTTGATGCAAATCAAGTTCCTGCTTGAACTTCTTCATCCACAACGATTCCTTGCACACCTCTATAGCTGCAATGAACTCTGCCTCCATAGTAGATAAAGAAACACACTTCTGGAGGCGAGACTGCCAAGAAACTGCACCACCTGCAACGGACATCATGTAGCTAGATATGGATCTTCTCCCATCAATGTCACCCGCCATATCTGAAACTGTGTATCCAAGAAGAATAGGGTTCTCTACTCCAAAGCAAAGAGAGTAACTGCTAGTACCCGAAGATATCTAAAGATCCATTTAACTGCTTCCCAATGTTGTTTTCCTGGATTTGAGATGAACCTACTAACAACTCCAACTGTATGAGCAATATCTGGCCTCGTACAAACCATGGCATATATGAGACTACCTGTGGCTGATGCATAGGGAACTCTTTCCATATCTTTCTTCTCTACTTTGCTCTGCGGGCTATCTTTAGAACTTAACTTGAAATGCGCTCCAAGAGGGGTGCTAGCTGGCTTTGCTTTCTCCATAAATATTTGAAGTGCCTTCTCAATGTACTTCTCCTCTGAAAGTTGAAGTTTCCTTATTCTCCTGTCTCGGATGATCTTCATGCACAGTATCTAACTTGCATGCCCCAAGTCCTTCACAGCAAAGGACTTGCTCAACTCTTTCTTCAAGTTAGAAATTCTCTCTCCATTATTGCCTACAATCAGCATGTCGTCAACATAAAGCAAATATGATGAAATCATCACATGAAAATTTCTTCACGAATACACAATGGTCTAAAGTAGTTTTGGAGTAACCATGCTCCCCCATGAACGAGTCAAACTTTTTGTACCATTGCATGGGTGCTTGCTTCAAGCCATATAGACTCTTCTTCAGTCTACAAACAAAGTCTTCCTTGCCTTTGACCATAAAGCCCTCTAGTTGCAACATATAGATTTCCTCCTCAAGGTTACCATGGAGGAAAGTTATCTTCACATCCATCTGTTCAACCTTCAGATCAAGATTAGCCGCCAAGCTGAGAACTAGCCTGATAGAAGACATCTTCACCATAGGAGAAAAGATCTCCTCAAAGTCAATTCAGTTCTTTTGGTTAAAACCTTTCACAACCAATCTAACTTTGTACCTTGGGTTTGTAGAATATTCATCATGTTTCACTCTATAAATCCACTTGTTTCTCAATGCATGCATACCTTTGGGTAACTTGACAAGATTGAAGGTATGATGTCATGAAAGGACTCCATTTCCTCTTTCATAACTTCTACCCATTTCTCCTTGTTTGCATCTTGCAAGACTTCTTCATAGTATTCAGGCTCGCTGCTGTCTGTCAACAAAATGTACTCATGTGCAGAATACCTGGTGGAGGGTCGCCTCTCCCTCACGGGTTTCTGTGGTGGGAGAGCCTCGGAAGAAGAAGAGCTCTCGTCATCCTGCCCACCATGATCACTACCATCATCTGCATCACCATCATTAGGAGTGGTGATCTGTGGTACATCCTCCTCATGTCTTGCATCTGGTACCTGCTTGTATGCATCATCTAGCACCACGTGTGGAGCCCTCTGCAAATGGACTGACTCCATATCATCTAGCTGATAGCTGCTCGAAGGAGAGTCCTTAGCAGCCTTCTTGATGTTTTCAATGGTTTGATCTTCATAGAAGATCACATCTCTACTCCTCACCAGCTTCTTATCAATTGGATCATACAACCTATAGTCAAACTCATCTTGTCCATATCCCAAGAAGATGCACCGCTTTGTCTTTGCATCCAACTTAGACCTCTCATCCTTGGAAACATACATAAATGCACGACATCCAAAGACCCACAAATGGTTGTATGAGCCATTCTTTCCATGCCAAATCCTATCAGGAACATCATCATCCATGGGTACATGTGGAGATAGATTAATAACATGAACAACAGTATAAAGTGCTTCACACCAAAAAGAATTAGGCAACTTAGCTTCAGAAAGGAGACATCTGACTTTCTCCATCAAGGTCATGTTCATTCTCTCTGCAATGCCATTTAATTGTGGTGTCTTGGGTGGATTTTTCTGGTGCTTGATACCATGAGACCTGCAATACTCATCAAATGTCCTAATATACTCACCACCATTGTCACTGCGGATGCACTTAAGTTTCTTCTCAGATTATTGCTCCACCAGCGTGTGGAAGTCTTTAAAAACACCAAGGACTTGGTCCTTTCTCTTTAAGGCATAGACCCAAACTTTTCTGGATAAATCATCAATGAATGTAACAAAATAAAGTGCACCATCAAGAGAACTTACTTTCAACGGACCACAACATCTGCGTGAACAAGCTCCAATGGTTGCATCTTCCTAGAAGGTGGATGACTCTTGAAGGAGACTATCATCTGCTTCCCGATCAAGCAGTGTGTGCATCTCTCCTGCTTTTCTTTCTTGACATCTGTCAGCATATTCTTCCTCACCAAACACTGCAGCCCCTTTTCGTTCACGTGCCTCAATCGTCGATGCCACAACTCAATGGATTTTGCATCTTCAGTCACATGTGCAACATCATGAGAGATGGATGCATTCATGGTGTAAAAGATTATTGCTATACTTCTTGCCACGAGCAACAACTAAGGATCCACGGGTAAGCTTACATTGACCACCACCAAAAGTGTTAATATATCCTTCATCATCAAGCTTGCCTGCATAATAAGATTTAAGTGCATGTCTGCTGCATGCCTCACATCTTTGAGCGTCAACACAACTCTATTGGCATTCTTCAATGCAATATTGTCAATGTCAACAACATGAGACAAAGACCATTCCCCATCTTCAATGTACCAAAATCATCAGCTGTATATGAAGAGAAAAAATCTCTCTGAGAGGTGTCATGTAGAGCATATCCGCTATCAATAAGCCAAGAAGTACCATCCTGTGTGACATTTACCATCTCCTCATCACAGACAATGAGGAGCTCATGTTGTGTAGCTACAATAACTTGTTCATTCTTTTTCGCTTACTTGTCACCACCATTCTTATTATCTCTCTTAAACTGGAAGCAATACTTCTTGATGTGCCCTTTCTTCTTACAATAGTGGCACTCCATATTCTGATATATGGATCTGAACTTGCTTCTGGCATTATCTCTACCTTTATCAGTCTTGGTCCGGCTCTTCCCCATGTTCTCTGTGATAAGAACCTTTGAATGTGAAGAGCATCCTTGGGTTTTTCTTAGCATCTTCTCATTGAGAATGCCAGACTTGACTGTCTCCAAAGAAACGACCCCATTGACTGCAGAGTTCGTACGTGAGACTCGGAAAGTCTCCCATGAATCTGGTAGAGTAGCAATCAGTAGCAGTCCTGACATCTCATCTTCAAATTTTATCCCCATGCTCGTCAACTGGCTAGTAATTCCTTGGAACTCATTCAGAAAATCTAGCACAGAGCTGCCTTCCTTGAACCTCAAGTTCACTAGTATCAGAGCTCGATTACTCTAAAAATTTACTCAGTAATTGATAACTATGAGCTGTATTCAGAAACTAAGGCAGTCTTAAGATCCTTTGATCTTAATAAGTGATTACAGTAACATTCACAAGTCATTATCCCTTATGTACATCATGCTAAAACATATAAGACCTAACCTTTGGCTTTGATTCATTCCATGATCATGGTAGGCCAAGATGTGTCTTGGCAATTAGCGGCTATGACAGTGATGACCCATGAGATGGGTCAAAGGTAATAAGCATTAGATCGAAGACTTAATGCCACAATGAGAGATCAAAGTCATCCAGACCCATGGATGCAAGAGTTGAGGGTTCTATTCACCCTCATAAGAAAGAGTATAGATACCATCGGTCCATAGAATTTGTTGCCCCTACTCCATTTGGTGGAGAAGTGGAGGAGGTGCTTCGTAGGCACACAAAAAAGAGAAGAAGAAAATTTGATTCCTATTGTAAGGATACGGTTCTAATAAAAGCACAAAACCATTATCTGAGTAAGGAACCAGGAGGTCAATTATAATTCAAGAAGATCTTAGACGACTGTGTGGGAGAGATTGCAGGACATCAGTCAGCAGCTTATCTGCTACTTATTGAAATGAATTATTTTGATCTCATCATGGGGATGGATTGGCTAAAAAGGCATCATGCATGCCTTTATTGTTTTTAGAAGACAGTAACTTTTTCACATTCCTAACTCGATAGAGTTCCGGTTTATTGGAAAGACATCCAGTGATGATGTCAAATACATCTCTACTCTAAAAGCTCAACAACTATTAGATTAAGGGTGTCAAGGATATTTAGCTTATGCATCCACTACATCAGGGTCAGATAGAATGATAGAAGATGTGCTTATAGTGTGCGAGTTTCCTGATGTATTTCCATATAAATTACATGGATTACTGATGAATACTCATTCATCACTCTTTATTCTTATATTTTAGCTACAAAAACCTTTGCAAATACATGTATATGTTTGTAAATACAAATAATTACCAAAAGCATGCATGGTGTAAAAACTAATAATTAGCATGTTTTTGTGCAAAAATAAAAGAATAAAGATTAAAAAGAAAAAGCGGGAAATATTTAGAATAAATATTGAGCAACCTAATCCCAAGGGAGGGCTCAGCATGGGCCTGACCGCATAAAAGCCAAAGTAGAGAGAGATAGGGAGCTCATGTGTGTAAATATACCTGTAAATACAATAAAAATATTTTCCTCCAAAAATAGAATAAATGGGCTTGTATATAGTTGTATATGTTTGTAAATACAAAATCAAAACAAAAAAATTGAAAAATTAAAAAGAAAATAAAAATAACTCACCTGTAGATATTCACCTTGTACATAGAACACTTACCTATATTTATTTCACCTTATAAATAAATAAATTAAAATTCCTAAAAATTTATAAATATTCTATATTTCATGATGTAAATGAATAAAATAAAAACCATAAAAACAAAAATAAAATAAAAAGAACAAAATTAAAAATCAAAAAGAACATTGTACATATACCATGTATATACTTGTAGATATCTATTTATTTCACCCTTGTATATAAAAAATAAAATTAAAATAAAAATACCCTTTTATTCCTAATTTTATCTATAAATAAATAAAATATAAAATGGGAATAAAAATGTATAAAAATAATAAATTAAAAAATCAAAAATTAAAATCCTATATTGTATATATACATATATATAGCACTATAGTGTAAATACCTTATTTTCATTTCATAAAATTAATTAAAAATCACAAAAAAATAGAAAAAAATAAAATAAACATTTTTCCATGTTTTGAGTTTTTAATAATTCGGCCATTTTCTATTTTAATTTGAATTTCTAAATATTTATTATGTGGCATGTTCCCATTGGTCCACGGGGACGTTGACCCCCCGGTCAACTCCCCCCCCAGGAACACCGAGCCCCGGATCCGAGCCCGCGACCCGACTTCTCGGATTTTTCTACACTCGATCCGACGCCCATACATGCAAATCCCGGGCTCTCCTCCTTCCTCGTGCATCCGAGAGCCTCGCCCGATCTTCCGCGTGGGGATCCGCGTTTCGTGGAGCCCTGTCCGATCCCTTCTTCTCGGACCTGCACCCATATTTAATCCGAGCCCCGCCTCCATTTCATGCATCTTTGGCTCATTCGTTTTCCACCCAAGGACCTCCATCGCCTCCGCGAGAGTGACAGCTCGCTCCATGCAGTGTTGCAACGAGGAGGGGATGAGTCGACCATCGATCCGGCGACGTTGCGCCGCCGTGCGCTGCCTGGAGGTGACGCTCGAGCCTCGGACACCGACGGTCCTCGAGGCAAGGACCTGGAGCACCCCCAGCTCCTCCACAGTCGAATCCATCCATCAAGTGCCCTCTTTCTTCTTCTTTTTCTCGAATTTTCCTTTTCCCCCAAATCGACCCGTCGCCGTTCAGCTTTGATTCCGACCACCTCCGCCTTCGTTTCGACTATCGGAGTCACCCATCATCTCCGCCGCTCCCCCGCACACCTTCTTCGCCCACTCATTCACCCCAGTTCGCAAAGGAACTGGGTATCGAGTTCCTTCGCCGTCGCTCTGCCGGAGCTCGCATGCCCCACCGCACCGACCACCTTCACCCCCGCTTAAAGGGTCGAGGCACTTTGCCCTCGACCCGCGAGTCTGTTGCCGTGTTTTTCAGGTTCATCCGAGCCCATCTGAGAGCCTCGACCATCTGGTGCAGCAGCTCGACCTCCGCCGGCCTCGCCTGAGTTCCCAGGAGCTTCGTCGAGCCATCGGAGGACCCCATTAGACGCGGGAGGCCAAGGCGATTCTTCTCCGATCAGTAGCAACCCGCGAGGAGGCATCCAGCACCCGCACGAGCCCGACAAAACTCGCCGGCATCCTGTTCATCGAGGACCCTCCCCTACCGTCCGATTGACCTCCGGCTCCAGTTCAGATCCCAGACGTTCATCTGAGGAGCCGCCAGCATCGTTCGATCCTTAGAGGAGTGATCGGGACCGTCTGATCAGTGAGGGCTTCCCACATTGCTTCGTAGTCGCCCGATCTTCCATGTGGCGAGGTCCCAGCCGCTCGATCAGGACCGAGGATCCTTGCTGAGGCTCCACCCTTCCCCGACCGTTAGATCTCCACGTGGCGCCCATCGGAGCCCCGACTTAAATAAATGGTAAATATCTCTTAGGCCCTTAGATCTTTAGTTGTTAACCTTAGGTCCTGTAAATATTTTAAAACTTTTATTTGTGTTTGGTAAATTGCATAGAGGACCCTGTAGTTTCTGGTATTTACGTGTATGCCCTTGTGTGTAGTGGAACACGTGCTTCGACACGTGCATGTTGGGTTATTTACATGTATGGACTCATAGTTTCAGGGTGTTATTGAATGAAATTAACTTTTTAGAATTTGCATAAATACCCCTGTGAATGGTTTTATTGTGCATGTGCGTGATTTAGTGGGTAATTTACACTTACACCCCTGGACTTTTAGTACGAGTTACTGAATAGTCCAGGGACTAAGTTTTCTTGCAAATAGGTCCCTTAGTGCCCAGGTCACGCGCGTCGCACGTGATTTCGTGGAGAAATTGCACCGGACCCCCTGGACTTTCTACTATTTGCGTACAGGTCCCTATGCATTGTACCCTTGTTTTTATTTTTAATAAAATAGCAAACCAACTCCAAATTTAATGAAAATTGGACACATGGCTCCTGCCATGGTGTAAAATTTTCTATAATTTTTGGAGACATTTTTTATTTCATTTATTATTTTTAAAAAATAAAAAACAAGCATTTTTGTTACTGTCTAACTTTAAAAATCACAAAAAAATATTAAAACACTTCAAAAATTACAAAAAAATTAGGTAGTGTTTGTTTTGCCTTGTTTGATTTTCTGACCAATTTTGGTCATTTTTGGTTTTATAAAACTCATAAAAATTGAAAAACACTAAAAACCCTATAAAAATTCTAAAAATTAATTGAAAACCATAAAAATAACAATTCCAGTGGCCAAATTTTCCTTGTATTTTGGTCTTTACAGGAAAATTATCTTCAGGTGTTAATAGATCCATTTTACATTTTAAATTGGCCCTTGACACCTGACTGGATAGTCCCTTTTATTTTCTGCCTTGTTTGATTTTTATAAAATCCAACATAAATCAGAACATTCCAAAAATTAATCAAAAACAATAAAAATTATAAAAAAAACATAAAAACATTTTTATTTGAATTTTTGAGTGATTTTTGAGTGATTTAATAATTGGTTGTATTGACTTGTTTATTTGCTTTTCTCATTTCTTTTATTAATTAAAAATCCAAAAAAATATAAAAAGAATAAAAATCCACCAAAAATACCTTTATTTTATTTTATTTCTTTTTAGACTACTTCGTAGGCCGCGAGGCCATCACGTGCTCCTTGTGTTCGACCCTGTTTGCTATACCAGGTTAATATAATAGCGAGACCGGTACTTGAGTTTCTGTTGATTATTGCCTTCGTTTGGTGGTCTGATTTTTCTCGATTGACATCGCTTGGTGACTTGGGTCGCAAAGACCCGTGATTACCTTTACCCGAGTCGTCGGGCGTGTCATCAGAATGACGACGTTGCCAGGTAGCACGGCTTAGTAGTCATTTTAGTTTTCTTTTTATTTCATTTTCTTTTTCGTGGCTTTCCGTGGCTTTTTCTGAGTCCGTGGCTTTTCACGGCTTTTTATTTTTCTCTTATTGTTGTTTTATTTTATTTTATTTTTTTATTTTTGTTGTTGATTGATTTTGCTTGTCTATTTTATCTGTCATTTTTGCACATATACACTTGTTGGCTTTTTCTGTCTATATTTGATTATTTGGTATTTGACACTTTGTCTCCTTTCTTGCGAGGGCCCGAGGACCGAGGCGGCGACTCTCGAGAAGCCGACGCAACCGCGGTGATCGGAGGCGGCTCCCTTCTGCACGGAGCCGCAGGAGAGCGTGAGATAGTAGCAAAGTGGGGGAGGATTACAGTAGAGTAGACTTTATTTCATTTCATTTGATTATTGTAATAATACAGGGACAGCTGGACTTGGACGGTTTCTCGGGTCTGTTTCACCGAGCACCGGTGTGCTCGGGGGACCCTTAGGTTTTTCGCGGCTTTTTCGCGGTTTTTGTTTTTCGCTACCTTTTACGGTTTTACGCGTTTTTTCTCGAGCTCCTAGATTTAGGACTTTCTGCTTGACTGTGCCGTACTGAGTAGGATCCAAACACCTAATAGACTGCTTGTGCCTATAGTTCGTTAATTGGACCTACTAATAAAAAATGAATAAAAATAGCTGACTCATTTCCTTCGAGCCTACGTGCCGCTGCCTGCCCTGCCAAGCGCTGCTCCTGAACCCAATTTGTCAGGAGGAGGAGGGGTAGATCGAGACCGGACTCTCTGGATCGAAGGCTGGTGACCAGCTAGACGGTTCTTTCGTGTAGAAGTTGCCTGCTTAGGACTCGGCTTTTCCCGCTGCACCATATAGGTAGTTTACTTTCTGTCTTTAAATACTACGCGGATCATGTTGCATGTAGAGTGCTGGAGTCAGGTACGCCTTTCTTACTTTGCATGCATCATTGATTTCATCGCGCATCGGCTTTTTCGTCTTCTCCCCCTGTTTTTGACTTAATAATCATGAGAACCGAAAAATTCGTTAGGCGTTTTTGCTTTTATTAAAAAAGACCTAAAAAGAAAAACCATAAAATTGGGACTGCTAAAACTATTGATCACTAAAAGACACTTGATTTAAAAAAACTTGTCTTGGGGAGAGCAACCCCCTCATTGCTTGATTTGATTGTGCGAGAGAGTGACCCGAACACTAGGTAGAGCCCTCTGGTACTCTTCTTGACTGATTACCGACTCTTCTGTGCGGGACAGTCGGTTGGGAAAGTATCGGGTATCCCAACAGGTCACGTAATCGCTCTGATATCTTGATTGTTCACCAAAATAAAATTTGATAAGATAAATTGACCGAGCCTTCACGGTCTTCAGCTCGTGTGCGTTGGTGAACTTAGGGTTTGCTTGTGATCATAGTTTCTCCAGATCTCATCCGCCTTACTCGCCACATCAAGATGATGGGCAGACGATCTCTTAGGCAGCCTCTGGCTGCACCGCTTTCGGGCGCGTCTACCCGTTCATCTAGGTTGGTTCGCAAGAGCCGAGACCAGCTCTCCGAGCCTGAGTATGATTCCACCTTGTTCCCCCTCGACCCCCTTTCTTTATGTTCCAAGAGACCAGTGCCAGAGGAGAGACTTTCAGATATATCGGCACCTGAGTATGGATCGTTTGATTTTGCAGAGACCATGGCCAGCAGTTCTGATGATCGCTCTAGAGGTCCACAGCCCGAGCATTTTGTTTTAGACCAGGGTGCGATCAACTC
This sequence comes from Ottelia alismoides, assembly GCA_037367405.1. Classification (NCBI taxonomy): domain Eukaryota; kingdom Viridiplantae; phylum Streptophyta; class Magnoliopsida; order Alismatales; family Hydrocharitaceae; genus Ottelia; species Ottelia alismoides. The sequence goes on along the minus strand of JAZKJV010010433.1, from coordinate 1,414,670 downwards.
CACCCTGATCGCCTCCCTCGAGACAGTGCAGCAGCAGTTGAGGGATCAGGGAGCTTTTATGTTGGACATGAGGAGAGAGATGGAGCAGATGAGAGCAGAGCGAGAGCAACGTAGACATGGGCCGAGAGTTCCAGATGATGCAGCAGCCGCCGCCGCAGCGGCAGCCACTGCGGCCGGAGCAGGAGACGCACCGAGACCGATGCGGGAGTTGCATAACCCCGGATCGACCTTGATGCATCACTGGGTTGTTTTGCCAGCCATCGTGGGGGACTTCAAGTTCCCCCCGAATACCTTGCAGCTCCTCCCCCGTTTCCATGGGCTCGCCACCGAGGAGCCCCATCTCCACCTCCAGGAGTTTCTCATGATTTGCAGTACTGTCCACGACCGTCAGGTGGACCAGGACACGATACGGATGATTGCCTTCCCCTTCTCTTTGGCAGACAGAGCAGCCACCTGGCTGAAACATCTGGGGAAGTTTGTCTACACTTGGGAGCAGCTCCGCACCGAGTACTTGCATAAGTACTATCCACTCGGGCGGACCAATGCCGTGAGAGCCTTGATCAGCAACTTCTCCATGCTCCCCAACGAGCAGTTCCATGAGGCATGGGAGAGGTTCAGAGAGCTGACTGATAGATGCCCGCACCACGACATTTCCAAGTTGAACCTCGTGTAGAGCTTTTTCAGCGGGCTGACACCAGAGCTTTAGGGCTTGGTGAACGCTTCTTGTGGCGGGTCTTACTTCGCCAAGGATCACGACCAGGTCTGTGCCATCTACGAGGAGATGACCGAGAACTACATGGTGATGTCCCAGACCCGGTTATACACTCAGGGCAGACCCCAGCAGCCACAGACCGTGCAGTACCAGAGAATAGCACGGGTCGACGCCGGTCCTTCCAGTTCGTCCGCAGTAGCAGCAGCACAGGCCGAGTCATCCGCCGCGGACATGGGGATCATCAGTTTGAAGCTAGACTGGATGGAGTTGATTGAGAAGAAGCAGTGCCAGGGCATCACTTAGATGGAGTAGATGGCACAGACTCTGAGCGACATGAAGACCCAGCTCATGTGTCTCCAGGAGGCGCAGACGGCTTCCCAGCCCCGTCTTCAGTTGTGAGGCGATTCCGGCAGCAGCAGCAGCTCGTCCCAGCGCTCCAGCTCACACCAGTAGCCTAGACATGTTCACCTTGTACAGGCGGAGCCGTACCAGCAGCCGCAACCCACCTACCAGTCACCACCATCTCCAGACTTGCAGATGGTGGTATACCAGCCGGATCAGCCTCTAGCAGTGCTCCCGCCACCCCAGTACGATGCAGAGTTGTTGATGGATGTCAACGGGATTTGGTATGACTGCCCTCAGCCCGGTATCCGACGAGACCATCCCGGATTCCGTTGGGGGACCGGAGGTACCCAGCCCCAGCAGCAGCCGTCAGGACAGGGTGGCCAGTACGGCCATCAGAGGGATCACCAACCGCAGCAGCAGCAGCCCCAAGTGTACCCACCACAGCAGCAGCAGCAGTCGTCGTATGGTCCTCATCCCTATCAGCAGGGACAGTCTTGGAGGCGAGATCAGCCTCACCACCAGCAGCAGCAGCATCACCCATACCCCTCTCAGCCACAGCACCAGTCCCAGCAGCCTCACTACCAGAGAGGCTACCCGTCGGGCTCCCATGAGAGCCCCGTCTTGGATGATATAGCCCGCCTTCTCACTGATCAGCAAGCTACCTTTCGACGGGAGATGGACGAGTTCCGCCAAGAGATGCGGGACATTGTGAGAGGGAAGGCCGCCATCCCTGCCCAGATCGAGCCGAACCCCAACAGCCTGAAGAGGAAATCTGAGCAGGTAGCTTGTACTGAGTATACCACTCCTAGTGATGCATTTGGTGATATGACTGGATATCTTTTTGATACTGATTTTGTCACACTTAGGAGCGGTAGGATGCCAGCAGGTGGCGCCTTATCTGAGCTACATCATGAGGATACATCCAGAGCGCCCGACGAGGAGGAGAGAGGTACTGAGGCCGCTAGAGATGATGACAGTGGTACTGATGCCACCAAGGATGCTGACTCCACCGACGGTGTTGAGGCCGCTGTTTCACCAGTTCGAGGAGGTGGTACTGAGGCCACCCATTATGCCGAGCCAGAGCGTGGTACTGAGGCCGCGAGTCTTCCAGTTGATCCAGCCGATGGTGGTGCTGAGGCCACCCGTGTTCATTATGAGAGACATGTTGTTTTTCCTACTTCTGATGTATCTCGGAACTCTGTTGTGAATAAAGGAAAAGGTTTGGTTTTTTCTGGTCCCACTGTGGTGCATGATGTATGTGTGGATCCGGCCGTCGAGCCGTCTAGACCTTTTCCTAGTCCTTCATCTGAGAAGGACCCCGTGATCCCCTTCCCTAGAGCGCTTCAGATGGGGAAGGGGAAGAAAACAGAAAATCAAAAAAAGAGAGATCGGGAAGAGTTCAGCCAGCAGATGATAGATCAGTTTCACATACAGCTGACTCTTCAGGAGGTTTTGCAGCACATTCCCCTTCTTCAGCGTTCACTGAGAGACAGGACCACGGTCAGGAGGAAGAGGAGGAACCAACATTCAGAGATCCATGTGCTGATGAAAGCCACGTATTTCGCGATCCAGAACCGTCTGCCGGCCAAGAGGCCAGATTCCGGAGCCCCTTATGTCAGATGCCACATCAGAGAGCAGAGGTTCGACCGCACTCTATTAGATAGCGGATCGTCGATCAACCTACTTCCGACAGCCCTTCTCGACTGCTTCGAGTTGGGCACTCTTAGACAGAGCAAGACAGTACTTCAGTTTGATGATCGATCTGTCAAGAGGCCGAAGGGGTTGTTGCGAGATGTTGTCGTCACTATTCAGGGCCTGCAATTCCCCGTGGACTTTGTAGTGTTGGACATGGAGATCCCTGATTCAGTGACCGATACCCCCATCATTCTCGGTCGTCCGTTCTTGGCCACAGCCAAGGCAGTGACTGACCATGATAGTGGGAAGGTATACTTTCGTGTCGAGGGCGAAAGTGTACAAATAGAGACGGTCAAGGACAACCGAGCCAGAGACAGATCATGCTCAGAGACCACTTCAAACACAGAGCAGATGACAGATGCCGGGCTAGACATCCACCAGGACTGTGACTTTGTGATCACAGACGATGAGGCAGTTTGGGCAGACCCAGCAGCACAGGCCATCCTCTCATTTTCAGATTCCGCTGATGCAGAGACGACAGCAGAGGAGAGCCTGGAGAGCACATTCCTGGTCCAGGATACTTCAGAGGCAGCAGAGCCGGTTCTCGACCGCGAGACAGATTTTTGTGATGATGGTGGTGATGATGCCACCTTAGAGGATACAGATCCTTCAGAGTCAGAGTCTGATTGGGCAGATTGTGAGGATGACATGCCAGACCTGATTTCCACTGAGCCTACAGATGAGGAGGAGGTAGATGCCGAGCAGAGCAGAGACAGTCCATCAGGGCAGCCTTCTTCAGTTTCTGAGATTGAGAGAGAGTTTTAGTTCTCCCATGCAGATTTGGCAGCGTTTACGCAGACTTTTCAGAGGCCAGATCCACCAGCACCCAGCTGTCCAAAGCTGAAGCCGCTCCCTACTTCGCTGAAGTACAGATTCCTTGCGGGCGAGCCTGAGATGTACCCAGTCATTATCTCTGCTGATTTGACTGGAGAGCAAGAATCATGTCTGATGGGGGTTCTTGAAAAGAACCGCAAGACGATTGGATGGAGCGTAGCAGATCTCCAGGGGATAAGTCCGACCCTGTGCTCCCACCATATCTATCTCGAGGATGAGGCGAAGCCGTCGCGTGAGTTCCAGCGGCGGCTGAACCCGAATCTGAGAGAGGTTGTCATGAAGGAGATATCGAAATGGTGGAGCGCCTATTTTATCTACCTGTTTAGCCCGAAAATCGGTGATCTTAAGTTCCACACAAGGCGGGAACTCAGTCGCTGAATCGACCACACGAAATTCGGATTAAAACAACAATTAACCCACGGCAAATAAATCAAGCAATGAAAGTAAATGTGCGGAGTTAAAATTTATTATAACTCTACAACAAGATGTGTATAGTGCAAGTATGTGTAGAGGTCGAACACAGGGAGCAGAAAGGTTAGATCGGGGCAAAATTGCACAAAAGTGTACTTGTGTGTGAATGTGGTCAAGTGTCTACTATGGTATTTTTTGTGGGTTTTTAATTTTATAATTTTTTTATTTAATTTTTAATTTTTATATTTTTGTATTTTGATTTTTAATTTACTGATTTTTATTTTCTTTTTATATTTTATATTTTTTATATTTTCTTTTTCAATATTGGAAAATAAGGACAATGTAATAGAAGCAAGAAAGGGATATTTATAAAAATAGATAAAAATGTTCAAAAATTAGGAAATAAAGTCTTTTTGGTCTTTTTATATTTTTTTTACTATTTTTGTGATTTTTGGGTAATTTTTAGAATGTTTTTGGTATTTTTAATTAGCAAAATAAAGAAAACAGTGCCAAAATGCAAGGCTGAAACTTAAATTGGAGAAATAAAATAGAAAACAGTAGTAAAAATACTCCAATTTAATTTTCAATGAAAGATGATAAAATAAGGAAAATTCAGGCACCAAGATTATATTTTTAGGGTTTTTGTAGAATTTTTAGGATTTTTATAAAGTTTTTTGGGGTTTTGCAATTTTTAGGAGTTTGGTTTTGAATTTTTTTATGATTTTTGGTCTAGAGCTAAAACACACTAAACGTAACAAAATTTATTTTTTTGGGATTTTTCTGGAGAGGTTTTATATTTTTTATGGATTTTATAAGCTAGACAGTGCACAAAAAGCATGTTTTTGATTTTTAATAAATATAAAAATAAAATAAAATCAAAAACTAAATTTAGGGCGTGGAAGAACACATGCACAAGAGCTTAAGTTCAAAATTTGAGAATTTTTGGGCTTGAAACGAGGCTCCAAATAATTATATCAAACAAGCAAAAAGTAAAGGACTGGCAGGGTATTTTGGTAATATTAAAGAAGTGCGAGGGCCTGCGTGCAAAATGCCAACAAATTTATAACTGAGCAAAATATTCGCTGGACTAAACACAAGGGACAAAAACTTCAAGTCAAAACCTGCAAAATGTCCAAGGTTCACGCGCCACGCACGTGAGCCTGGCAAGGATATATGTGCAAAATGTGTCGACTTCAAGGGGCCCAACGTAAAGTTAACAGAAATTTATACTTGATTTAAAAAGTTTGTGAACTCAGTACAAATGCCAAATTCTCTGAGGCTGTGTCTGCAAATAACGCCAAGTCACGTGCGTATCGAACGTGACAGGCAGGGATCCATATGTTATACTACGAAAAACAAGGGGGCTAATTGCAAATGCCTCAACACATAAAAACTCAGATGAAAATTTCGGCAGTTATAAATAAATACAAAAATTGCTCAGGGCAAGAAACGCAAAATACCCAGAGCTGCTCGCGATCCGACGGCGGCTGGCTTGTTACTTAAGACACGTGGCGTGCGGGCCTTGCCCGATACCCCTTCGTTTGGACGGCCGAGATCAGATCAGGCACGGGCAATCCACGGCCGAGGATGCATCAAAATCCGACGGTGGCTGGCAGCGTTGGAGGAACGATGAAGATCGGACGGCGCTGACGGACTCGGGAAGAACAGGGTCGAGACTCTGCCGCCCCGAGCTTTGATCGGCGAGGTCGCGCGCTCCAGGATTCCAATCGTTCAACAAAAACCTCCACGTCCTTCCTGGGGAGGTCCTCGAGCATTCGGCGGTGTCAAAATGGCGGAGTGAGCGCCGGTGGGCCACCGAAGGGCCGAGGAGGCGATGCGGCCCCAGCTACCTTCTTCCTCAAAAATCCAACTCCAGAAGGAGTCGTTTGACCCCTGGAACCTGCAGATGGAACACGCAAGCACAAGAAGGAGGTCCAGGGGGCGTAAAGGTGTGGTTGTGCAAGCGAAACGCGGAGGATGATGGATGGCGGTGACTTGCCGGAGTGAACTCCGGCGATGGGTGAAGTGAATAATCGAGGCGCGATAAATGCGAATAAAAAGAGAGAAATAAAACTTACAGCCTACAGATGGATTAAGAACAAGGAAAAAAACAAAGAAAACTACCTCAATGGGCTTCAAAAGCCAAGAGGAAGGGTACCTCACGGCCACGGCCGGAGATGGGTGGTGGAGCGCCGCTCCGGCCCTCGCCTGGCCTCGCGCGAAGGAGCTGGAGGCTCCCCTGTCACGGGAGTCGATCCAGAGCTCCACAGCGAGGTCAAACTTGGGTAGAAGAGGGTTCAAAAGAAGAAGGAAAGGAATGGGGGTCGTTTTGAAAGTGGCCGAGGCACGACCTTCAAGGAGCGATCACGGGCGGACGGAAGAGATCTAGGAGTATCCAAGCCCCCGGCGAAAATCCTGGATGTGTCAGGACAAAAAGTCGTGAAGGTGACGTTGCCAATGGAGGCTAGGAAAGGGCTCCAAAATAGGGAGAAAAATGGGGGCAGACGCAGATCCAGCGGTCCGACCTGGGGTCATGGAGTTGACCCCAGGTCAACGGATGGCGTTGCCTGATTGGGCCACGTCATCCGCAAAAAGACAAAAACCAAATAAATACCTTATGAATTAGATTAAAAATAGTAAATGATTAAATTAATTTTAGGTTATTTAATAAAAAATGTTTATTAATTTATATAGTATTTTATTCCGATTTTTAATAATTTTTATGAATTATATTTTTACAAGTTGCTTTTATACCCCTATATAGGTATATTATCTATCTGTTGTATCCTTTTATTTTTATTTTATGTATTTTAATTTTATTAATTATGTTTATTAATTTATATAATTATAACATGCTTTTATACACATAATTATATTTTTATTTTATTTTATTGATGCTCTTTGTACAATTAATAAAATAAAGTAATATATTGTATAGGTATATGTGTATGTATTTTACCTGTGTATACAAGTATTTTATTTTGAGTTTTAGTGATGATTTTATTCTGATTTTAATATTCACAATTATTATAAGTAATATTTACAACATTATAAAAATATAAAATTATAAAAAATAATAAATAAATAATAAATTGAATATTTTACTCTGTACAATGTACAATAGGGGTCCAAAAGTCAACTTTCAAACCGTAGCTCCGCCAAATGCGAAACCACCGCCATTAATTAGCTTATTTTCTTCTATATACAATTAAAGGTGAGTACGCTGCATTTGGAGTTTTTATTTGTGAGATACGGGTCTGGGAAGTTGGCATTCTGGATTTTTATTCAGATCATAACTTTTTATCTGTACATTATTTTTCTGTGAAATCAATTTTGTATTTTTCTTTATAAAATCATCTACAACTTTTATGTACAAAGTTTCTTTATTTGATGTATAAAAAGTGGAACCAAAAATAGGTCCCAAAATGAATAAAAAATCAATAGAATGAAAGGAATTTTATTGGTATTTTTGGCCCTTATCTCCCCTACTTTATTCCTTATCGACCTAGTCATCGAGATGATCAGGTCTCGGGGTTTCGGGTCATAAAATATTTACAATATTTTATTCTTTTTCTTTTCTTTTCTTTATTCTATTATTTTGGCTTTAAAAACCGCATTTTATACAATATTTACACACATATGCATGAATGCTAAAATGCCTATATTAAGCCTATTTACACGCATTTACTAGGGTTTTTAAGGCCAAAATGATAGAATAAAGATGATGAAACGTGGATTCATCATCCCCCTATACTTGCCTTTGCTAGTCCCTAGCAAACACTTATGCAATAAGTGCAGAAAAAGAAAAACAAAGAAAAGAAAAAGAAGAAAGATGGACTAAATTTAATTGTCAAACTTGTCTTCACAAAATCAAAGTTTGGAGCTTAAGTCGGACCTTTGGAATTTTAGTGCGGGCGGAACCTTAGTGAGAACCGTGTTTGAAATCCAACAGCCCTTCCCGAAACTCCGTCCAAGTCTCCTCAATAGCCAGGTCAGAAATATCTCAATTCATACGCAAACTCTTACGACTATGAATCTGACTTGTACAGTGTAAGTGATGGTGGCTCTCCCCAACTAGAGTGACAAAGAAACTGTCTTCTCCAGTACGACAACCCAATGATTCTCCAATCCAGCAACTCCATCCTCGAGGAGCGGGGTATTCCCTTCTAAGTTCAAGTGGCAACCAGCTCAAGAGGAGGGGGTGAAGAGAAGAATGGACGGTAGCCAGTGTAGCTACCTATCCTGGGATGCAAGACCAGTGTAGTCAAGTCATCCTGCTGCAGGCTCACATGATATGACTTTGATGCTCAAGCTTGCTTATTTTCTATACAACATATTCACATACTTTGCAGGCTTTTTATTTTTGTACGTGCCTGAACTCTTTTTTTTTTTGAAATACTATTCACAGCAGCATTTACATAAGGAGTTTTTCCTCTTGAGCCAGTAGACTATCCCTCTTTTGAAGCTTTATCGCAACCCACAGCCTCCTGTCTTTAGACTTCCTTATCACTGGACGGGTTGGGGTGCACTTCCCTCCCTAGAGGAGGACAAATGTTTCCACTTGTGTGCGTCTCATACCGGCAAATCCAATCCCCTCACCACTCCAACTGAGTCGAGCCATGTGAAAGGTGCAAGTGTCCAAGTTAGGTCATTATCAACAAGAGTCGTGCGTGTGCTCCGAAATACTCTACTTAGGCAGTCAAGAATCCATTGAACCAAGTCCCGTGATCCTCAAAGAATTAAGTCAACTAGACCTGAAGTACCTCAAACCCAGTTCCTATAAGGTTCCTGTTATTAGGTAGATTATAAGGTCCAATCAAGCTCCAATCTCCGGATTTTATTTAGACTTGTTCAACTATCAAACTCAGTCCGAAAAATGCGAATGCCATGCAATGCAATGCAGAATGCAGAAAATATTTTTGTGATGCAATTTTCAAGGATTTTGAACTTTTTATGGATTTTTGAAAAGATGATGATGCATATGCATTTTTTGTTTTTTTCAAAAAGAATTTTTCAAATATTTTTGGATTTTAATTTTGCAAATGTTTTTAGGCTTTTTTGAAAACAAAAAGATTTTGGCTGAAAAATAGGTTAAAATATGTACACGGGAGTGCTTCTTATATATACAAGAAGTGGATTTTAAGAATTTACAGGGTAAGTGGTCAATTTTATACATATATACAAAGTGGATTTTGGTATGATGTTTATATTCCTCAAACTTATTTGACACAACCTTTTTCAAACAATTTTTGAAAACTATAGTCCAAAATAGTTTTTACAAACATTTTACACACATTTGAAAATCATTTTGCAAAGGTTTTCAAAACAGTATATATAAGTTTTTCAAATCATTTTTGCAACCATTTTCAAACCATTTGCAAATCATTTTTCAAACATTTTATTTCACACAAAGAAAATAAATTTTGCAAACCACACATTTTTACACAGGTTGAAAACATGTAACAAAATATTTTCGAAATAGTTTTCAATAGATGTTCACAAAGATTTTCAAACTATTTTTCAAATATTTTGCAAAAAACATTTTCACCTGATTTATTAATCAGTAAATACAAAAAGAATTTGAGGAATAATCACATCTTTTTATTAAGATTTTTAATGAATTTTAAAGAATTATTAGCCATATTTATTAGGAAAAATATGAAAGTACGAGTTATAGCTAAAGTATATACGTAGTATATACGACCCCCCTATACTTAGCTTGAGCTATGTCCTCATAGATCAGAGAGAAAAGAGAAGACATAACTCGTACTGAGTATAGGAAAATCTAAAGAATAAAAGAATAAATGAATGAATGAGAAGTTGACCGTCCCCCCTATACTTAGGATCAAATAATCCTAAGTATAGCAGACTGTACACAAAGCAGGGAGGGTCAAGGGTGGGAATGAACAGATCATACTCAGATTGTCTCCCCCTATACTTAGGGTAAGATATCCCTAAGTATAGACAAGAAGAAGAGACAATGGAGAGGATCGAAATATGAAAATGAAAGAAACTCGGGGTGCCAACCCCCCTATACTTAGGACAAAGTACGTCCTAAGTATGGAAAACTGTCTACAAGGGCGGCACCTTTTTTATATATACAGAAGATAGAATAGGAAAAGAAGAAAAGAAGAAAAGAAGAAAATAAATCAAAAGATGAAGATGGAAGAAGAGATGGTGAGAATGTACACGTCACTCCCCCTATACTTAGGGTGAAAGAAGCCCTAAGTATAGGCAACGACAGGAGTGATGACACGGAACGATGAAAGGACACTCGGCTCGTCCACCCCCCTATACTTAGGACAAAGTACGTCCTAAGCAAGGCAAACATGAGAATGGGTGGACGAGCAATACGGAAGAGAGACGGAGGTACACAACACGAATGTACAACGGGATGGATGTACAGATGATCAAGAAGGTTGAAAGCGAACCTTCTTGCGGGACCGATGAGGAATGGATCTGGTGTGATGCAGGTCGACATCGGGGTCCACAGTGGACGGAAGCCGATCAGGGTCGACAGAGTGAAGGTCCTCAGGGCCCTAGGTGTGAAGGCACAGACGGTGTAGTGAAAGAAGTGCGGCTAGGTCCGGCCTTGGGAGTCTCGCTGATATCAAAGTGGAATGGGACGAACTCATCATCATCGGAAGTAGTGTACTCAGAGTCGTCCTGCGAGGAGTCATCCAGGTCAAAATTAAAAGGCACGAAATCATCGGTGGAAGTAGTCGAGCTCTGTTCGTCCTCTATAATTTCAACCGGATCATCTTTTTCATCAAAAGGTCCGAATCTCTGAAGAAATGCAACAAAATCAAATTCGGCCTTAGTCTCATCAGTATCTACATGGACAGGGACGGATCCATCGGTGAAAGTAGTCAAAGCATGTCCGTCCTGTATAGTCTCTATATCTGCCTCCGCTCAATGGTATCGATCGTGTAAATCCCGCGGATGTCATCAACACAACGCCGAGTACAGGAAGCAGCAACACCAAGGTCTATTGATGAATCCACGATTCATCGCCTTTATTCTTTTATTTTAGCATCGTTTCCTTAGTCAAATACCTGTAAATACCCATTAATTCCATAAAATTACCATTTCACATGCATTTGTTAATTATGCATTTTTAACACCTTTTGTATATAAATAAAAGAATAAAGAAGAAAAGAAAAAGAAAAGGAGGTATTTATGCAATAAATACAGACTGACCCAAACCCCGAGAGAAGGTCAAGACTTGACCTGATCGACCAGGAATAAAGTAGGGGGAGATAAGGTTGTCTGTCAGAAAATCCAAAAAATATCTTGTACATATTTTTCATGTATATTTGTATAAAACTTACATTATTTTATTTGTACATAATTTGACCTAAAATCAATTATTTTTGTAAATAAAAGTTGTAAATAAAACTGTGTTGTAAATAATAAAAAATTTTATAAATAAAATATTGTATATATTGTAAATAATTACACCCAGAAAAAGCCGTAATGCGATAATTGAAACATCAATTCCGGCTCCATACAAGCTCAAATCGAACCAAACTCACTTCCATAATGCTATAAATTAAATTATCTTTCAAATGGCTGTGGTTTCGTATTTTTTGGAGTTACGGTTAAAAAGTCGGTTTTCTGGGGTGTATTGTGTTGTTTACCCATATATCTGTGTATATAATTTTTAATATTTATTTTTACTTAATGTATATATTATAAATATTGTTTTCAATAAAAATAAAAATTAAAAAAATTAAAATAAAAAAATTTCTTGTGTAAAAATTATTTCCTTATTTGCACCTATGTACATTATATTATATGTATATAATATATGTATACCACTAATTTTCCTTAAATAAAAAAACCACCAAAAAATTTAATTACCTAACATTAATTAATTAATTTAAATTAATTCCGAATTTTTTAATTATTTGATTTTATTTGATTGATTTGATATTATAACATGCCATATATATATCAGATTTGATTGCATACCTTTAATGGCCACCATTAAGGTGGCCAATTAATTTCCAATTAATTAATTTATTTATTTAATTTATTTATTTCGAAATTATTTAGTTATTTATTTTATTTAATTGATTATTTTATTAATCCACCCAATAATCACCTTCCTTTTGTAGATAATTTCCTTTTTTGATTTTCTTCTCTTTTTAATGGGCTCCTCCTCCCTCATTCACATTTGATCAATCTTTGGCGGAGAGGAGCCCAGTTTCCGAGAGGTTTCTTGTTGAAGAGGGTCCTAGCCTCCGATCCAGTCGGTGACAGCGGCTTGAGCTTCGTCGAGGCCATCATGGCTAGTCCGATCCCCCGAGGTGAGATCCACTTTTACTTGTCTTTTTCCCCTAGGTAATCATAGATTTAGATCTTAGCGTAGGAGTAGGGAGTAGTTTTTTTTAGATTAAAAAATCCCAAAACATTTGTCCACATAATTCGCCTCCGACACCGATTTTCATCTCATCTCGCTATCCCTCCATATTCACGTTCTACCTTACATGACCTGTCACCTCCGACCACGCACGGTGGTCGGAGTCTAGGATCTTTCTCCCATTTTCGCGGATCCGAACCCGTTCACACATCCATTTTTGAATATAAATAAAAAAATAAAATATTTTTTCCTGTTCTCTCACAGTTGTTTTTGCAGGAAGAAGTAAAAAAAGGGAATAAAATTTGTATCTTTCTTCTTTAGCTAACATTTGTTTTGCAGGGATAATAATAATAAAAAAAATCATTTATCTTTATTCTTTATCTAACATCTTGTTTTGCAAGAAAACATAAAAAAAATTTAAAAAATTATAAAAATAAAATTCCTTTCTCTTCTATTTACATTTACTGTTTAAAAAAAACAAAAAAATAATATTTTTTTACTAACATTTTCTGCAGGTTACACAATAAACAATAAAAACAAAAAAAATTAACAAAATAAAAAAAATCAACAGCAGGGTCGCGACCCCCTGCTGCCCGCTGTCACAACCGCCTACAACCAGCCGCCGGCGGCCTCCCCGGTGCCGCCCTTTCAGCCCAAGGTGCGGCTGTAGCCGCCCGCTCCCGTCCCCGCGCGGCTCCTCCGCGCCCTTCTCCAACGCGCGGTCGCGAGCCGGATCCCCTCCGCATCCCAGAGTCTCGCGCCGACGACCTCCTGGCGTCCGCCTACTCCCGACCCCCCGGGCACGTGTCGTCATCCAGAAGCCCCCCCCCCCCCCGCGCCTCCACGCGCGGCCCGACGCGCCACCTCTGCTCCTCCCAGCGGCTCGACGCCGCCCGTGCGTGGGCTGCGCAACCGCCGGCCACGCGCGTAGCCCCGCGGTGCCTCCCCACCGCGCACCTCTTCCGCGACCTCCGACCTGGCCACCTGCGCGCGGGCCCGCGGCCTCCTTCCCAGTGGCGCCGGCCCCGCTTCTTCCCTCCAGCAACCGGCCACGGGCTCCCACCAGGTGCGGTGTTGCGCCGCGCAGCCTCCCTGCCCCGTTTCCTCCAGATCGCCGCACCCCGCGGCGCTTCCACAGCCACGTGCGGCCCTGCTCCATCCCCGCCGGCCGCCTTCAGCCCAGCCGCCCACGCGCTCGCGCCCGCCATCCTCCATATCCCGTGAAGGGCGGCGGCGGCTCCCTCTTTCTCCATTTGGAAGAAGCCGTGAACAAGGAAATCCTAGGGCTGGATATTGAAATAAAAAAAGATTTTTTTTGGGCAAATTTACAAAGCTCTCCTCGTTGTTTTTAGAAACCGCAAAGACGCCCCCGCCAGTCCAGATCATGTGACACTCGCATGTCCATCTTGGGTAATTTGCATCTTTTCGCCCTGATTTTATTTCTTGTTATTCTATGGTGCAGAAACTTTCATTAATGACTTTTTAATCCCTGTTCACAGCCAGTAAATTTGCATGTTCTTTTTGATCAAATAAGTGTTTTCATAGTTGTAAAAATTCTGAGAAAATTCATGTTTGCTTCTGTTATGGTGGTTTTCATTGTGTAAAATTTCACTGCATTTTATTGTCGTTTAATATATTTAAGAAATCAAAAATATTGTCTTATTACTTGCCTACACTTGAAATTTTATAAAAACAGAAAAATTGTCTAAAAAATTCCACAAAAATTCATGTAGCTGTGTTTTGATTTGTTTTAATTTCTGTCCAATTTTTGTGCTTTTATCCCTTGTGAATATTGTGCTTGTTTTAAAAATACAAAAATATATATATATAATTCAAAAAACCACTAAAAAATTAGCATTTCTGAAAATTGACTACTTAGTTTTTAAATCGTGCTCCTTGTGTTCGACCCTGGTCGCTATACCAGGTAAAAAGAATAGCGAAAGACCGCTTACATCGTTTCATTGATTTCTATATTTTCCGAGTGGTTTTTATCATTTTTTCTCGATTGACCGCGCTTGGTGATTTGGGTCACGACGACCATTTTATTTACATACTTAACCCGATTGTCAGGCGCGTCATCAGAATGGCGCCGTTGCCGGGGAGCACGGCTTTGTAGTCATTTTTCATTTTTCTATTTTTGTCTCTATATATTATAATTGTTTTCTGACATTCTCTCTTGGATTTTTGTGCGAGGTACTACTTGGACGACTTGGAGTTTCTTTTTAGAGGACCCGCGCAGGAGGAAGAGAGAGAGGAGAAGAAATTTTTTATTTTTGAGAGAGAGAGAGAGAAAACAATATTTTTGTAATAACTTAGACTTTGGACTTGTGGACTTGGACATTATTCGGGGTCTGTTTCGCCAAGTGCCGGTGCACTTGGGGGACATCACCATTATTTTTCGCTGGTTTTGTTTTCTCGCATTTATTTTATTTTATTTTATTTTATTCACGTGATTTTCGAGCCCCTAGCCTTAGGATTTTCTCTTGCTTGTACCGTAATTAGTAGGATCCCCACACTTAATTATCTGCATGTTCCTATAGTGCGCTTAATTGGACCTACTAATAATCAATTAATAAAAATAATCGACTCATCTCCTTCGTAGCCTACGTGCCGCAGTCCACCCTGTAAAGCGCTTTCTCCTACCCCCGATTTGTCGGGCAGAGGAGGGGTGGGCCAAGACCGGACCCTTTGGCTTGGAGTTCGATGACCGATTAGACGGTTCTGCGAGTAGAACTTGCTCATCTAGGACTCGGTTTTCACCGCTGCATCATTTAGGTAGTTTATTTCCTGTCTTTAAATTTCTGTGCGGATCATATTGCATGTAGAGTACTGGAGTAAGGTACGTATTTTCTATCTATGCATGCATCATAGTTTTTTACCGTGCATTGACATTT
Organism: Ottelia alismoides; assembly: GCA_037367405.1. Taxonomy (NCBI): domain Eukaryota; kingdom Viridiplantae; phylum Streptophyta; class Magnoliopsida; order Alismatales; family Hydrocharitaceae; genus Ottelia; species Ottelia alismoides. The sequence goes on along the minus strand of JAZKJV010010433.1, from coordinate 1,399,414 downwards.
TCGACTTCCTCCCCCTGTTTCTTGGACGCAAATCAATCAAAGAGGAAATCAGAAAGCTCGTTAGGCGTTGTTATTGAAAATATCCAAAAAAAATTACAAAATCAAAAATTTAAAAAAAAATTGGGACTGCTAATTGAACTTGACCATTAAAATCAAACGTAATTGATTCATATCATTGTATTGGGAGAGCAATCCCCTCATTGTCTGCGTTTTTAATTGCTCACGTACACACTAAGGAATAGTGCCCAAATCCTATTCAAGCCTCCTAAGTGTTTGTACAACTTTGTCTTATCACCTAACTCTAAAATTGAAAAGATAAAAGACCAAATCTCATGGTATTCACTTTGTGTTGAGTTGGTGAACTGGAGGTTTGCTTTGTGTTTTGTATGTCTATGGTGTGAGTCGGTTACGATCATCTTCCTGGATCATTAGCAGTCACCTTTCCTCCCTCCCTTCTCTCTTTTCTTTTCCACCTTCTATCTCTCTTTCTAATCTCCCACCCTCCCTCCCTTCATTTTCCTCTCATCACGATGGGCCCCTTTTCATTCCAGCCGAATTTTACGGCTTCTTCATTTCACACCCATCACTCCCGTCCACTCTCTTGGGAGGTCGGAACCCCATCCGACTTCTCATCTTCTCCCTACCCACCCTCTTTCTCGGGACATGCTGTGAGTGACACCCGCAGAGACCAGATTGACCAAACAAGAAACACGGGTTTTCACCTTGCTGAGATGAGAGTGCATCCCATAGGCGATCAAATGGGGCAGTGGCAAGTCTTAGATGACTTTAATCCTAAGATGATGGATGAGTACACCGATCAAGAAGCACACTCCGCTTCTACACTGAGCCCCTTCATTTTGGATTTAGAGTTAATTGATATACTGCCTAAGTTTTTAGGGGATATGCACGAGGAACCATATTTACATATCGAGGAGTTTGAGGAAATTTGTAGATCACGATCATATTTCGATATAACCTCTGAGGACATGATGCTGATTACCTTCCCGTTTACACTGCACAATAGAGCCAAGACTTGGCACAGAAGATTGGGAAGGAAGATTACTACATGGGGAGATTTAAGATCATTATTTTTGAAGAAATTTTACCCCCAGTGTAGAGCAGAGATGATGCGGTCATATATTCGTGATTTTTCAGTTAACCCCCAGAAGCCGTTAATAGATTCATGGTTGAGGTTACGAGAACTTGTGAGGCGATTTCCGGATCATGGATTTTCGATGACTGACCTTATCCATATCGCCATGAGGGGGAGGACCTCAGAGCAGATTTCATATGTCATTACCTCGTGTGGTGGTTCACACCACAGTCCTGACCTGGATTTAGTTGAGACCATCTTGAGAACACTTTCTGATCTTACATATTCACCAGATGATTTATTCGGGACAACAGATGAGGGAGAGATGACGACAGTTGAGTGTGTGATACACCATGCCGATCTTGATAGCACACACAAATCTGATGATACTACTTCTAATTTGATGGATGTATTGACTACTACTATGAGTTCCGAGAGCCGGACAATGGTTGAGTTTTCATTGGATTTACAATCAGATTTTGAGCCAGTCCCGCACCTCAACATTAATGATTCTTCGATTCTAGATCTGCTAGGATCCCAAGAGATAGAGGAGGAACCCACATCTCAGCCATCCTATGATTCTTTTCAGTGTCCATGTCCAGTTGATTCAGTGTCTTGTCTTCAGGAGATCTTCTCAGATTCGGAGTTACATTTGGATTCATCTCAGCATAGAGAGTTTGATGAGGGACCGATTTTGGATTTTACAGAACTTGATAGTCCCGTACTTGAGCCGTGTGTCCTCCCATTTGATGAGGTTGATACATTTTTAGAGGACATGACATTTGACAGCATTGATCCCAAGTTCCCTGATGATTCGGCATTACTCCCCGAGGGTTATCTGCGGGAGGATGCCATGGACCATGTGTACTCGGTCTCACTTTCTGGGAGTGCATCCGATCTGACGGATCACGAGACCGAGTCTTCTGATATTTGTGATAATGAGTTTGATGTTTCTCTCCTCGACGACCCTCGCGAGGATGAGCCGATCTTTGAGGTATTCGATGATTTTACTGATTTGACTACATTCCATACATCGGATATCAGCCTTTATAGTGAGTCTCCTGATCTTGATCTTCCATATCTATTCGAGACTGTGATTGACGTGGAGGATTCTCTGACAGATCCTTCCTTCTCCACGTTCGACTTCTTCGGCTCTACCCTTTCACTCCATACAGATCTTGAGCCGACGATTTCTTTTGTGCCACCGGAGCCCGACTTCATCTGCCCATATCTTTACCCGGTAGCAAACACCCGCCTGATTGATTACCTGGGTGTTATCATTTACTCTCTTGACCCTCCTGACTCCGTTGTTTTTCTCCCACCGAGACTGCAACGACAGTACGGTATTCGTCTGACAGATGCCGTCCTGAACCTTGACACGTCGTTATCCTAACATTTGCGCCCAGCTAGGGGCGTAAACTCTAGCGCTTGTTGAGAGGCACCTCAACACTGATCGACTCACATCTGTATAGACCATATGTCCATATCATACATTCTTTCTGTCTCATACCCCATCTTTATTGCATGATCATTCCATACTTAGGGTGTACTTTACCCTAAGTATAGGGGGGTGTCAGACGTTTGATTATTCTTTTGATTCTTTTTACCTCTGTTTTGCTGCCTATACTTAGGGATATTTTACCCTAAGTATAGGGGAGGTAGACTCTGTATATTCATCTCCTCGGTTTTCCCTTTGTGTACAGTCTGCTATACTTAGGATTACTTAATCCTAAGTATAGGGGGATCACCGACCTCTATTGTTTATATTCTTTTATTTGTCGTTGTAGTATACTATTCTTTTCACTTTTCTATATGTGGCACGAGTTATGTCCTTCTTTCCAGCTCTTTGATCACTATGAGGACATAGTTCGAGCTAAGTATAGGGGGGTGTCGTATATATGGTATATATACTTTAGCCATAACTCGTACTTTCATATTATTTTTAATATGGCTAAAACACTGTGTGAATACTCAAAAAAAATCTTAAAAAAAAACTTGTAAAAAAATGAATTAAAAAAAAACAACTTTGTATATGCTTGTATAAATTACTCAAGTTGTAAATTCTTGCATCATGATTCTTGTGAAATAATCATCTCACTTTTGTGTAAATATGTATCTTCTCTCTTATTATTAAAAAAAATCTCTTGTATATATTTGTATATATTATTAACTATTTGCAAAAAAAACTTTTGCATGTGCATCATTTTTCAAAAATCCATAAAAATTTCAAAATTCTGATAATTGTTTCACAAAAAGATTTTGTTTTCTTTTCCTTGCATGTACATATTTTCTTGCATTTGCATGAGCATTTTTCAGGATGATTTTGACATTTAGACTAAGTCTGGAATAAATTTGAAGAATGGAGCTTAGTTGGACCTTAATCCACTTAATTTCAGAGGAACCTTATAAGATTTGGAGTTAAGACTTTTCAGGTCCTAGTGACTTAATTCTTTGAGTCCATGAGACTATGTTCACATGTCATCTTGATGAGTCTAAGTAGAACATTTAACAACACACACATGATTCTTTCAGACCGTGGCTTACCTTGGACACTGCACTTTACACGTAGCTCTTCATGGATGAGGTAGTGAGGGAGCAGAATCTTTTGGCTTGGGGTAGCATACGAGGGTAGTACATCTAGGCGAAACCTCTCGTCCTCCTCTAGGGAGGGAAGTGCGTCTCAACCTAGTTTGGTGATGTTGAGGTCTAAAGACAGGAGCTGTGGGGTTGCAATAATGCTTCAAAAGAGGGATAGTCTACTGGCTCAAGAGGAAAAACTCCTTATGTACATGCTGCACCTTGTATATATTTCAAAAAGAGAGAGAGAGAGAGAGAGAAAGCAAAATCTCCAAAAGTGAACAGGCCTGAAAGAAAAATAAAATGCCTGTAAAAAAAAGGGAATAAGAGCTTCAAAGTCATATATTTATGAGCTTGCAGCGGGTGACATGGCTACACTGGTCATGCATCCAAGGATAGGTAACTACACTGGTTACCGTCCATTCTCTTCTCCATCCCCTCTTCTTGAGCTGGTTGTACTTGAACTTAGAAGGGAATATCCCCTCTCCTCGAGGAAAGAGTTGCCAGACCGGGTTATTGAGTTACCTTGTTGAGAGAGGCTGAATCTTTGCTACTTTTGAGATGAGGAGCTATATTTCACTTACACGTACAAGTAAGATTTCATAGTCATAAGAATTTGTGTCTGTAGACTTGTTCTGATCTGACTGTTGAGGAGACCTGAATAGGAGTCTTATGGAACTTAGAGGCTGTTAGGTTTTAATTCCATGTCCCATTAAGGTTCCGACACATTAATAATCCAAAGGTCCGACAGAGCTCCAGACTACATTTTTATGAAGACAAGTTTGAAAGTCAACATTGTTCTAACTTCTTTCCTTTTTCTTTTCTTTATTTTTATTTTCACTTATTTTCCAAATAAGTGTTTGCTAATGGACTAGCAAAGGTAAAGTATAGGGGAATGATGAATCCACGATTCATCGCCTTTATTCTTTTATTTTAGCATCGTTTCCTTAGTCAAATACCTGTAAATACCCATTAATTCCATAAAATTACCATTTCACATGCATTTGTTAATTATGCATTTTTAACACCTTTTGTATATAAATAAAAGAATAAAGAAGAAAAGAAAAAGAAAAGGAGGTATTTATGCAATAAATACAGACTGACCCAAACCCCGAGAGAAGGTCAAGACTTGACCTGATCGACCAGGAATAAAGTAGGGGGAGATAAGGTTGTCTGTCAGAAAATCCAAAAAATATCTTGTACATATTTTTCATGTATATTTGTATAAAACTTACATTATTTTATTTGTACATAATTTGACCTAAAATCAATTATTTTTGTAAATAAAAGTTGTTAATAAAACTGTGTTGTAAATAATAAAAATTTTATAAAATAAAATATTGTATATATTGTAAATAATTACACCCAGAAAAAAGTCGTAATGCGATAATTGAAACATCAATTCCGGCTCCATACAAGCTCAAATCGAACCAAACTCACTTCCATAATGCTATAAATTAAATTATCTTTCAAATGGATGTAGTTTCGTATTTTTTGGAGTTACGGTTAAAAAGTCGGTTTTCTGGGGTGTATCGTGCAGTTTACCCATATATCTGTGTATATAATTTTTAATATTTATTTTTACTTAATGTATATATTATAAATATTGTTTTCAATAAAAATAAAAATTAAAAAAATTAAAATAAAAAAATTCTTGTGTAAAAATTATTTCCTTATTTGCACATATGTACATTATATTATATGTATATAATATATGTATACCACTAATTTCCTTAAATAAAAAACCACCAAAAAATTTAATTACCTAACATTAATTAATTAATTTAAATTAATTCCGATTTTTTTTTAATTATTTGATTTTATTTGATTGATTTGATATTATAACATGCCATATATATATCAGATTTGATTGCATACCTTTAATGGCCACCATTAAGGTGGCCAATTAATTTCCAATTAATTAATTTATTTATTTAATTTATTTATTTAGAAATTATTTAGTTATTTATTTTATTTAATTGATTATTTTATTAATCCACCCAATAATCACCTTCCTTTTGTAGATAATTTCCTTTTTTGATTTTCTTCTCTTTTTAATGGGCTCCTCCTCCCTCATTCACATTTGATCAATCTTTGGCGGAGAGGAGCCCAGTTTCCAAGAGGTTTCTTGTTGAAGAGGGTCCTAGCCTCCGATCTAGTCGGTGACAGCGGCTTGAGCTTCGCCGAGGCCATCATGGCTAGTCCGATCCCCGAGGTGAGATCCACTTTTACTTGTCTTTTTCCCTAGGTAATCGTAGATTTAGATCTTAGCGTAGGAGTAGGGAGTAGTTTTTTTTAGATTAAAAATCCCAAAACATTTGTCCACATAATTCGCCTCCGACACCGATTTTCATCTCATCTCGCTATCCCTCCATATTCACGTTCTACCTTACACGACCTGTCACCTCCGACCACGCACGGTGGTCGGAGTCTAGGATCTTTCTCCCATTTCGCAGATCCGAACCCGTTCACACATCCATTTTTGTATATAAATAAAAACTAAAATATTTTTTCCTGTTCTCTCACAGTTGTTTTTGCAGGAAGAAGTAAAAAAAAGGGAATAAAATTTGTATCTTTCTTCTTTAGCTAACATTTGTTTTGCAGGGATAAATAATAATAAAAAAATCATTTATCTTTATTCTTTATCTAACATCTTGTTTTGCAGGAAAACATAAAAAAATTTAAAAATTATAAAAATAAAATTCCTTTCTCTTCTATTTACATTTACTGTTTAAAAAAACAAAAAAATAATATTTTATTTACTAACATTTTCTGCAGGTTACACAATAAACAATAAAAACAAAAAAAATTAACAAAATAAAAAAAATTCAACAGCAGGGTCGCGACCCCCCTGCTTCCCGCTGTCACAACCGCCTACAACCAGCCGCCGGTGGCCTCCCCGGCGCCGCCCTTTCAGCCCCAAGGTGCGGCTGTAGCCGCCCGCTCCCGTCCCCGCGCGGCTCCTCCGCGCCCTTCTCCAACGCGCGGCCGCGCGCCGGATCCCCTCCGCGTCCCAGAGTCTCGCGCCGACGACCTCCTGGCGGTTCCGCCTACTCCCGACCCCCCAGGCGCGTGTCGTCGTCCAGAAGCCCCCCCCCCCCCCCGCGCCTCCACGCGCAGCCCGACGCGCCACCTCTGCTCCTCCCAGCAGCTCGACGCCGCCCGTGCGTGGGCCGCGCAACCGCCGGCCACGCGCGTAGCCCCGCGGCGCCTCCCCACCACGCACCTCTTCCGCGACCTCCGACCTGGCCACCTGCGCTCGGGCCCGCGGCCTCCTTCCCAGTGGCGCCGGCCCCGCTTCTTCCCTCCAGCAACCGGCCACGGGCACCCACCAGGTGCGGTGCTGCGCCGCGCAGCCCCCCTGCCCCGTTTCCTTCAGATCGCCGCACCCCGCGGCACCTTCCACAGCCACGTGCGGCCCTGCTCCGTCCCCGTCGGCCGCCTTCAGCCCAGCCGCCCACGCGCTCGCGCCCACATCCTCCATATCCCGTGAAGGGCAGCGGCGGCTCCCTCTTTCTCCATTTGGAAGAAGCCGTGAACAAGGAAATCCTAGGGCTGGATATTGAAATAAAAAAAAGATTTTTTTTGGGCAAATTTACAAAGCTCTCCTCGTTGTTTTTAGAAACCGCAAAGACGCCCCCGCCAGTCCAGATCATGTGACACTCACATGTCCATCTTGGGTAATTTGCATCTTTTCGCCCTGATTTTATTTCTTTTTATTCTATGGTGCAGAAACTTTCATTAATGACTTTTTAATCCCTGTTCACAGCCAGTAAATTTGCTTGTTCTTTTTGATCAAATAAGTGTTTTCATAGTTGTAAAAATTCTGAGAAAATTCATGTTTGCTTCTGTTATGGTGGTTTTCATTGTGTAAAAATTTCACTGCATTTTATTGTCGTTTAATATATTTAAGAAATCAAAAATATTGTCTTATTGCTTGCCTACACTTTGAAATTTTATAAAAATAGAAAAATTGTCTAAAAATCTCCACAAAAATTCCTGTAGCTGTGTTTTGATTTGTTTTAATTTCTGTCCAATTTTTGTGCTTTTATCCCTTGTGAATATTGTGCTTGTTTTAAAAATACAAAATATATATATATATATATAATTCAAAAACCACTAAAAAATTAGCATTTCTGAAAATTGACTACTTAGTTTTTAAATCGTGCTCCTTGTGTTCGACCCTGGTCGCTATACCAGGTAAAAAGAATAGCGAAAGACCGCTTACATCGTTTTATTGATTTCTATCTGTTTTAAGTGGTTTCATTTATTTTTCCGTTGACCGAATCGTGCGGTTGAGAACAACAACATTTGTGATATTATTTATCCTCTCTTAACCGTATCGATTTTCGTGTCATCATCTATGCTTTCCGAGCTTTCCTCCTTGGAGAGGAATTCTCGGGTCTCATCGTCGGTCATAAAGAATGTCTCTCTGATATCCTCATATAAATCATAGTCCTCGGGGTCAGCCAGGACAGGTGTGGTCACATCAGGTGCAGGTCTCTGGTCGGCAATGGGTGCGGTGATCACTGCTTCGCCCTCGTCAGCAGGACGGAAGCGAATCTCTCCTGATCCGTAGTCAATAACGACTCTTGCAGAGGTGAGGAATGGTCGTCCCAGGATGATTGGAGAGTGCTCCCCTGTGGAGGTCTCCATGGGCAATACGACAAAATCAACGGTGTAGCTCATGCCCTGAATCGAAATGACGGCGTTTTCAAGGATACCCTTCGGCCTCTTGATAGATCCATCAGCAAATTGAACTATCATCCTGGTCTTCTTGAGAGGCCATAAGTGAAGAGACTGTACCAGCGAGAAGGGTATAATGCTAATCGAAGCACCGCCGTCTAGGAGAGTATGATCACATGTGTGGTCAGAGATGGTGCAGCTAATGAATGGTGTGGCAGTGTTCTTCTTCTGAGGAATGGGACGATGTGTGATGGCGTGGGCAGTGGCCATGGTCAAAATATGACGCTCAGATCTGCTCCTCCGCTTTCTCTTCTTGGGAAGAGGAGCAAATAAATCGGTCATGGCCTGCTGAAGTGGGGCACGGATAATCTCATGTATGGTGGCCACCACTTCGGGTTCAGTCATCATTTTTTTGAATTTTTGGACCTCCTCCATACAAGGGAGGAGGTCGGAATCAGCATATACACGAGGAATGCCAAGAGCAGTCTGTACAGCGGCATCCTCGGGGTCAAAGGTGGGACCGGGTGTGAATGCATGCGTGATCAAAATGTCTGGCAAGTGGGCGCTCTCCTCACAGTCCGACTCGATCGTGTGTCTCCCGAAATCTTTTTGTGTTTTTAAATTTTTCTCATTTTTTTGTATTTTGGGCGATTGCAAGCTCTCATGGAAATCCCCGAATGAACCCATGTCATCAAATGGTGGAATATCATGGTCGCTCTTATTGGTCCTAGTGAGGTGGTCAATCCTCTGTCTCATATGATCCATCATCTGGGTCAAGTGCTCAAGGGTGGACTCCATGAAAGGTGACTCCATCGGCTCAGTCTCGGGTGGATGTGAAGGTGGAGGCGGATAATACATAGGTGGAGATAGAGGTGGGTGTGGGTAGAAATCCGAGTCCTGATACTGTGGCTGAGGCGGATATGTACAAAAGTCAGGAGCAAAGTCCTCCTGGAAAAAAGGAGGTGGACCGGCTGGAGTGAACGAATGATCCGCAAAGTCCGGATAAAGTACGCTCCAGTCGGCCATCTCGAAACAAAAGAAAATGATCGGGAGAACACGATGGTCAAGTCGAGAGAAGTGAGAATAAAGGCGCAAGTGCGCAGGGATGATCTAGGACACACACAAAACAATCACAAGCAAAAATGAAAAACAAGTCAAACCCTCAATTCACCTACTCAACGCGGTAGAGACCGCAAAGAGCGGTCTTTTTATCTTGTCTGTTTTAGAGTTAGGTGAGAAGTCAAAATATTTGCACAAACACTTAGGGGGCTGAATATGGGATTTGGGCACTAATCCTTAGTGTGTGCGCGAGCAAGTAGAAGCGAAGACAATGAGGGGATTACTCGCCCCAAGACAATATTTTCTTTTTGATTGATTTTAGGGTCGAGTAATGTTAGCAGTCCCGATTTTATTTATTATCACCTTTTTTTTGAATTTTTAGTGAGAAATGCACGCGCCTAACGAGGAACCAATTCCTTTAAGATCCTAGGTTGGCAAAATCAGAGGTAGAGTCGGAAAAGCAATGCAAGCGTCAAATCAATGATGCATGCTAAAGAGAAATGCTCACCTTGCCTCCAGCACTCTACATGCAAGGATGCTCAGCAGAATTGAAACCTATCTATATGCAAATGCAAAAGCCGATGAAATCGCCCTAAGTTCAGTAATTGCTATTATCGGGAAGAACCACAAGTTGGCCGCCAATCCTCAACCCTAGAGTGCGGTCTAGGCTCACCCCTCCTCTGCTCAACAAATTGAGGGTAGGAGAAAGCGCTTTGTGGGGAGAGCTCGCGGCGCGACGGATTGAAGGTGATGATCAACTGTTTAAATTTGACTAAGTCCAAACGATACTATAGGAGCATGCAAGGTATTAGGTGTTTGGCCTTAGTCTATCGCAAGCAATCCTAAAAGCTAAGGGCTCAATCACACAAAAGAAATGAAAAATAAAACCGGAAAACAAAATAAAAAATGCGAGGAAAAACCGACAAAACCGCGGTGAGCCCCCAGGTGTACAAACACCTGGAAATTAGGCTCGAAAGTCCAAGTCCGGGGGTACCTGTATTATTACAAATAATAGTGGTCTCTCTCTCACTTGAATTACAACAATAAATGTAATGAAAGAAAATGCAACTCAAGTAGAGCGCGGTCTTCAAAAATTCTCTTCTCGTCTCCTCGGTGCTAGGATGGATAAGCCGGCTTCACGTGGGTGCTTCGGCGCCTCGAGTGACGCACCTCCCTCGGTCCGCGGTACCTCGCACAGAGTCAACAAAGAAGAGGGATTAGACAGCTCAAAATATATATCAAAAATAAGGAAAATAAAACAAGCAGAAATAAAAGCCGTGAAATAGAAAATCAATCACAAACAAGACCCGAACTACGCGTTGTTGCTCCCCGGCAATGGCGCCATTTGTTTAGCCCGAAAATTAGTGATCTTAAGTTCCACACAAGGCGGGAACTCAGTCGCTGAATCGACCACACGAAATTCGGATTAAAACAACAATTAACCCACGACAAATAAATCAAGCAATGAAAGAAAATGTGCGGAGTTAAAATTTATTATAACTCTACAACAAGATGTGTATAGTGCAAGTATGTGTAGAGGTCGAACACAGGGAGCAGAAAGGTTAGATCGGGGCAAAATTGCACAAAAGTGTACTTGTGTGTGAATGTGGTCAAGTGTCTACTATGGTATTTTTTGTGGGTTTTTAATTTTATAATTTTTTATTTAATTTTTAATTTTATATTTTTGTATTTTGATTTTTAATTTACTGATTTTTATTTTCTTTTTATATTTTATATTTTTTATATTTTCTTTTTCAATATTGGAAAATAAGGACAATGTAATAGAAGCAAGAAAGGGATATTTATAAAAATAGATAAAAATGTTCAAAAATTAGGAAATAAAGTCTTTTTGGTCTTTTTATATTTTTTACTGTTTTTGTGATTTTTGGGTAATTTTTAGAATGTTTTTGGTATTTTTAATTAGCAAAATAAAGAAAACAGTGCCAAAATGCAAGGCTGAAACTTAAATTGGAGAAATAAAATAGAAAACAGTAGTAAAAATACTCCAATTTAATTTTCAATGAAAGATGATAAAATAAGGAAAATTCAGGCACCAAGATTATATTTTTAGGGTTTTTGTAGAATTTTTAGGATTTTTATAAAGGTTTTTGGGGTTTTGCAATTTTTAGGAGTTTGATTTTGTATTTTTTAATGATTTTTGGTCTGGAGCTAAAACACACTAAACGTAACAAAAGGTATTTTTTTGGGATTTTTCTGGAGAGGTTTTATATTTTTTATGGATTTTATAAGCTAGACAGTGCGCAAAAAGCATGTTTTTGATTTTTAATAAATATAAAAATAAAATAAAATCAAAAACTAAATTTAGGGCGTGGAAGAACACATGCACAGGAGCTTAAGTTCAAAATTTGAGAATTTTTGGGCTTGAAACGAGGCTCCAAATAATTATATCAAACAAGCAAAAAGTAAAGGACTGGCAGGGGTATTTTGGTAATATTAAAGAAGTGCGAGGGCCTGCGTGCAAAATGCCAACAAATTTATAACTGAGCAAAATATTCGCTGGACTAAACACAAGGGACAAAAACTTCAAGTCAAAACCTGCAAAATGTCCAAGGTTCACGCGCCACGCACGTGAGCCTGGCAAGGATATATGTGCAAAATGTGTCGACTTCAAGGGGCCCAACGTAAAGTTAACAGAAATTTATACTTGATTTAAAAAGTTTGTGAACTCAGTACAAATGCCAAATTCTCTGAGGCTGTGTCTGCAAATAACGCCAAGTCACGTGCGTATCGCACGTGACAGGCAGGGATCCATATGTTATACTACGAAAAACCAAGGGGACTAATTGCAAATGCCTCAACACATAAAAACTCAGATGAAAGTTTCGGCAGTTATAAATAAATACAAAAATTGCTCAGGGCAAGAAACTTAAAATACCCAGAGCTGCTCGCGATCCGACGGCGGCTGGCTTGTTACTTAAGACACGTAGCGTGCGGGCCTTGCCCGATACCCCTTCGTTTGGACGGCCGAGATCAGATCAGGCACGGGCAATCCACGGCCGAGGATGCATCAAAATCCGATGGTGGCTGGCAGCGTTGGAGGAACGACGAAGATCGGACGGCGCTGAGGGACTCGGGAAGAACAGGGTCGAGACTCTGTCGCCCCGAGCTTTGATCGGCGAGGTCGCGCGCTCCAGGCTTCCAATCGTTCAACAAAAATCTCCACGTCCTTCCTGGGGAGGTCCTCGAGCATTCGGCGGTGTCAAAATGGCGGAGTGAGCGCCGGTGGGCCACCGAAGGGCCGAGGAGGCGATGCGGCCCCAGCTACCTTCTTCCTCAAAAATCCAACTCCAGAAGGAGTCGTTTGACCCCTGGCACCTGCAGATGGAACACGCAAGCACAAGAAGGAGGTCCAGGGGGCGTAAAGGTGTGGTTGTGCAAGCGAAACGCGGAGGATGATGGATGGCGGTGACTTGCCGGAGTGAACTCCGGCGATGGGTGAAGTGAATAATCGAGGCGCGATAAATGCGAATAAAAAGAGAGAAATAAAACTTACAGCCTACAGATGGATTAAGAACAAGGAAAAAAACAAAGAAAACTACCTCAATGGGCTTCAAAAGCCAAGAGGAAGGGTACCTCACGGCCACGGCCGGAGATGGGTGGTGGAGCGCCGCTCCGGCCCTCGCCTGGCCTCGCGCGAAGGAGCTGGAGGCTCCCCTGTCACGGGAGTCGATCCAGAGCTCCACAGCGAGGTCAAACTTGGGTAGAAGAGGGTTCAAAAGAAGAAGGAAAGGAATGGGGGTCGTTTTGAAAGTGGCCGAGGCGCGACCTTCAAGGAGCGATCACGGGTGGACGGAAGAGATCTAGGAGTATCCAAGCCCCCGGCGAAAATCCTGGATGTGTCAGGACAAAAAGTCGTGAAGGTGACGTTGCCAATGGAGGCTAGGAAAGGGCTCCAAAATAGGGAGAAAAATGGGGGCAGACGCAGATCCAGCGGTCCGACCTGGGGTCATGGAGTTGACCCCAGGTCAACGGATGGCGTGGCCTGATTGGGCCACGTCATCCGCAAAAAGACAAAAACCAAATAAATACCTTATGAATTAGATTAAAAATAGTAAATGAATAAATTAATTTTTTGTTATTTAATAAAAAATGTTTATTAATTTATATAGTATTTTATTCCGATTTTTAATAATTTTTATGAATTATATTTTTACAAGTTGCTTTTATACCCCTATATAGGTATATTATCTATCTGTTGTATCCTTTTATTTTTATTTTATGTATTTTAATTTTATTAATTATGTTTATTAATTTATATAATTATAACACGCTTTTATACACATAATTATATTTTTATTTTATTTTATTGATGCTCTTTGTACAATTAATAAAATAAAGTAATATATTGTATAGGTATATGTGTATGTATTTTACCTGTGTATACAAGTATTTTATTTTGAGTTTTAATGATGATTTTATTCTAATTTTAATATTCACAATTATTATAAGTAATATTTACAACATTATAAAAATATAAAATTATAAAAAAAAATAATAAATAAATAATAAATTGAATATTTTACTCTGTACAATGTACAATAGGGGTCCAAAAGTCAACTTTCAAACCGTAGCTCCGCCAAATACGAAACCACCGCCATTAATTAGCTTATTTTCTTCTATATACAATTAAAGGTGAGTACGCTGCATTTGGAGTTTTTATTTGTGAGATACGGGTCTGGGAAGTTGGCATTCTGGACTTTTATTCAGATCAGAACTTTTTATCTGTACATTATTTTTCTGTGAAATCAATTTTGTATTTTTCTTTATAAAATTATCTACAACTTTTATGTACAAAGTTTCTCTTTTTGATGTATAAAAAGTGGAACCAAAAATAGGTCCCAAAATGAATAAAGAATCAATAGAATGAAAGGAATTTTATTGGTATTTTTGGCCATTATCTCCCCCTACTTTATTCCTTGTCGACCTAGTCATCGAGATGATCAGGTCTCGGGGTTTCGGGTCATAAAATATTTACAATATTTTATTCTTTTTCTTTTCTTTTCTTTATTCTATTATTTTGGCTTTAAAAACCGCATTTTATACAATATTTACACACATATGCATGAATGCTAAAATGCCTATATTAAGCCTATTTACACGCATTTACTAGGGTTTTTAAGGCCAAAATGATAGAATAAAGATGATGAAACGTGGATTCATCACTACCCCATCTCCGACTCCAAGTGGGTCAGCCCTTTGCATGTGGTGCCTAAGAAGACGGGCATCACTACAGTGATTAGTGAGTCTGGAGAAGAGATTGCTACACGAGTACCCACTTCTTGTCGGGTCTGCGTTGACTACAGGAGACTCAACCAGGCCACCAAGAAGGATCATTTCCCCCTGCCCTTTATAAATCAGATCATTGAGAGACTGGCAGGGAAGAGCCACTACTGTTTTCTGGATGGGAACTCGTGCTACAACCAGGTGGCCATCGCTCCTGAGGACCAGGACAAGACCACCTTTACCTGTCCCTTCGGCACATACGCCTTCCGAAGCATGCCATTCGGGCTATGCAACGCCCCTGTGACCTTTCAGAGATGCATGCTGTCGATCTTTTCGGACATGGTAGGGGAGTGCTTGGAGGTCTTCATGGATGATTTCTCAGTTTACGGCGACGGATTCGACTCCTGTCTTGACTACCTAGACCGAGTACTTCAGCGATGTATAGAGGTCCACCTTGTGCTATCTTGGGAGAAGAGTCACTTTATGGTGACTCAAGGGACGGTTCTTGGCCACATCATCTCCAACAGGGGCATGGAGGTTGATCCGGCCAAGGTAGATGTCATTAGAAAACTCGCACCGCCGTCCAATTTGCGGCAGTTACGGTCATTCCTGGGGCACGTCAGTTTCTACCGACGATTCATTCATGATTTCAGCAGGATTGCCCAGCCGTTGACTGACTTGCTGACGAAAGACACCGAGTTCCTTGTCGACGACAAGTGTCTTTCGTCCTTCGAGACTCTCAAGCAGAGTGTTATAGAGGCTCCTATTCTCCAGCCGCCTGATTGGTCTCTCCCATTCGAGATCATGACGGATGCCTCCGATTTTGCCGTGGGGGTCGTGCTGGGACAGAGGAGGGATGGAGTCCCATTTGCTATCCACTACGCTAGTCGCACATTAGATTCCGCGCAGCAGAATTACATGGTCACATATAAGGAGATGCTAGCCGTAGTATTCGCCCTAAATAAGTTCAGATCGTACATTATTGGATCTAGAGTGACCCTGTTTACTGATCACACCGCCATCCAATACTTCATGGCAAAGAAGGATGCCAAGGCCAGACTGACTAGATGGATCCTTCTACTCCAGGAGGTTGACATTGAGATCAAGGATAAGCCCGGAGTCAAGAATGTGGTGGCGGATCATCTCTCCCGTTTAGAGCAGCCTGAGGATTCTGAGCAGATTGATCCTATTTGTGAGACCTTCCCAGATGAGGCGATCCTTGCTATCGCCTCTCTCCCGTGGTATGCTGACATTATGAACTTTCTTGTTGCTAAGAAAGTCCCACAAGGTTGGCCCAGGCAGAGGCTTGAGACCTTCCTCGCGAAGACCAAGTCCTACCACTGGGAGGATCCCATCCTTTACCACGAAGGAGGGGATAGCGTCTGGCGTAGGTGCATTCCTCAAGAGGAGCACCATAGCGTCCTCACTTACTGCCACAAGCTTGAGGCAGGAGGACATCACTCTGGGAGGAGAACGGCACAGAAAGTGCTCCAATCCGGCTTGTGGTGGACTACCCTCTTCAAGGACTCTGACGAGTTCATGAAGAGGTGTACTGACTGTCAGAGGATGGGCACTTGTGGACAGCGTGATATGATGCCAATGCAGCCCATTCACTTCTGTGAGGTTTTTGACGCATGGGGCATCGATTTCATGGGTCCATTCCCTAAGAGTCAAGGATTTGAGTACATTCTGCTAGCCGTTGATTATGTGAGTCGTTGGGTTGAGGCCATCCCCGCCCGAACCGCTGATGCCAGGACAGTTTGCATATTTTTGAGGAAGCATATCATCGCGCAGTTCGGGGTACCTCGAGTAGTGATTTCAGATGGGGGGTCTCATTTCATCAACGACCAGGTGAAGGCCCTTGCTAGCGAGTTCGGCATAGACCATCGAGTTGCCACTCCTTACCATCCACAGACGAATGGTCTAGACGAGGTGTCGAACAGGGAGATCAAGTCTATTTTGCATAAAGTCGTCCGCCCTGACCGAAAGGATTGGTCACAGCTTTTGGACTCGGTCTTGTGGGCATATAGGACGTCTTTCAAGACACCATTGGGCACATCTCCCTTCCGCCTCGTATATGGCAAGCCATGCCATTTACCTGTTGAGCTGAGACACAGGTTACTTTGGGCAGTCACTGAGATACTTGTTGATCCAGATAGTGTAGGAGACCAGAGGAAGGCAGAGTTAGCAGCCTTGGAGGAGCTTAGAGATACCGCCTTCTCAAACAGCCTACAGTAAGGAGAGAGTGAAGGAGTGGCATGATTCTCACATCAGCCACAAATATTTTGAGCCTGGACAGAGAGTATGGCTGTTTGATGCGAGGCTTCGTCTCTTTCCAGGGAAGCTACAGAGCAAATAGAAGGTACCTTACCTGGTGAGAAAGGTACACGACAACGGTAGCATTGACATATCCGAGTTGTCTTCTGAGAGTACCTTTCGAGTGAACGGCCAGCGGTTCAAGCCATTTCTAGATCATGAGTCGCGGGTCGTTGATGTTGCCCCGATTCATTTTGTGTGAGATGTGGTCTCTTGACTCACATCTATTGCATCTCACGCCTGATTTTCATTGTTCTTCCGACATGTATAGATCCAGATGTCCATATCATCACATTCTTTAGTACCACATCCCGTTCGTCATCTTTGATTATGCTATACTTATGGTGTACTTTACCCCAAGTAAGGGGGGATGCAGGACCTTTGAGTTTTTCTTTTGATTCTTTCTATCCCTGTTTTGCTGCCTATACTTAGGGATATTTTACCCTAAGTATGGGGGGGTAGACCCTGTACATTCTCAACTCGGTTTTCCCTTTTGTGTACAGCCTGCTATACTTAGGATTACTTGATCCTAAGTATAGGGGGAAAAGCCGAGAGTCTCTTTAAGTTTCTATTCATTCATTCGTCTTTGTATATAGCCTTCTTTTTCACTTCCCTATACATAGCACGAGTTATGTCTTCTTCATCGCTCTTGACTCTGAGGACATCGTTTGAGCTAAGTATAGGGGGGTGTGTATATATTTCATATATACTTTAGCCATAACTCGTACTTTGTGTGAGTGTGTTAATAAATGAAATGGCTAAAAACCCAAAAACCACAAAAATTAAAATTTTTTCCTGTAAATAAACATTCTTTTATTGCACATACATAGCTAGTGTACAAATTATTTTTGTAAAAACATTTTCAAAAATGTTTTGTGTAAAGTTTGTGTAAATATTTTCTTATCAAAATTATGTATATAGTACAAAATTTTTCCAAAATGTTTTGAAAATCGAAAGTTTGCAAAAATCTTGTGTAAATGTGTGTAAATATTTTGCAAAACTTACATCCATGCATTCATCCATTCATGATTTCAAAACATTTTTCAAAAATTTTGCATGTTTGTAAAAATTGTGTAAATAGCATCTTTGTATATATGTATATAGTTTTTCCTGGATTACAGTTGACATTTAAACTAGCCTGGAATTAAATTGGGAAATGGAGCTTGATTAAGATCGTAATCCACCTAATTCATAAGAGGAACCTTATAGGGCATAGGTTTAAGGCTTTTCAGGTCCATGGTGACTTAATTCTTTGAGTCCACTAGGCTATGATCACATGTCATCTCAATGAGCCTAAGTAGAGCACTTAACAACACACACATGACTCATACAGACAATGGCTTTACTTGGACACAGCACTTGCACCGAGCTCTCTACGAATGAGGTGGTGAGGAGGCAGTCTTCCTTGACTTGGGGTAGCATATGAGGGTAGTACTTCTAGGCGGAACCTCTTTTCTTCTTTTAGTGAAGGAAGTGCGTCTCAACTTGGTCTGGTTGCCATGAGGTCTAACGATAGGAGTTGTGGGTTGCAATAAAGCTTCAAAAGAGGGATAGTCTACTGGCTCAAGAGGAAAAACTCCTTGTATATATGCTGCACATGTATATGTTGTACAGATGCACTTGAAAAAAAATGCAAAAAGAAAAATAATTCCAAAAAAGTGGTGGGTCTGAGAGAAAATGATAATTCCACCGGAGTATGTATATAGTGCAATAAGCAAAGCTTGAGATTCATGTCCCACCTTATGTAGCTTGCAGCAGGGAGACTTGGCTACACTGGTCGAGCTCCCAAGGATACATGGCTACACTGGTCATGGTCCATTCTCTTCTTCCCCCTCTTCTTGAGCCATTTGAACTTGAACTTAGAAGGGAATACCCCGCTCCTTGAGGAAAGAGTGGCCAGATTGGGGTCATAGAGTTACCTTGTTGGGAAGGGTTGTCAAGTTGCCATTTCTGAGGTGGAGAGCTTATACTTCACATTCACAGTACAAGGAAAGATTCATGGTCTTTAGGGTTTGTGTTTGATGACTTGTTCTGATCTGGATTGTTGAGGAGTCTTGATTATAGATTGGTGGAACTTAGAGGTTGTTGAGTTTTAAGCTTAAGTACAAATAAGGTTCCGACACATTAATAATCCAAAGATTTGATCGAGCTCCATAATTCAATTTAATGAAGGCAAGTTTAATATTCAACCTTGATCCATGTGCATTCTCCTCTTTTTCTTTTTCCTTCTATTTTTCACTTCTTTTTCAAATAAGTGTTTGCTAAGGGACTAGCAAAGTTAAGTATAGGGGGTGATGAATACTCATTCATCACTCTTTATTCTTATATTTTAGCTACAAAAACCTTTGCAAATACAAGTATATGTTTGTAAATACAAATAATTACCAAAAGCATGCATGGTGTAAAAACTAATAATTAGCATGTTTTTGTGCAAAAATAAAAGAATAAAGATTAAAAAGAAAAAGAGGGAAATATTTAGAATAAATATTGAGCAACCTAATCCCAAGGGAGGGCTCAACATGGGCCTGACCACATAAAAGCCAAAGTAGAGAGAGATAGGGAGCTCATGTGTGTAAATATACCTGTAAATACAACAAAAATATTTTCCTCCAAAAATAGAATAAATGGGCTTGTATATAGTTGTATATGTTTGTAAATACAAAATCAAAACAAAAAAATTGAAAAATTAAAAAGAAAATAAAAATAACTCACCTGTAGATATTCACCTTGTACATAGAATACTTACCTATATTTATTTCACCTTGTAAATAAATAAATTAAAATTCCTAAAAAATTGTAAATATTCTATATTTCATGGTGTAAATGAATAAAATAAAAACCATAAAAACAAAAATAAAATAAAAAGAACAAAATTTAAAATAAAAAAGAACATTGTACATATACCATGTATATACTTGTAGATATCAATTTATTTCACCCTTGTATATAAATAATAAAATAAAAATAAAAATACCCTTTTATTCCTAATTTTATGCTATAAATAAATAAAATATAAAATGGGAATAAAAATGTATAAAAATAATAAATTAAAAAATCAAAAGTTAAAATCCTATATTGTATATATACCTATATATAGCACTATAGTGTAAATACCTTATTTGTATTACATAAAATTAATTAAAAATCACAAAAAAATAGAATAAAATAAAATAAACATTTTTCATGTTTCGAGTTTTTAATAATTCGGCCATTTTCTATTTTAGTTTGAATTTCTAAATATTTATTACGTGGCCTGTTCCCATTGGTCCACGGGGACGTTGACCCCCCGGTCAACCCCCCCCCCAGGACCACCGAGCCCCGGATCCGAGCCCGCGGCCCGACTTCTCGGATTTTTCTACACTCGATCCGACGCCCATACCCGCAAATCCCAGGCTCTCCTCCTTCCTCGTGCATCCGAGAGCCTCGCCCGATCTTCCGCGTGGGGATCCGCGCTTCGTGGAGCCCTGCCCGATCCCTTCTTCTCGGACCTGCACCCATATTTAATCCGAGCTCCGCCTCCATTTCATGCATCTTTGGCTCATTCGTTTTCCACCCAAGGACCTCCATCGCCTCCGCGAGAGTGACAACTCACTCCAGGCAGTGTTGCAGCGAGGAGGGGACGAGTCGACCATCGATCCGACGACGTTGCGTCGTCGTGCGCCGCCTGGAGGTGACGCTCGAGCCTCGGACACCGACGGTCCTCGAGGCAAGGACCTGGAGCACCCCCAGCTCCTCCACAGTCGAATCCATCCATCAGGTAGCGCTCTTTCTTCTTCTTTTTCTCGAATATTCATTTTCCCCCAAATCGACCCGTCGCCGTTCAGCTTTGATTCCGACCACCTTCGCCTTCGTTTCGACTATCGGAGTCACCCATCATCTCCGCCGCTCCCCCACGCACCTTCTTCGCCCACTCATTCACCCCAATTTGCAAAGGAACTGGGTATCGAGTTCCTTCGCCGTCGCTCCGCCGGAGCTCACACGCCCCGCCGCACCGGCCACCTTCACCCCCACTTACAGGGTCGAGGCACTTTGCCCTCGACCCGCGAGTCTGTTGCCGTGTTTTTCAGGTTCATCCGAGCCCATCTGAGGGCCTCGACCATCTGGTGCAGCAGCTCGACCTCCGTCGGCCTCGCCTGAGTTCCCAGGAGCTCCATCGAGCCATCGGAGGACCCCATTAGACACGGGAGGCCGAGGCGATTCTTCTCCGATCAGTAGCAGCCCGCGAGGAGGCCTCCAGCGCCTGCACGAGCCCGGCGAAACTCGCCGGCGTCCTGTTCATCGAGGACCCTCCCCTGCCGTTCGATTGACCTCCAGCTCCAGTTCAGATCCCATACGTTCATCTGAGGAGCCGCCAGCATCGTTCGATCCTTGGAGGAGTGATCGGGACCGTCCGATCAGTGAGGGCTTCCCACATTGCTTCGTAGCCTCCCGATCTTCCACGTGGCGAGGTCCCAACCGCTCGATCAGGACCGAGGATCCTTGCTGAGGCGCCATTCTTCCCCGACCGTTAGATCTCCATGTGGCGCCCATCGGAGCCTCGCCTTAAATAAAGGGTAAATATCTCTTAGGCCCTTAGATCTTTAATTGTTAACCTTAGGTCCTGTAAATATTTTAAAACTTTTATTTATGTTTGGTAAATTTCATAGAGGACCTTGTAGTTTCTGGTATTTACGTGTATGCCCCTGTGTGTAGTGGAACACGTGCTTCGACACGTGCATGTTGGGTTATTTACATGTATGGCCTCATAGTTTCAGGGTGTTATTGAATGAAATTAACTTTTTAGAATTTGCATAAATACCCCTGTGAATGGTTTTATTGTGCATGTGCGTGATTTAGTGGGTAATTTACACTTACGCCCCTGGACTTTTAGTACGAGTTACTGAATAGTCCAGGGACCTAAGTTTTCTTGCAAATAGGTCCCTGAGTGCCCAGGTCACGCGCCTCGCGTGTGATTTCATGGAGAAATTGCACCGGACCCCCTGGACTTTCTACTATTTGCGTACAGGTCCCCGTGCACTGTATCCTTGTTTTCATTTTTAATAAAATAGCAAACCAACTCCAAATTTAATGAAAATTGGACACGGCTCCTGCCATGGTGTAAAATTTTCTTTAATTTTTAGAGACATTTTTTATTTCATTTATTATTTTTAAAAAATAAAAAACAAGCATTTTTGTTACTGTCTAACTTTAAAAATCACAAAAAATATTAACACACCTCCAAAAATTACAAAAAAATAGGCAGTGTTTATTTTGCCTTGTTTGATTTTCTGACCAATTTTGGTCATTTTTGGCTTTATAAAACTCATAAAAATTGAAAAACACTAAAAACCCTATAAAAATTCTAAAAATTAATTGAAAAACCCAAAAATAATAATTCGAGTGGCCAAATTTTCCTTGTATTTTGATCTTTACAGGAAAATTACCTTCAGGTGTTAATAGAGCCATTTTGCATTTTAAATTGGCCCTTGACACCTGACTGGAAAGTCCATTTTATTTTCTGCCTTGTTTGATTTTTATAAAATCCAACATAAATCAGAAAATTCCAAAAATTAATCAAAAATAGTAAAAAATATAAAAAAACATAAAAACATTTTTATTTGAATTTTTGGGTGATTTTTGAGTGATTTAATAATTGGTTGTATTGACTTGTTTATTTGCTTTTCTCATTTCTTTTATTAATTAAAAATCCAAAAAAATTATAAAAAGATTAAAAATCTACCAAAAATACCTTTATTTTATTTTATTTATTTTTAGACTACTTCGTAGGCCACGAGGCCATCACGTGCTCCTTGTGTTCGACCCTGGTTGCTATACCAGGTTAATATAATAGCGAGACCGCTACTTGAGTTTCCGTTGATTTTTGCCTTCATTTGGTGGTCTGATTTTTCTCGATTGACACCGCTTGGTGACTTGGGTCGCAACGTCCCATGATTACCTTTACCCGAGTCATCGGGCGTGTCATCAATTACCACCTGAGCGAGAGATTGAGTTTGAAATCTCTCTCACATCGGATACTCAACCTATCTCTATCCCTCCGTATAGGATGGCCCCAGCTAAGTTGCGAGAATTAAAAGTACAGTTATAAGAACTATTAGATAAAGGATCTATTCGTCCTAGTACTTCACCATGGGGTGCACATGTCTTGTTTGTGAGGAAAAAGAATGGGTCAATGCAGTTGTACATTGACTATAGACAGTTAAACAAGAAGACAATAAAGAACAAGTATCCTTTGCCAAGAATAGATGATCTCTTTGACCAGTTGCAGAGTTCAACTGTGTATTCCAAAATTGACTTAAGATCTGGATACGATCAGTTGAAGATTAAAGATGCAAATATCCCCAAGACAACCTTTCGAACTAGATAAGGACATTATGAATTCTTAGTTATACCTTTTGGACAGACAAATGCCCCAGCAGCCTTGATGGATCTCATGAA
Organism: Ottelia alismoides; assembly: GCA_037367405.1. NCBI lineage: Eukaryota > Viridiplantae > Streptophyta > Magnoliopsida > Alismatales > Hydrocharitaceae > Ottelia > Ottelia alismoides. The sequence goes on along the minus strand of JAZKJV010010433.1, from coordinate 1,376,004 downwards.
TAGAGTATTCAAGGAGTTCCTAGATCACTTTGTAGTAGTCGTTATTGATGACGTGCTTATTTACTCCAAGGATAAGTACCGACATGAACACCATCTCCGACAAGCACTTGAAATACTAAGAAAGAACAAACGGTATGCTAAATATAGCAAATGTGACTTATGTTGTCTGAATTAACCTTCTTAGGCCATGTTATTTCTGGAGAAGGTATATCAGTTGCTCCTACAAAAGGTTAGTGCAGTGATGAGTTGGGAAAGCCCGAAGACTGCCATACAAATACGATCTTTTTTGGGTTTAGCTGGGTATTATAGAAGATTTATGAAGGATTTTTCATGAATATCATTGCCAATGACTAGGCTGACTCAAAAGGAAGTTCCATTCATATGATCTGATGCATGTGAAGCTAGTTTTCAGGCACTGAAAGAATGCCTAATATCTGCACCTATTCTTACTCTGCCCTCTGGGAGTGAAGGGTTTACTGTGTACACTGATCCATCTAAAGAAGGACTTGGGGCAGTTCTTATGCAACATGGTAAGATAGTTGCGTATGCAACGCGATAGCTCAGGATACATGAGAAGAACTACCCAACACATGACCTTGAATTAGCTGACGTAGTTTTTACCTTAAAGATATGGAGACTCTACCTCCATGGTATTACTTTTGAAATCTTCACTGATCATAAAAGTTTGAAATATCTATTTGATCAGAAGGAGCTCAATATGAGATAGATATGGTGGCTAGAGCTATTGAAGGACTATGATTGCACCATCTCCTACCACCATGGTAAGGGGAATGTCGTAGCAGATACCCTTAGTAGAAGAACTTATTCACATGGGTTGGTGAGTGCTATCCACTTCTGGGGTGTACTATCAACGTTAAGTGAATGGAAACCATTTGATAGCAGTGTCGATAGTATAACTATTCCTCATCAATACAAAGCAGAGATCTAGGATAGAATAAAGAAAGGACAGGAGGATGATCCAGTACTTAAAGACTTGAGACAACAACTTGAGAACGATGAGATAGAGGATTCCATATACAAGATGGGTTACTATATAACCATCGCAGAGTTTGTGTACCAAGTACACATGAACTAAGAAAAGACATCTTACGTGAAGCGCATTGCTCTAAATTATCTATTCATCCGGTAACTACAAAGATGTATAGGGATCTTCATTCATACTTTTGGTGGTCGGAATGAAGAAAGATATTGTTGAGTTTATGAATTCATGTTTCACTTGCCAACAGGTAAAAGTTTCACACCAAAAGCCACCACTGAGTGGAAATGGGAAAGCATTTCTATGGACTTCGTTACTTGCTTACCTCAGACAACTGGTGGTAAAGATAGTATATAGGTTATAAAAGATCGCTTGACCAAGGTAACACACTTTATTCTGATAAGTTTGTCTTCCACTCCAAATCAGCTTGTTGAGTTATATATTACACATGCGATCCATCTACACGGTATCCCAAAGGAGGTGGTTTCCGATCGAGATTCACGATTCACCTCACACTATTAGGAGAACTTCATGAAATCCTTAGGCACACAACTATGCTTGAGCACAACATATCGTCTACAAACAGACGATCAGTCAGAACATACAATTCAGATACTAGAGGATATGCTACGAGCATGTGCCTTAGAATGGAAGGGATCATTGATTAAATATTTACTTCTTACAAAATTCACCTACAAAAATAGTAACCATACAAGTATTGGCATGGCACCATTGGAAGCACTATATGGACGTAGGTGTACTACTCCTTTGTGTTGGCAAGAGGTTGGGATAAAGAACCTTTACGATCCAGACAAACTCCAAGAGACATGGGAAGCTCTGTATTCCTTAAAGTATCGCCTATGAAGGGAGTTCAGAGGTTTGGCTTGCATGGAAAGTTGTCACCCAAGTTCGTGGGTCACTTTGAAATCATTTAGCGGATTAGAAAAGTGGAATATAGACTTGCGCTTCCTCCACATCTTTCTGCAATACATGATGTTTTTCATGCATCAAATCTGAGAAAGTATATTAAAGATCCTGAGCATAAGATAAACTATGATGATCTGCAAGTTGAGCTAGACTTGACATACCCAGAAATACCTATGTAAATACTGGACATGGATATCAAGAAGTTAAGGAACAAAGAAGTACCTCTAGTTAAAGTGTTGTGACACAACCAAGAGTTTGAAGAAGCCACATGGGAACCTGAGGTAGAAATGAGAGAAAAATACCCGTATTTGTTTGAATGATTACACTATGTACTGTGTATACCTTTATAAATGAAATGGCGTTCATTCTCTTTAAGGTTGTTATGGTCTCAATCCTCTTTAAGGTTTTTATGCCTACATTTCTAGTCTCGAGGACGATACTTCCTTTAAGGTTGTTATAATTGTAAAGCCTTAAACTTGACATCTCTCGGATCCTATATCATAAGATCCGGCTCGTGAAGAGAAAATTAATGGAACTTGTTTCGTGTGAATCGGACTTCGTTTCGATTTGTTATGATGGAAGAAAGAGAAGTAATGAGGATTAAGACGTCATTAATCCGTAATGAATGGCTTAAGACTAATTAAGCATGATTAAAGAAATTAATGATGGATTGAAAACCACTAATAACCATTAGAGAACACTAATCAATAGTTAACAAAAGATAATTGTAAGTTGCGAAATTAAATCACGATTAGTGAAAGTTAATTACGATTAGCGTTAATTAAGCGTCATTAGCGAATCTAAAATCCTCTGAAATGTTCTAACTTAAGTCCTAAGTTTGGGATAAGTTTTGGCTAAAACCATGGGCCAAAAGCATGGGCCGCTAACCGCGGTTAAGGGCCAAACCATGGTTTTCTAACCATGGTTAGCAGTTTTCTGGAGCCTATACATAGCCCCCCTACCCATTCATTCTCTACGATTTCCACTAACACCACCACTCCAAGGGCTAGGATTGAGAGGTCAGGAGGAGGAGTGGGAGGCAGGAAAGAAGTGCTAGCGAAGCGCTATCAGGAGAACGAGGAGGAAGGTATGATCCTCTTCTAGTTAGTTTCATTTCGATTCATGTTCTTTTCCAGTTTTGTTTTCGATTCATCTTTATTTCCGATTCATTTTCTGTTGTGGTTCGAGGAGAAATCTGTGTAACACCATACTTAGATGTGGGCGGCTATGTACGTTAGTGAACCATGTGATTTGTCACACTTCCACTCACCTAAGACATGTGGTGTCTACCGATTCTCCATTGCTTATTATTTTATTCTTTCTTTTCTGCTTTTATAGTTATTTTGATGGAGAAATATGTGTAATACCCTACTTAGGTGCGGGCGGTTATGCACGTCAATGAACCCTTGTGATTCGTCACACATTCACTTACCTAAGACGCGTGGTGTCTACCGATTCTCCATCGCTTGCAGTTTGATTATATTCTTTTAGTTTCGTTGTTGTTTTCCTCTCGATTGATTTTATAATGAGAACTCTTTTCGTTTTTATTTTGAAATATATCCCGATATAAAGGGAAACTCTATCGAAATTTTCCTAGAAATATATCCTGATATTAGGTGAAACTCTGTCGAAATTTTTATAGAAATACGTCCTAATATAAGGGGAAACTCTGTCGAAATTTTCCTAAAAATATCACCCCGTATAAGGGGAAGTTCTGCTGAAATTTCAAGAGAAAATATGTTCTTCACGTTCTTCGTGTTCTTCGTTCATTCTTCGTGTTCTTGACACGTTCTTAGCATTTTTGATATGAAAATGAAATTCGATCGTTTCAGGAGCTATAAATCATTCTGTTGAAAAAGAATCACGATAAAACACTGTATACAAGAGAGAGAGCTCGATTAGGTAACGAAATCCTTCCTTTTCCTGTTGGGTTTTCATATGACATCGTTGAGGTTTTTGTATTTATGCTCTTCCTACAAAGAACCCTAATTTGGCTATTTTTGAGAAAGTGTGAAAAGTTGTTTTGTGATTTCATCTAAAATAAGGTCTAAGCATCGAATGGATGCAGTGGTTTGAAAAGTTAGGGTTTGTAAGTTAAAAAGAGCATAAATAGGAGTATATAAATATATGAATTAATATATGTAAGTTATACTCAGTATTTATGGTTATGCTAATCTAAGGCTTAACGGAGGAATTACATTATGGGAATTGATGTGTTTTGAGTTGGATCCTGAAAAGGATCGTTGATGAAACTTTGTTTCATGCTCTTAATTCATTGAAATTAGACTAAGTGCCAATAAAAACCAGAGTGATCCCTGTAATTATCTAACCCCTTGAATAAATTTAAAATACAAAAAATGGTAAAATTAAAAATAGCAGTGTTTTTTAACCTTAAAAAATACTCTCAAAAATATTTTCTATCTTTGTTTGACCTCATCTCCGTTTTTGGTCAACATGAAACTTGTAGATCTCATCGAGTCTACAACTTTCATATTTTGAGTTTTTCCAAATTCGGTCATTTTCTCCCTCTTTTCTTAATTTCTTTGTCGTAATAATCTGATTGGGCCACGTGGCACCTTCTGGTTGCACCATGCAGCCCGTCTCTGCGCATGTCACGCGCCCTCCTCCCTTTGCCATCCAATTGCTCTCCTTCTCTCCAGATCGCCTCCGTCCATTAGCGCCTAAATCATAGCTCGTCGCGTTGCTCATCATCTGCCGCTCGATCTCCTCCAGGACACCTCCATCTCAGTCGTTCCTCCCTGCACTACCCTCGACCCATCGATCGTGCCCCCGATCCCATCTCATCCATCCACAAGCACCACGTTCTCCTTTGGCCATGTGTCGCGCCCACATCCACCTGATCGTAGCCTTGATGCTTTGATCTCCACCGCACCTTCCCGCAGCTCTTCTCCACTTCCCGATCTACCCACTGATTTCATCACGGCCATTGGCTTCCGCCTTAATCACCTCGAGCCACATGGTGACTCTTGAGCCCCACGATCACACCTCGCCGATTTAATCAGAGCCGCATACGCGCGCCTATCTCTCCACTGTTGGATCACTAGATCAATGGCCAAGAGATCGTCGTCAACATCCAGATACCCTCCCGCTTATGTCGCCCCACCTCGTGCAGTATCTTCACCCTTTCCATTTCCCTCGCTTCTCCCTCCACCACCTCCACTTCCCGACGAGCCCACGACATAGCCACATCATCCCTCTTCCTGGCGGCTACCCACTCGACCCACGTCCTTCTTCCTCTCGCTCCCTAATGCCCCCATAAAACCAGTCGCCACTCACCATCTCCCAACCTTAAATACTCCGCTCCCGCCCCAAATCATAATTCAAGAATCTTCAATAATCAGAGGCCTTGCCGGAGCCATCTTCATGAGCTCCTTCTCCGGCGAATCCGCATCGACAGCTTCCTCCAGATCGCTCGGTGCTTTCCCATGGGCTCCAGCTTACTCGACAACCTTCCATGGATCTCTGGGAAGCTTCACTGGGCCTGGGCACGCGTGGTGGAGCCAAGAGGGCTTCGCTGGAGGCCAGATTTCACCACCACCACCACGGTGGAGAAGAGCATACAATGACCATTGGATGAATCTATCCCTGTGTTCATCCAACGGTCCAAAGGAGGATACATCGACATCTTCACGCATCATAGATGACGTCAGATCATCTTGATCTGACGGACCACTGGTGCCCACGTGTCAGTCCAAGCCATCCTCCAAGCCATCTATCCGGACCTCCAGGTTCGGATTTGCCAAGCCTGCATCGAGCCTTCAAAGAACACCCGATCCTAGCGAAGCAGCATCTGACCATGGCCTTACGTGTCTCGGTTACGCGATGGGTGGTATTTTACAGGGACGCCCCCGGAGTTTCTTCAAATTACAGACAGTTCCAGAGCTCACGTGCAGACCATATGCGCGTGGGGTATTTTGCACTCATACTCTCGTGGGTTTTAATAATTGTAAAAATACCCCCACGCGTGTGGGTAAATTACAGGGAAGGTCCCGAATTTATTTTATTTGCATTTTATTCCCTCCCAGAGACCTGTTTGCTATTTATCTTTTATGTTTTATTGCATTTATGCCCCTAGCTTCACTCTTGCATATCTTGAGCATCCTAGCTCCGATTGAGTCGATTTCAGTGGCGTTTTGAAGCTCGTTTCATTGTCTTCTTGATGGCCTGCTTGTATTTCAGATTTTATACTATGAATTTTGATGTATGTTTTTAATAGCTCCGTGTCTTTATTGTAATGCTTCGCATGCCTTATGTTTAGATCAATGAAAATAGCTTCATGAATTGAACCTGCTTTGACTTGTAATTAAATGGCTCAAGTATTTTTATCATTAGGGCATATTCTTGCCTTGCTTTTAATCACATCTTTTTGCATGATAAAAATCAAATAAAAAATTGCATTTCTCATGTTTATTTATGGATCATGTCTTCATGCATTTCATTGACCTACGATTCTTTAATCAAACACTTAATTCAAATAATTAGAGTCTAAATGATCCAAGAGAGGCTCATGTCCCCGAGTTCGACCTTGGACTTACCCTAGTAAAATATAAATGGACCATTTGATCTAGTTGATTATATTAATTAAATGGTCCTTTGACGAATCCGATTCATCCAACTACAACACATTAAAATGACTTATTAAGAGGCTGGATTTGTGGTTCATCAAATGGCACCGTTGTTGGGGATACGACTCTTCTTTTGTCTTGTTTGACTTTTTATTTATTTAATTAAGTGTTTTTCTATACATAGGTCAATGTTGTCTTGCATCATTAAAAATTCTATTCGATCGATATCTAACATTTGATTTTTGTGGCAGGACTCTTGATGTTCAAGGAGGCGAGGAGCAGGTGATCCCCGCTGTGAGGAGCCGCAGAAGCAATTTTGGAGAAAAATCGAAGAAAAAAATATTATCTTGCATTTCATTTCCATATCATGTAATAATCGTCTTTAAAACGGTCTTCGATCGAAGACTCGCTCTTGTAAATGAATGACTTATATGTTGTTCTGTGGGGATCACCCCACTTTAGTGTCGACCTAGGACTAGGCACGCGGCTCTTCGAGCTTCTTTCACATTTTTATTTTGCGTGTTTATTCGTAGGTAGGACACACTTTAATTAAAGACGCGCATAAACATCGTTTCACTTAGTCAAATTAAAAGATCTATTTTCCTGCTAATACAAGCATGTTAGGTACAGCTTTTCCTCGACTTGCATACATTTGAATTTCGTTCTTAAATTCAGTCCGAGTTTTCATGAGTTTTCGCTCAAGGCGCTGCATGTTTTCTCGTGTAGCCTAGATCATGATTTTTATAGACTGCATGGCTTTTCTCGACTCCCCCTCCTAGCTTGATCACCTAGGTTGATGGAAAATGGGAATGAGCGATATACGATGATGGCTTGGTTTATGTGCTCACTTTTAATCAGCGATAATTTTAAGTAAAATAATTGGGACTGTTAATTGCAAGTCAACCTAAAAATGGAGTAAAATCTTGTTTTGGGAGAGCAACACCCGCGTTTACGTAGATGGTTTTATTTGATATTTTTCCCATGCAAACTAGAATGTTTTTTATCACCAATAAAACTGACAAGATAATCAACCAACATTTGTTGGTTTCACGAGTGAGTTGGTGAAATCAAAGGGTTTTGCATGCTTGTTTGAACCTTGGTTGCTCCGAACCCTCCCCTAAACCCTAGGTACTCCATCCATCTCAAAAGATTCAGTCGCTCATTTGTATATTCATCTGACTTCTTCATTCACCTCAGATCTCCCCCAACATTAATTATCCATCTTTATACTTAGGCTACTCTCAGCCTAAGTATATGGGGACCTGAGTCCCCGTGATTTCTCTACTCATCTTTCCTTGCCTCGACACTTAGGTTATTTCTAACCTAAGTATAGGGGGGTCGAAAGTTTAAGTATAGGGGGGTATAATATATATATATATATATACAGTATATGTACTTTAGATATATTTTGAAAATTTTGAAAAAAATTAAAACTTTTTGGGCTAAAGTATAATCTATTGAAACTAAGTGGACAAAATGTTTTCAAGGTTTTTCCATATTATGTTACACTATCTTCAAAGATAAATATTTTTGAAAATGATTTGAAAAAATGAGTTTCTCTTATTTTGAAAAATCTTTTGAAAATGTTTTGAAAATCTTTATTGGTGTGACGTGGTGTTGAAAATTCTTTTTGATTTCAAGGAAACTGTGTCCTAACCAATAAAAATTCAAAAAAATTCAAAAAAATCCTTTAAGAGTCAAATTGACTACTAAACCCAAATAAGTAACCACGTTCAGTGATGGTTCGCCCTTAGCAGAGTAGGTGGTTTAGAGGACATCGCATAAGGCTCCATCCTCAAGCAACGGGCTCCAACTTGTACTTACACCTATACTGGTTGAATGCATTTGAGTTTAGGCAGTCATGATGTCTTTTAAAGTTTTAAAAAAATCAAAAATTGTTGAAGGAGTTGGATTAAATCCCTTACCTTTTCACTTCCACACAAGATCAGAAATGTTCAAGGAAACCTGGTTTATGACGTCTTGAGATTTTAGGTTAACCAACCTTAACCATCAGGGTCTTAGACTTAATTATCCACATTTCTCTAGGTTTCTAGATTTGCATGCTATATGGCATGCTTAGTCTCCTACCTTAAGAATATGATCAACACATCACATGCACGACTACGGTCTCGATGAGATGAGTTGCAATTTTACTTGAGGAACTAGGATGAGGGATTCAAGTCTGGATTTGATCTAATGATGCTTGAGGATGGGATAAAATCTTTGAAGGCTTCATGAAACCTGAGTGTCAGCATTTTAGCCAGTATGTGAACTTGGTTCTTATGCTAATCTCTTGATATTGACCTAAGTGCCAGGGTGTAAATAAAACAAAAATGTTGATCGGTGTGTGCCAACTCTTGGTAAAAGCAGTGGAGCTAGCCAAAATATTACAAATAAAAGAAAATCATTGTTGAAAATAAAGCTCTCATTCCACAAAGTCAATCATCAAAGAACTTCCACCAAAGGCGAGCGCTCCCAATAATTTTCAAAGTATCCACGTGGACCACCGCTATTAGGTCTAGGAGTCGGGCTTGCACCAAAAAAGGGCTCTGCACCGTAAATGCTACATGTTTGGGTGTAGAAGGTATGATAGGTACTCAAAAAAGGCACATCCTGGTGTATTCCCAGAAAAACAAGTGCAGACGGCTCCAACTTCTCTTGACGGATGCACTGATCAACACGAAAAAAATTACGTTGAGTAATAAGGCACTCGAGAGGATCTTTGTTCCAATGATAGGGAGAGAAGAAATGACACAATCACAAACCCTCCATTAGCCGGCATGCCACCTACACTTCCAAGTCCGACAACTAAAGAGACGGTGGATTGGATGCAAGAAATGATTTATTCTCTAGTGTTGAGGATTGGGTCCTTAGGAGAATTTCTTGGACCGAGACCTTGGGTGACGTTTTGACTCTACTCTCATGAACGCAATCAACACTAAATGTCATATCCTTAGTTTATATGTATACAAGAGAGAGTCTGGAAAATTAGAGGAATCGGACGCCTCTTGATTAAGGTTGGGTTAAACTCTGAGATTTTGGATCTCTAAAATTGAGAAGACTTGAACAGATTAGATCATGTACGCGCATGCACAAAGGGGTTAATCCAGCTCATTCCTTTCTTGTGATGCTTGGGGACGAGCATAGTTTAAGTATAGGGGGTTGATGAAACCCTATTTCATGCTCTTAATTTGCTGAAATTAACCCACTAGCTTAGATTAAATGCCAATAAAAACCAGACTGATCCTTGTAATTATCTAATCCCTTGAATAAATTAAAAATACAAAAAAATGGCAAAATTAAAAATTGTAGTGTTTTTAACCTTAAAAAACACTCTCAAAAATATTTTCTATATATGTTTGACCTCATCTCTATTTTTGGTCAACATGAAACTTGTAGATCTCATCGAGATCTACAGCTTTCATGTTTTGAGTTTTTCCAAATTCGGTCCTTTTCTCCGACATTTCTTAATTTATTTGTCGCAATAATCTGATTGGGCCACGTAGCGCCTTCTGGTTGCGCCACGCGACCCGTCTCTGCGCATGCCACACGCCCTCCTCCCTCTATCATCCGATTGCTCTCCTTCTCTCCATATCGCCTCCATCCATTAGCACCTAAACCATAGCTCACCACGTGGCTCATCATATGCCGCTCGATCTCCTCTAGGTTGCCTCCATCTCAGCCGTTCCTCCATGTGCTGCCCTCGACCCTTCGATCGTCCCCCAATCCCATCTCATCCGTACGCAAGCGTCGCGTTCTTCTTTGGCCATGTGTCGCTCCCACATCCGCCTGATCGTAGCCTTGATGCTTTGATCTCCACCGCACCTTCCTGCAGCTCTTCTCCACCGCCCGATCTACCCATTGATTTCATCACGGTCGTTGGCTTCCGCCTTAATCACCTCGAGCCACGTGGCGACTCCTGAGCCCCACGATTGCGCCTCGTCGATTTAATCGGAGACGTATATGCGTGCCTATCTCTTCGTTGTTGGTTCACTATATCCAACGGCCAAGAGATCGTCGTCAACCTCCAGATACCATCTCTCTTACATCGCCCCACCTCGCGCAGTATCTTCACCCTTTCCATTTCCCTCGCTTCTCCTGCCACCAGCTCCACTTCCCGATGAGCCCACGACATAGCCACATCATCCCTCTTCCTCGTGGCTACCCACTCGACCTACGTCCTTCTTCCTCTCTCTCCTTAATCCTGCAAAATCAGTCGCCACTCACCATCTGCCAACCTTAAATACTCCGCTCCCACCCCAAATCATCTCCGTCCACCTTTATGCGGGGCTCCGCCAAGCCCCTCTCCTCCTCCCCGTGACAGGGGGAGGGCCGATCGAGGCGCAAAGATGGCGGCCACCCTCGGTGATGACCCCTGGCCATGGTAGGCCAGGACCACGGTGGGTCTGCCCCACCTAGCTGCCTCCAGTTGCCGAGGAGGTTCAGCAATGACCAGGGCCCTTTGCCGGAGCTTGAGCACATGCAATGCGTCCGCCATCTTCCCAAGTAACTAACTCTGATCTCCACTTGCATTTTCTTTTGTTTTCTTCCTTTTTATTACTCTCGCACATACTCCATCACCTTCCATTAGTCATCTCCTTAGCCTCGCATCGCCAATACCATCTTCGCGCACATTCCCGACAGCACCCTCCTCTTCTCCAGAACCTTGTCACACTCCGTCACCTTCGCCCCCGCTCACCGGCAGTGAAGACCATAGGGGCTTCACTCCCTTCACACACAGCCCTTTCACTTCACTCGCATTCACATCCCCTTGCTTCGGCTATAGATCTAACCGTGCAAGTGTTCGAATCTTCAAAAATTAGAGGCCTTGCCGGAGCTATCTTCATGAGCTCCTTCTCCGGCGAATCCGCATCGACAGCTTCCTCCAGACCGGGCGCTTTCCCATGGGCTCCAGCTACCTCGACAACCTTCCATGGATCTCTGGGAAGGTTCACCGAGCCTAGGCACGCGTGGCAGAGCCAGGAGGGCTTTGCCGGAGTCCAGATTTCACCACCACCACGACGATGGAGAAGAGCATACAGTGACCGTTGGATGAATCCATCTCGGTGTTCATTCAACGGTCTAAAGGAGGATACATCGACATCTTTACGCATCACAGATGACGTCGGATCATCTTGATCTGACGGACCATTGGTGCCCATACGTCAGTCCAAGCCGTCCTCCAAGCCATCTATCCAGACCTCCAGGTTCGGATCTGCTAAGCCTGCATCAAGCCTTCAAAGAACACCCGAACCTAGCCGAAGCAGCATCCGACCCTGCAAAGCCACCCGAGCCTGTTCTCACGTGTCTCGGTCACGTGATGGCCGGTATTTTACAGGGACACCCCCAGAGTTTCTTCAAATTGCAGATAGGTCCAGAGCTCACGTGTAGACCATATGCGCCTGGGGTATTTTGCACTCATACCCTCACGGGTTTTAATAATTGCAAAAATACCCCCCGCGTGTAGGTAAATTACAGGGAAGGTCCCGAATTGCATTTTAGTCCCTCCCAAGGACTTGTTTGCTATTTATCTTTTATGTCTTATTGCATTTATGCCCCTAGCTTTATTCTTGCATATCTTGAGCATCCTAGCTCTGATTGAGTCGATTTCAGTGGCGTTTTGAAGCTTATTTCATTGTCTTCTTGATGGCATGCTTATATTTCAGATTTGATACTATGAATTTTGATGTATTATTTTAATAGCTCAATGTCTTTATTGTAATGCTTCACATGCCTTATTTTTAGATCAATGAAAATAGCTTCATGAATTGAACCTTCTTTGACTTGTAATTAAATAGCTCAAGTATTTTTATAATTAGGGCATATTCTTGCCTTGATTTTAATCACATCTTTTTGCACAATAAAAATCAAATAAAAAATTGCATTTCCCATGTTTAATTATGGATCATGTCTTCATGCATTTCATTGACCTACGATTCATTAGTCAAACACTTAATTCAAGTAATTAGAGTCTAAATGATCCAAGAGAGGCTCGTGTCCCTGAGTTCGACCTTGGGCTTGCCCAAGTAAAATATAAATGGACTTTTTGATCTTATTGATTATATTAATTAAATGGTCCTTTAACGGATCCAATTCGACCAACTACACCGCATTAAAACGACTTATTAAGAGGCTAGATTTGCAGTTCATCAATCGTGTGTCACGTTAAGGATGACTGGGAGTAGAACTACAGATCGGACATACAACCTGTAGGTTTGTCGAAAGGAACCCGTATTGGCGTTCCCCTACCAAGGTGGTACACGGTTGTCCTGTTATGATAAGTGCACACGAAATGAATGATTTGCAACGCGTGGTACCAGGAGCCAATATCTTCGGGTTTAATGACGGAAGATGTGGTCGTGCCATGTGGAGGCACGGGTGGTTGGATAGCAGCTGGGTTACGATAACATGTATTTAAAACCGCTAGGTTATATGATTAAATGTTAGCCTGAGGTTTAAGCAGCCGAGTCCTCGAGGATGATGTGCTCCTTTGTTTGCCAGGCTGAGGGTCTGAGACCCTGAGTAATAAAAGAAAAGGAAATTATCATGGTAGTATTGGAGGATTGGTTGAGGCGACGTACGACGGCATAAGCTTACCAAGATCAACGCAATCTCCAACCCCGAAATGTCCACAGCTTCGGAGTCCATATAGTGGTGAGGTAATTCCCTGGACTAATCTCTGATGTAGAATAGAAAGGAATATGACTTAAATTAATGAGAAGGAATGAAACTTTTTGTGATAATAATTTTAAAAAAAAATTACACAATTTGTTTACTTTTCTCTGCTTCGTTACTTAGCATTCACTAATTTTTTATCCTATGATTTATGAAAAACCCGATGTCGGTGAGCCATCACAAGGACTTTAGTAATCCAACTAGCTTACATAGTAGTCATCCAGCCAGCCATAGTAGCTTTTCTTTGTAAGGTAGTTAGTAATTTTTCTGTGTATTTCCTTCCAGCTGATGTACATGTAATGGTTGTAGTGGGACAATGAATCATGTGAACTGTATTTAAGTGAATGGAAAAGTGTTGAAATACTTCCTTCTGAGTATTTTTAATTACAATCTATTTCTAAATATTAGTTGTGATTGTATAATAAATTATTTCTGAGTAACCAGATCCAGATAGGGAGGATCCAACGGTCCAGAAATCGGGGTCGTGACAACTAGTCTCTTAAGAAGAAACAGTTTGTTACTTCCCGTCTTGGAGGCGTAAAGATTTTCCAATTTCAACCGCAAGCTTATAGCGTGACTTTCATCTTGGATATGGTTGTAGACATTCTCATCAACAAACTGTCTGATGAAGCCACATACCTGCTCGTGTTCAAATTCTCATTCCTCATATGTTTTGACTTCAGGCTTCTGCGTGGAGAACACCGAAAGGTGCATAGCCTTCACATATAAAAGATCCTTCATCTTGTTCTTCCACAAATTGTAATTAGTCCCATTAAGACTAATTATCCTGCTCGAACCAAACTCCATCTTGTAATCCGTCACTGAACCTTGCTATGATACCACTTGTTGGGAACAGATTCCCGTATAAATTGAATTGCAGAAAAAATAACCAAAGTTGATAAGCGGATCATGCATGATATATCAACTATGAGAAAGTATCTCAACCACAAAAGAAAATCAACCAGAGATACACGGAGAATTTTTAACGTGAAAAACCCTCAATGTGAGGGGAAAAACCATGGGGATTGATCACAACTCAAAACCAATCACTATAATCAAAGTAATCTCCCGTGAGGGGCTTACAAAAGGCTGGCCTTAAATACGGTGCTACAAATCACCTAACAATGGAGAATGGTAGAGAGGAGAAATGTCACCAAACGGATAAATCCGTCGCCAAACTGTAAGGAAGAATGCTGGAGAAGAACTGCTCCAAAGGTTACTCCCTCCAAACTTTGCGGCAATCACATACCTTCTTTTTCTCCCTCTCTCTCTCTCTCTTATTTCTTTCTTGTGCTAGAAGAACTTGTGTTGAGATGATCCCAATATGCACCCCATACCCTCTATTTATACTCCATGGAGATAAGTAAATAAGGAAACACGGATTCCTACTTCCAATAGGATTAAGAAAAGATAATTCCTAATCCTAAAAGGTAATTGATCTCCTTCTCCAATCAATAATCGTTTTTCCTTTTCCAAATAGGACTACCAATGTCCTATAAATATGGAATAGGTTCCCACAGGAGGGGAGCCCATCCAACACATCTAGAGTTTGAAAATGGATAAGGATATGTCCGAATATCCGCTTACTATTTTCGAAAACTTACCAGATTCAGATAATCCGTATCCAAATATTAATCGAATACGGATCGGATATGGATATGAGTTGTAAAAAATTTCCGGATACTAATACATACATGGTAATGGCTTGAGTATCTGGATCCGAATATGGATGTTCGAATACAATATTTAATATTATTTTATATAGTAGTTAATATAATATAAGCCACAACAATGTGTTAATACATTAAGAATATATAGTATATAATACAATATATTAATAAACTTTCATTTATTGGGAATGAACACTAACAAAATTTACAAAATCATATCCCCTTTTCTGCTTCCGATAAGAACACAGGCCACCTCGATGCTCGCTTTTGTCATGATGCAACTTATTTATATTTCACTGCCATTTTTTAAATCATTAAGAACTTTGATAAGAATTCAATTCATATTCGTATGTGGTCTTTTGTCGATCCGTATTTGGATTCCGTGTTTCTTGGATCCATATTCATGTTTACTATTTATTCCATTCTTTTTTGGATTGGCTCTTTATTCCATCTGTATTCAGGTCTGCTCTTACTTGATATGTATTCGGATTCGATAAATATCATATTCGAATTTGTATTTGTATTTTTAAGGATATGAGTTCCTTAATGCATAATCGAATCATATCCATATCCGTATTCGTATTCGATAGAGATGAAGCGAATATGGATATGGAAATGGACGTATCCGATCCAGTTTCATCCCTAGGTACATCATGGGTAGCCAGTTGACTCTGAGGTAACCTCACATAAAAGTTACCTTGTACTTTGTTGGGAATCATTCTTACATCTAACAATTGAATTTAGAAGATTCTATAATTCATATAAAACAACCCTAGTTATTTTTTCGTTAGTTCGATGAAGTTAAGAAGATAACTTTGATTATCATCGAACGCTCAGTTTTTTTTCTATCATCGTTCTTCAATATCATCGATTGTTTTGAAATGTCTAGCAACATGGAAATTTTGCAACATCAATTCCCTAGTATGGTCAACACTACAACAAACTATAACGATTGTCACAAGACAGTTCGATCACAATCGAAAGGTCCTAATTGAGGCAGATCGCACTAGGTGTGATCAAGTGATCAGATGACTTGGGAGCATGGAAGGTCGTATCGATATCGATATCGCTTCGATACGATGTTTCGACGATATATCGGTGATATATCGCGATATATCGGTGATATATCACGATATATCGTCGAAATATCGCCCATATCGACACACTTTTGTGAAGGAAATGTCTGAAATCAAGGATATATCATCGTATCAATATCGGTCTCATCTCGATATCGATATATCAGTGATATATCGTCTATATATCACGATATTTCCTTCAATGATTGGGAGGCTCAAGATAGAACCTACTGCAATGCTTATTATAAATGGATATCTACCAAAGTTCAAATATACAAACCTTGTGAGTTTGGTTGTGAGGATAGGGGTTAGGAAGGGGACTTTGTTCCAAAGTAAACTATCTCCGTATAAAGTGATCCCGTCACAATTAAATCATATATTACATTTCTATCTACATGTTTCGTTTATTCGTTATCCCTCGAACCCAACTAAGCAAAGATGGGGGATACGCCTCACTTATTATCCGTTATCGCACCTTATCCCATATCCCTCAAATGAAGGTTTATTTCCTTGCATGAGTAAGTGATAGAAGCAGTGAGCTTCAACTCTAAAAACCATGTTCAATCCCACCCTCTCCCCCTTAATCACTAAAAAAACTTGCTTTAGGGATGAGTACAGTTGCAAAGTCACATGTAAGATTTCTTTGGGCTCATTCAGAAGCAAGAGTACCTAGTTGGGCGAGGGGCAACCCTTGCAATTCTGTGTGTAAGACGAGGGTTTTGTTCAAAAACCCTTCCACGCTCTCCTTTCTCGGGCATGTGAAGCATATTAACTCCGTTGTTCATTCAGTCACTGTCTAGTCATCCATGTATATACACACGAGGGGGGAGGGGCTTCAAATGAGGTGGTGTCTTTTTAGATTCGAGGAATACCCACGATAGAGGCTTTTAGATCTCAATCTAAATATTTCAACTCTTTTCCTTATTCAAAAGCGTATTTCGATTATCCTCTTTATTTAAATTTCAATTTCATTTGTTGACATTTTTTGTCCATTAATATTCAATTGGTTTTTCAGTCAAAGTTGGAGCAATTTCGTGTTATGCAGAATGGCAATGTTCTTTATAAAGTATGTATTCCCTTTGTAAATTTTTATGATTCTTTAAAAAAAATGAAAATTCAATTAGTAATGTTGCATTTATTTTTACGTTCTCAGCTAATAATTTTAAGTAAAATATGTATTTTTATTTCTGGATTTTGTATTGATATTCTATAAATGAAAAGTTGAAATTTTATCGATTATTTTCTAAAATGTAACACATAAAAATAAAAGTACAAATTTAAAACTAACCAATACACTAATCAATTATGTAAAATACTAATCAATTATGCAAAAAAAAGTAAATTTTGTATTGCAACACTGATATACTATTGCATAAGATTGAAACCTAGATTAACCTCATTTTTTCAAAATAAAGAAAAAAAGAGAATGTAATAGGAAAACAACATATGACCTATGCCAAACTTCATGTATGATTATGCAAGCAAGCTCAGATCCTTGTCTATCCTACAAGTAGAAAATTTTAACTTTGATAAATCCCTTCTTGAGAGGGAAACTATATACAACTCCACATACACAACTTATGATTGCATAGACAGACCCTTACAAATTTAAAATCTCAATAGTATTTTACAACACTAAATGTAACCTTCCCTCCTATTATCATAGCACGCATACCTCAATAATTAGAAGATCAAATTAAGGTTCCAAATTCACAAGTAATTCTTACATTCGAGAGTATTAGTATCAACGTCTTTTGTTTTCACCAACCAATACATATTCAGCACCTTTCATAGTATTGGTATTCAATAACTAATAGCTAATTAACATGAGCTAATTGTCAACAGGAGTTTACACCATGATGCAAATAAGATATATACACAAGCTCACAACCTTTGATCAAGACATAACGAAAGGCTAAGAGCCTAAGATCATCCTACATTCCTAAAATAGTAGCTTATAAGGAGTTTTGCTGCTAATCGAATCTTAAATGAACCAAACTGAACCTTCACGAATCAGGATCGACCTGAACCGAACCTGAACACCGTTTTTAATTTATTGAACCGAACCAAACTCGAACCTTTAAAAAAGCTAAACGAACCGAACTGAACCTAGGTAAATTCCCTCATGTTTGGTTTGATTACACCCCTATTCCTTCATTTTGTACAATATAATTTTAAAGAGAACATTTTTCTCTACCTTTCTTTAATTTCGGTATGTGTATGTGTGTGTATAGATATGAGTTCTCGAAGATCACAATACTATTAGAGGGGGGTGAATAGTAGTAATAATATCAGTTTATAGCATTTTGCAGAAATAACCAAAGTGAAGGACAAACCAATTAGCCAAGTTAATCACACTACACGATGTTTACGTGGAAACTTAAATGAGTGAAAGCCACAACTCAAGTCCTCTCAATTTAGTATATTCGGTTAGTCGAGCCAATCAACTGCTTCACTAAGCTTGAGATATTTATGTGATACCTGCTTTCTTTGCAACTCTGGATCGAACACCAAAGTCAACACCACAAATCAGACACTATGATAATGTAGAGGTTGTGCGTACTTCGATTGACCTCCGTAGATGGTACAAGCTTCGAGGATCCAAGATCAACATGCAAACTTTCGAATCTAACACCAAATGTTCCTGTAGTGAATGTTATACATAATAATAATAATATCTTTTTTATCAAAAAGTCGACAACAAAGATATTTTCAAGGTATATGTACTATAGATAAGACTAAAGATGGCGAGAGTGCAACTACATTCTGTGCTTTTCACCAAATAATCTAGAAGAGACTGGAGCCTATTATAAAGGAGAGGGTCATGGCCTACTTGGTTTGGCTTGCTTTAGATATATGATTAAGGTGATATTTCTATATATTATTTGTACCAGTTATTGTACACGATATCAGTACAAGCAGAAATATTCAGATAATATGCACATGTGAATGATATAATATATCACAGAAGTTATATCATCAAATGGTATCACTCACAAAAAGAGTTATGACTCCTTGTCAGAAGAACTTGCGCATAAAAGGGGAAAGATTGCTGATCTCTGATAGCTTTCTCATATTGACTCTATTTGCATGATTTTTCTTCTATCAAAATATCGAAGAGTTATAGAGAACTAGAGAGAGAAAGACTAAATAAACTCTAAGAATATTCTTCTTTGCTATAAAGAGCAAAAGAGAGATAGTGTGTCTTCCAACGTTGTGTATAAGATCCCTTTTTCTTATATGGGGATCCAAGAGAATAAAGTTTTTTATGATAAAAATAAAATAAAATCAACAAGATTTGCCTTAATTGCTCAACGAGTCAAATTGAGCCAATCGATCAAGTCAAGTTGATCAATCATGTGCAAGGGTTAGTTGATCAACTTTTGTTGGTTGATTAGGTTATCATGCTTGATCAATCAGATTTTTTAAGGCTGGTCGATCAGGTGCAAGATTTGGTTGATTAAACCTATTCTTGGAGTAGTTCTCGATAAGAAAAGTTCTTAGCTCAATTCTCGATGTTACAATACAAAGAATACATTAAAGATTTACATGAAAAATTCAGCTTGATACAACAAAATAGAAGGAAACTTTTGAGCACAAGTGCTTGAGTAGCTTTATTATGTGTAAAGTGAATAACTTGTGTTCATGAAAAAATAATTATAGAGATAAAAGAGAAATTTGCAATATGTGTGTGTTATCTTTAAAATCAATAAAAGAGCAATTTGCAATATGTGTGTGTTATCTTTAAAATTTAATAAATAGATGGTAAGAAGCAAAAAGAAACAATATATGTATGTATGTATGTATGTATGTATGCATGCATGCATGTTTCATGTCTCTCGTTATTTATAAAACATGATTATCTTATTATCTCTTCTATTTAGATATTTATAATTTTAAAAGGTAAAGGATCAAGTATGATTAAAACCCTCACCAATCATTAAAATGTCAAGAACTCTACTCATAAGGTCATTTTTGAAAATATCAAAAAATTAAGAAGAATTATAATAAATGATAAATACATGCAATGAAAAATATAGGGTAAATATGGTATACTTATATCAAAAACAATGTTTTTATTTAAAAAATGGCATGCACATAATAAACTCCATCCTTAATTTAAAAAATCCGATGATTACAACATCAACAAAACCTTTTCCCACAATTAAGTAGGGTCAGCTACATAGATTCTTCGCCTCTATTCTGATCTATCTTGGGTCAATCTCAGGCTTATATCCAAAAAATTAAGATCCCTTTGTATAGCCTCTTTCCAATACTTCTTAGGTTGTCCTCGCCCTCTCTTAGCCGGCTCAACATTCCAACACTCGTATCTCCTAATTGGTGCATCAGTTGATCTTCTTTGCGAATGACCAAACCATCTTAAGCGGTTTTCTCGCATCTTATCCTCGATCGGAGCTACACTAACTTTCTTTCTGATTGCATCATTCCGAATCCGATCTTTACGTGTGTGTGTCCACACATCCACCTTAGCATTTTTACTTATGCTACAGCCATTCTCAGCACATGCCTATGGTTCACATGCCAACATTCAGATCCATAGAGCATTACAGGTCTCACGGCTGCTTTGTAAAAATTTCCTTTAATTTTTAAAGGAATTTTCTTATCACAGAGAACAGCTCCTCTCCAATTTAGCCAGCCTGCATTTATTCTATTAGTAACATCTCCATCAATTTCCCCATCATGTTGCAAAATAGATCCCAGATCTATAAAAGAATCTATCTTCCGAATGTTATCGTCACCAATCTTCACCTTGATTCCTTCACCATTGCTTCCATCAATGGTGCACTATATATATTCCGTCTTAGCCCTACTTATACGAAATCATTTAGTCTCCAATGCATGTCTCCAGACCTCAAGCTTCTCATTTACTCCATCTCTAGTCTTGTCAATCAACACAATATCATCAGCAAATAACATACATCATGGTAACTCATCCTGAATGTGACTTATCAACTTGTCCATAATAAAAGTAAAAAGAAATGGAATCAAAGCTGAATCTTGATGTAAATCAATGTTGATGTCAAAATAGTCAGTCTTCCCAGATGGGGTCCTTACATAAGATAAAGTCCTTACATGTCCTTTATAAGGTTAATGTATAAGATAGGTACTTGTCTCTTCTCCAAAACTCTCCACAATATCTCTCATGGGATAAAATCATAAGACTTCTCCAAACCAATAAAGATCATATGGAGGTTCTTCCTTTTAGCTCTATAAATCTCCATTGTTCTCCTCGGCAAATGGATGGCTTCAATAGTTGAGCGACATGCCATGAATCTGAATTGATTTTCTTTTACGTTGGAAACTTGCCTCAACCTTCTTTCGATCACACGTTCCCAAATTTTCATAGTGTCACTCATCAATTTGATACCTCTGTAATTTTAACAATTTTGAATGTCTCCTTTATTCTAATAAAGAGGCACCACGATACTCCTCCTCCAATCTTCATGCATTTTCACGCTTCGTCAAATAACATTGAATAGATTTATAAGTCAAGTCAAACCATGCTCATCTAAAACTCTCCATACTTCTACAGGGATGTCATATGGTCCTACACCTTTCCCAGGTCTCATAACCTTCAAAGCCTCCTCTACTTCCATTCTTTGTATTCGCCTATAGCTTGCATGATTCAAGTAACTTTCATTACTAGCTAGATCCCCCAAAGTGCTCTCTCTATTTCCTTCCCCAATGAAAAGTTTATGAAAGTACTTCTCCCATCTAGTCTCTATATCCTTGTGAGTAACAAGCACGCGACCTTCTTCGTCCTTAATGCATCTCACTTGAGAAAGGTCTTTGCTCTTTCTTTCTCTTTCTTTTGCCAACCTGAATATATCCTTCTAGTCGTCCTTAGAGTCGAGATTTTTGTACAAAACTTCATAAGCTTTTGACTTAGCTTCGCTTACAACCTTCTTTGCTTCCTTCTTCGCTATTTTGTATGTGACAGTTTCCTATGTTCTACCCTTAGACATAGCTTTAAAGCATGCTCTTTTAATTTTTAACTTCTCTTGCACCCCTTCACTCCACCACCAAGCCTCCTTTTGACATGGAGCTTCTCCCTTTGACTCGTCTAGCATCTTTTTGGCTACCTTTCGAATACAAGATGCTACTGCCCCCACATCTCATTTGCACTTCTGCTACAATCCCAAGATAATTCTTCTAAAACCTTCTCCCTGAAGCTCGATTGCTTCAGTAGAAGATTCTACCATCTAGTTCTAGTGATCTTAGGAACCCTTCTTTTCTTTACCAACTCTTTTATTTGCACATCCAAGACTAACAAACAATGTTGGGTTGTCAAACTCTCTCTTGGGATTACTCTGCAGTCTTTACAACACAACCAATCTCTTCTCCTCAACATAAAGCAATCTATCTATGTTCTAATTGGCCCACTCTTATAAGTAATTAAATGCTCCTCCCTCTTCTTGAAGAGAGTGTTTGCTATGAAAAGATCATATGCTGTTACAAAATCCAAAATGAATTTTCCCTCTTCATGTCTATCCCCAAAACCATGTCCTCTGTGAACACTAGCGAACCTTGAAGCATCTTTTCCCACATGTCCATTAAAATCTCCACATATGCAAATCATCTCTCTTTATGGGATTCCTTGTAAAATCTTATCCATATCCTCCCAAAAAGCTTGTTTAGTACTTTTATCTAAACAAATTTGTGATGCATAAACTGAGATGATATTCAGAATTTCTTCTTCAAGCACCAATTTTAGCAAAATAATTGATGAATCTACGTTTCATCATCTTTATTCTACCATTTTGGCCTTAAAAACCCTAGTAAATGCGTGTAAATACTGTTAATTCGGGCATTTTAGCATTCATGCATTATTGTATAAAATGTATATAAAATGTGGTTTTTAAAGCCAAAATTATAGAATAAAGAAAAGAAAAGAAAAAGAATAAAATATTGTAAATATTTTATGACCCGAAACCCCGAGACCTAGGCATCTCGATGACTAGGTCGACAAGGAATAAAGTAGGGGGAGATAAGGGCCAGAATACAATAAAAATACCTTTAATTTTATTCATTCTTTATTCATTTTGGGACCTATTTTTGGTTTCAATTTTTATACCTCAAATAAAGAAACTTTGTACATGAAAGTTGTAGATAATTAAATAAAGAAAAATACAAAATTTATTTCACTCAAAAATAATATACAGATAAAAAGTTATGGTCTGAATAAAATTCTAGAATCCCAACTTCCCAGACTTGTATCTCTCAGATAAAAAATCCAGCAAAATCACCTTTAATTGTATATAATCTTAAATAAGCTATTTAATGAAGGTGGTTTCGCATTTGGCGGAGCTACGATTTGAAAGTTGAGTTTTGGACCCCTATTGTAAACTTGTACATATTAAAATATTCATTTTATTATTTATTCATTATTTTCATAATTTTACAATTTTGTAAATATTATTTATAATGATTGAGTATATTAAAATCAGAATAAAAACCTAAATAAAATACAAAAATAAAATACTTGTGTATAATACCTAGGTAAAATACATATACATATACATGTATAATTAATACTCATATTTTATTAAGTGTACAAAATACATCAGAAAAATAAAGTAAAAATATATTTAAGTGAACACAAATATTCTATAAATTTATAAAATAATAAATAAAAATAATAAAATTATTTATACAAAATAAAAAAATATTAAAATACATAGATATATATACCTATATAGGCCTAAAAAGGTAACTTTTAGTTTTACCCCTCATAAAAATAATTAAAAATCATATTAAAATACCTTAGAAAATAACAAACATTTTTATTTTATAACCTAAAAATAATAAATCCATTTACTAATTTTAATTGATTTTCTAATCATTTTCCAGGAATTTTTCCTGGTTGGTCCACGTGGACCAACCAGGAGACAGTCCACGTTGACCGCGATCAACTGGCTGTCCTTCCACCTCTGCATTTGTCAGAACCTCGGTTTGACCCCTATTTCTCGATTCTTTCGAGGCTTGCTCTTGCATACTTTCGAGTTAGCGTCTTCTTGACTTTTGATCCTCGATCAACAGGCATCTTCGCCCATGTGCAACCTTCTCCACCACCTCCGGCGACCATCACTACCGTTGAGGTTCTTCCTCTGGTTCCGACCAACGAGGTAGCTATCTTCTCCCCATTATTTCTTTCGCATTTCATTCACAGTAGCTTTAGGATCATCCCCCCCCCCCCAAATCATCGCGTTTAGCCCATCCGTTCACCCTCCACGAGTACCTCACCGGAGTGCACGTCCGGCCACCACCTCATGTCGTCGTTCCTCGCTTCCATTTTCCCTCCACGGGGTCGAGTCACTTTGCCCTGGACCCTCTCACACCTTTTTACAGGTCTACGCACGTTGAAGAGTGCCTGGGGCTCATTTTGAGCTTCGCTAGGACCTTGGAGCAACCCAGCTCCGCCGCCCCCTTGCGAAGACCTCGGCCTTCGTCGAGGATTTTTGGAGCCCCCCAGGAACTAGAGGAGACCCCCAGGAGCTCGCAGTCCATTTTATGATCTAGAAGAATGCCGGAGGACGCCGATCGAGGGCAGGGAAGTTTGCCTCGCCGGCGCTTCTTCCCTGTTCTTGCTCCACCCTCATGCATCGTCGGATCATGGCCGGAGCTCCAGGTGCACGTCAGCCGTTGGATCTCCCTGCAGCCCAGTGATGAATCCACATTTCACCATCTTTATTCTATCATTTTGGCATCAAAAACCCTAGAAAATGCCTGTAAATAGCATTAAAATCATCATCATAGCATTCATGCATGTGCATCTAAATAGTGTATAAAATACTGTAATTAAAGCCAAAATTATAGAATAAATAAAAGAAAAGAAAAAGAATAAAATATTGCAAATATTTTATGACTCAAAACCCCGAGACCTAGGCATCTTGATGAATAGGTCGACCAGGAATAAAGTAGGGGGAGATAAGGGTCAAATACCTATATTTATTAATTCATTCTTTATTCATTTTTGAACCTATTTTTGGTTCCACTTTTTACACATCAAATAAAGAAACTTTGCACATGAAAGTTGTAGATAATTAAATACAGAAAAATACAAAATTGATTTCACTGAAAAATAATATACAGATAAAAAGTTATGGTCTGAATAAAAATCCAGAATCCCAACTTCCTAGACCTGTATCTCACAAATGACAACTCCAAATGCATCAAACTCACCTTTAATTGTATATAGAATAAAATAAGCTATTTAATGGCAGTGGTTTCGCATTTGGCAGAGCTACGGTTTGAAAGTTGAGTTTTGGACCCTCCTTGTATACTTGTACAGATTAAAATATTCAACTTATTATTTATTCATTATTTTTACATTTTTTTATATTTTTATAATTATGTAAATATTACTTATAATAATTATGTACATCAAAATTGGAATAAAAACCTAAAGAAAACTCAAAATAAAAATAAACATATATAGATCATACAGGTATTATACCTATATGCATACCTATACAATACACTTTTATATTTTATTAAGTATACAAAATACAACATAAAAATAAAATAAAAATGTAATTATGTGTATAAAAATATTTTATAATTTTATAAAATCATAAATAAAAATAATAATATTAAAAATACCTAAATAAAAATAAAATACTTAAACACATAGGTATTATACCTATAAAGGGCTAAAAGGTGAACTTGTAAAAATAAGCCTCATAAAAATAATTAAAAATCACTATAAAATTATTTATAAAATAAGAAATATTTTTCATTTTATAACCTAAAATTAATAAAATATTTTTCTATTTTTAATCGATTTTACAAATCATTTCCAGTGGGTTTTTCCTGGTTGGTCCACGTGGACCAACCAAGAGGCGCCACCAGTTGACCCCGGTCAACTGGTCGTCTTCCCCACCTACCCCCTGTCAGTGGCTTGGTTTTTGATCCATTTTCTTGGTTTTTTCCCAGCCAATCCTTTCACCATTTCGCTTCGCACCCTTCTGCAAACTTATTCCTCGATCATCCACCTTGCCCGCCATGTGTTTACATTGGGCCAAGGATCACTGAGGCGCCCGAGATTCATTGGTCTTTGAGCCCCTGCAGCTCAAGGTCAAACCAAATAAAGTGAACCCCCGACCTTCAATTCGATTTTGGATACCCTTCGGACCACCCTCTCCACCTTCTTGCGCTCCTGAGCTCCCTGGAGGTGACAGCTCCATTGCGAGGTCTTCAGCCGAGGTGTTCGAGGTCGGAGGAGCTTCCCATACCTCCCGCAACACCGGCGGTCGAGGTTCGACATATCCTCTGGTTCCGGCCATTGAGGGCCTCCCCCCTTTCATTTCTTTTATGCATTTAGTTCCTGTTAACCTAAGGATCAAAAACCCCCAAAAAAATCCGAGTTTCATCGCTTATTTCGCTCAAATCGCTAAGTTGGCCGGAGCGCACCTCCGGCCGTCCATCGCCATTTCTCTCCACGCATCCCCACGTCCATCCAAGGGTCCAGGCAGTTTGCCTTGGACCCCTTGACTCTTTTTGCAGGTCAAAGCGCATTTGATAGCGCCTGGAGATCAATTTTGAAGCTCGCCGGAGCTTTCGCAGGTGCTCAGCTCCGCCGGTCGCCCGCGAGCTCTACGGCCCTCGCCGTGGGTTTTTGAAGACTCCAAGAGGAAGACGAAGACCTAGGGACGCTCCACGTCCATTTTGGAGCCTTGACATCACCGGAGGACGAAGATCTGGAGCGGCGAAGTTCACCCTCGCCAGTGTTCTTCGTTGTTCTTCCTCATCGACTCCCCACCGTTGGATCTTGGAGCGCCTCCAAATTGCGCAGCGTCTGTTGGATCAAGCTTCATCGCCACCGTCAGATCGTCCTCGAGCGATCTAATCTCTACCGTCCACGCGAAGCGCCATCAACCGTCCGATCAACGCCACGTGTTTAAGTGAAGACCCGCAGCCGTTGGATCGCGCGCAAGAGGGGTATTTTGCACTCTAACCCCGACGCATTTTGTATTTACATTTTAGTACCAAAACTTTTGTCTGTAGTGTAATTATTTTGTGTTATTTGCATGTAAGCCCCGCACTTTTATTTTTATTGCACTTAGGTCATGTGCCACGTCACCTCACGTGCCTGTGCGCGTGAGGGGGTGGGCTTTTTGCAAGGACACCCTTGGGGTTTATTTATTTCAGAATAGTCCCAAAATTTTGTGACGTAGTGTAAAAGTTTGGTATATTTGCATAGAAGCCCCTGATACTTTTGGATATTGCCTTTAGGTCCCTGCCAGGCTCGTGTGTAGCACGTGCTTGGCTTGGACATTTTGTATTGAGGCCCCTCCGGGTTTTGTAATTTTCTTCTTGTCCAGTAAATGCAAGTTTTAGTTTAAACTTTGTGGAATTTTTGCATGTGCCCCCTGGATGTTTGTGAAATTGCATTTATACCCCTGCTAGGTCTGTTTAATGTTTGGATGCTTGTATTAATTAATTCGACCATCATTCTAACTCGAAAAATTCTCAAAAATTAGGGTTAAGCTCATGTGTGATTGTACTATAACTCCCTATTTTTATTTTTTGATTTTATTTCATTTTTAAAGTTATTAAAAATTAAAAAACATGCTTTTTATTCACTGTCTATCTTAGAAAATACTAAAAAAATATTAAAAGTCCTTGAAAAATTCCAAAAAAAATTCCCTAGTGTGTATTTTGACTTATTTTAGTGTCAATCCAAAAATCCTTAAAAATGTTAAAAGAAAAACCTTAAAAAATTAAAAAATACATAAAAAATTCAAAAAAATATATAAAATCCTAGAAAACTCCAAAAATTATAAACTCAGTTCCTGTTTGTTCTATATTTTATTATCTTTATTTGAAATTTAGTGTGGAAAAATTTTGTGGCTGATTGCTATTTTTAATTCCTATCTTACTCACAGCCAGTACATATTTCACTATTTTCCCTTATTTCAGTATTTAAAAATACCAAAAACAGTTTGAAAAATACCCAAAAATCACAAAAACAGTAAAAAATCCTAAAAATATCAAAAACATTTTATTTCTAATTTTTTGGTTATTTTTGCACATTTTTATAAATACTTTATCTTGTCTTTTATTACATTGTCTTTATATTCCAATATTGAAAAAGAAATTAAAAAAATATAAAATATAAAATATAAAAATCAGAAAATTAAAAATCAAAATACAAAATATAACATTAAATAAAAAATAAAAAAATTTTAAAAAAACCCACAAAAATCGTTGCTTGCTTGCTTAGTGTAGACATCACTCACATACACTCACACAATTATTTGAATTACCATGTTTGCTCCCTGTGTTTGAATTCTCTGCATACTTGCTTGCTATACATTTTGTGCAGAGTTAAAAATAAATTTTAACTCCACATTTATTTCTATTTCTTTGATCTATAGTGTGGGTTAATTGTTGATTTTAGTCCAGATTTAGTATGGTCAACACACCGACTGAGTTCCCGCTTTGTGTGGAACTTAAGATCATCTAATTTTGGTTAAATCAAATGGCGTCGTTGCCGGGGAGCAACAGCGAGTAGTTCTTCATTTTTGTTTGCTTGTATTTGTTGTCTACCATAGCCTTACTTTATCTCTCTTGCATTTTTGATATACATTGATTGAGCTGTCTGACCATTCTTTTCTTGTCTTCTTGCGAGGGACCACGGAGTAAGGCGGATCGCCTAGGTGACCCGAAGCAACCTTGAAAAGCGGAGCCGGCTATTCTTTAGCCAAGTCGGCAGGAGAGAGCAGGAGGAGTGAGAGAGAGTGGTAGATTAGTTGCAATTTATTTTGTGAGAGAGTGACTTTGATAATTTGTAATAATACAGGTACTTAGACTCTTGGACACTCCGGGCCTAATTTCCGGGTGTTTGTTCACCCGGGGGCTCACCGCGGTTTTTCTCGCGTTTTTCTGTTGTCATTTTCCGGTTTTGTTTTCCTTTTTCATTTCTTTTGTGGATTGAGCCCTTAGACTCTAGGCCTGCTTGATTCGATTAGAATAGGTCCAAACACCCTAATTACCTTTGCATGTTCCTATAGATCGTATTTGGACTTAGAGTAATTAAACAGTTGGCCATTAGCTTTCGATCCGCGCGCCGCGAGCTCTCCCCACAAAGCGCTTTCTCCTAACTCAAGTGTGTTGAGCAGAGGAGGGGTGAGCCTAGACCGGACATTAGGATTGAGGGTTAGTGGTTAGCTTGTGGTTCTTCACGCTAGCAGTTGCCTACCCTAGAACGATTTCCGCTTTGCATATTGCCATGTAGCTAGGTTTATAAATTCTGCTTTGCATCTCGCATGGAGAGAGCTGGGATTCACTGTAAGTCTTCTCACTTTGCATCCATCATCTAGGCACAAAGGTGAGATTTCCACCTTGGTGTCGACTTGCATTGGCTTTTCCGACTCTATTCTCCCTCTGTTTTTGGAACAAAGTAGGATCAAGAAAATACAAAAATCGTTAGGCGCTTGTTTGAATCAACTCAAAAGAAGCGATAACACCAAAAAAATTAAAAAAGGGTCTGCTAAGAAAACCTTGACCAAAAATAAAATCGATAATTGGATTCATTGTTTGGGGAGAGTAACACCCTCACTTGTATTCAGGTTGTATGGGAAGGTCTCCTTCCAAGTGAGGTGAGCGCTTCGTAAGGATTAGAGCCAAAACCCAACTTGTGGCTGCCTTGTGTATCGCCTGGATTTCCGAAGTATTGGCGCTACTATCGTACGTAGTCGAGTAGGGCTTGGTCGCCATTGGTGACTCACTATTGTGTGAGCATCGACCTTGTCCGAAGTACCGAGCATAGGCCACGCCTTCACGGGTGTGTCTGTCTCACCGGTTGCGTCCGAGTAGGATCTTGCACGCTCACGGGTGATTCCGTTGCGAGCGAGGTCCGAAGTATCGGTTTCGCCTATCGGCTTCCTCCCTTTATTTCTTTGGCTGAGTAGGGATCCAGGAAGGGTTACAAGGACCTTAAAAAGCGCAAGTTACAGGTTACACGGGAGGAGGACAAGTATGGGAATACTTTTCCGGCAGTACTCTCTCTCCTTTAGGCGTAGCGCACTAAGGACTCGTGAAAAGATTAATTCCTGAATCAAGCTAAAATCGACAAGATAAAAGCCGAACCTTCACGGCTTCATGTGTTGAGTTGGTGAACTCACCTCTGTTTTGTGTTTGAGTGCTAGATTTATTTAGGTCAAGATCAAAAACACAGCACAATTGTGCGCAATTTTGCTTCTCCTTTATTCCTCTTCTTCTGCATTCCCTCTGCTCTTCCCAATAATCAAGATGATGGGACGGAGATCTCTTAGGCCGACTCTGTCGGCACCGCTATCCAGCACTCCTCCTCATTCATCTAGGAACACCTCGGAGAGTCCGCTCTCCGAGCCTGAGTTTACATCCACCCTATTCCCCCTCGACCACCCTTCCCATTCTCCTTCTCTCAGTCCAATAGTTTCAGAATTCAGTGCATCACAGAGTTCAGATCATTCGACAGCACCTGAGATGGCCTCTTTTGCTTTTTCAGAGAATCCAGTGATGGCAGACAGAGGCGAGCACCCAGATGACCATGATTACCCTCCGTTCATATTTGATCAGGCAGCCATCAACAACTCTTTGTTAGCGTCCCTGGAGACTATGCAGAGGCAGATCCGTGACCAGGGTACCTTCATGGGTGATCTGATGAGAGAGATAGCTCAGATGAGAGAAAACCAGCCTGGGGGTGGTGGCGGTGGAGGAGGAGGAGGACCTGATGCAGGAGGAGGCGATCCCGACACTGAGAGACCGCCGCAGACCATCATGCGAGAATTGCATAACCCAGCAGCGTCCCTTACACATCGATGGATCAGACTCTTGCCTATCCATAGAGACTTCGAGTTGCGGCCGCACACCATTCAGCTTCTACCCAAATTTCATGGGTTGCCGACCGAAGAGCCACACCTCCACCTCCAAGAATTCAAGATGATATGCAGCACCATCCATGACAGGTTGATGACTGAGGACACGATCAAGATGATCGCTTTCTCGTTCTCATTGGTTGGCAGAGCCGCATATTTGCTCAAACACCTGGGGTGATTCATTGATACATGGGCAGATCTTCGGACCGCATATCTGAAGAAATACTACCCTCTCGGCCGGACCAATGCAGCTAGAGCAATGATCAGCAATTTTGTCATGACTCCTAATGAACAATTCCATGAAGCTTGGGATCGATTCCGAGAGCTCATCGACCGGTGTCCACATCATGATATATCCAAGCCCAATATGGTTCAAAGTTTCTTCTGTGGGCTGACACCGGAGCTGCAGGGGCTTGTCAAGGCCTCTTGCGGTGGGTTGTACTTTTCCAAGGGTGAAGACGACGTCTGGGCCATTTACGAGGGCATGGCGGAAAATTCAATAGTGATGGCCCAAGCCCGAGTCTACACGCAGCAGAAGCCCCTGCAAGGAGCGGGATCATTCCAGAGGATCGCCCGCATCGATGCTGGTCCCAACACAGTGTCGGCAGCCGCAGCCCAAGCTGAATCAGCCGCAGCCGACATGGGCATAATCAGTGAGAAGCTGGACCGTCTCGAGATCCTCGAGAAGAAACAAATGCAAGGCATGGCCCAGATGGACCAGATCGCCAAAACCATGAGTGACCTGAAGACGCAGATCCTTTGCGTCCAGGAGGCACAGACTCAGTCCCAGCAGCCTCCCAGGTCACGGGCTGACCCCAGCAGTAGCAGTTCTAACCAAGCCTCTACCTCGTACCGCCAGGTGAACCATATCCAGGCAGAGCCAGTTCCACTGCTACAGTACTACCCAGCACAGCCGCCATCTCCAGACACTCATATGGTGGTGTATCAGCCGGAGCAGCCACTGGCAGTTCTTCCTCCACCTTCCTTCGAGCAGGAACCATTGATGGAAGTCAATGGGATTTGGTACGACTGGTACCCTCAGCCCGGGATTCGTCGTGATCACCCCGGATTCCGTTGGGGCAACGGTGGCTCCTCCTCCCAGCAGCAGAATCCTGCCCAAGGACATCAGAACAACCAGCCACACCAGCAGCAACAGCCCCAGTACGCCCATCAGCAGCAGTATCAGAGTGGTCCTCGTCCCGCCTATCAGGGACAGAAGTGGAGGTAGCGACAGCAGCCTCAGCAATCTTATGCCCAGCCAACCCAGAACTATCCGTACCAGCAACACCAGCAGCAGCAGCCCCATTTCCAGCAGGGACAACCATCCGGTTCTCAGGGTCCCACCTTTGAGAACCCTGCTCTCGATGATCTTGCCCGCTTGCTCTCCAAATAGCGAGCATCCTTCAGGAAAGAAATGGATGAATTCCGGCAGGAGATGAGGGACATAATAAAAGGCAAGGCCGCCATACCCGCTCAGATTGAACCTAACCCGAACAATTTGAAAAGGAAGTCTGAGCCGGTAGAGTTTACAGAGGATACCTCTCCTAGTGACTATTTGAGTGATATGTCTTATGCTTTCTATGATGCTGATTTTGTGACTACTAGGAGCGGTAGGATGCCCGCAGGCGGCGCCTCTTCTGAGCGATAACCAGATGCAGAACCAGGAGTGTCAGAGGAGCAGAGTAGCGGTGTTGATGCCGCTAATGATGATATTGAAGATGGTGGTGCTGATGCCACCAATGATGGAGATCCAGACGATGGTGCTGATGCCGTCGCAAGACTAGATGCAGACGGCGGTGCTGATGCCACCATTTTGGATGCTGAGCCAGAGCGCGGTGCTGATGCCGCAGAGACAGGTGCTGGTGGTGGTACTGAGGCCACCACATCTACTTTTGTTGAGCTTCCCTCTGTGATGTTACCACATTTTGTACCTATGGACTGTGGGAACAAAAAGAAGAACAAAAATATGAATAAAGGAAAGGTTTCTGTTCACATTGCGGATCCATATGTGGTGAATGATGATTATTGTGTGGATTCTCCTCCTTCATAGGCACAGGGACCTACTCCTAGCCCTCCATCTGTGGAGGCCCCTACCATCCCCTTCCCTGAGGCACTCCGCCGGGCGAAGGGGAACAAAAAAGAAAATCCAAAAAAGAACCAGCAGGTAGAGTTCGGCAACCAAATGATTGACAGGTTCCACATTCAGCTGACTCTACGGGAAGCATTTGAGCATATCCCCTTCTTCAAAAAGAACTTGAAAGAGACAACTATTATCCGAAGGAAGAAGAGGCACAGAGATCAAATCCATATGCTCACTCATGACACTTGCTGCGCCATTCAGAACACATTGCCAGCCAAGAGCCTCCTATGTCAGATGCGAGATCCAGGAGCAGCGGTTCGATCGTACTCTATTAGACAGCGGGTCTTCGATCAACCTCCTTCCGGCAGCCTTACTCAAACGATTCGAGTTTGGCCCTCTTCTTCGGAGCAGGACAGTCCTTCAGTTTGCTGATAGGTCGATCAAGAGGCCGAAGGGGTTGTTGAAGGACGTGGTCGTTACCATTCAGGGCATGAAATTCCCCGTGGACTTTGTTGTATTGGACATGGAGATCCCTGAGTCGGTAACCGATGCCCCCATCATACTTGGACGCCCATTCTTGGCCACGGCCAAGGTGGTATCCGACCATGATAGTGGGATGGTATGTTTTCGTGTAGAGGGTGAGAGCATACAAATAGATACGATCGACAAGATCAGAGCCAGAGAGTTGGCATGCTCAGAATAATCCAGCGAAGCCGAGCAGATGACAGAGGACGAGCTAGACATCCACCAGGTATGTGACTTCGTGACGACTGATGATGAATCCAACTGGACAGATCCTGTAGCACCGACCCTTGCCTTTCCTACAGATTCACTATATCTCAAGCTCATGGCAGGCGAGAGCCGGGAGAGCACACCCCTAGATGAGGATACACCTGAAGCTGACAGTGTTGTGATGAGTGGTGCCGAGGATTTTCATTCTTGCTCATCTTCTTCTGATCCCTCGGATTCAGACATTGATTGGGATGATTTTGATGATTATTTGCCTTGTTTGATTCCTTATGAGCCGACAACCATGACAGAGTGCGAGCCAGTGCAGTTTGTTGATGATTCAGCAGGCCGTCTTTCATCAGAAATTCATGTAGAGCGAGAGTTCTCCCATGCAGACCTGGTAGTGTTTACACAGACATATCAGAATCCAGATCTGCCACCCCCCAGTTGTCCAGAACGGAAACCTCTGCCGCAGTCGTTGAAGTATCGATTCCTTGCGGGTGAGCCAGAAATGTACCCAGTCATGATCTCAGCAGATTTGACTGGAGAACAAGAATCTCGTCTGATGGAGGTTCTTGAAAGAAACCGCAAGGCAATAGGTTGGAGTATAGCTGATCTCCAGGGGATTAGTCCGGCTCTGTGCTCCCACCACATCTATCTTGAGGATGACACTAGGCCGTCGCGTGAGTTCCAACGACAGCTGAACCCGAATCTTCGAGACGTAATCATGAAAGAAATTTCAAGGTGGTGGAGCGTCGATTTTATCTACCCCATCTCCGACTCCAAATGGGTCAGTCCATTGCATGTGGTACCCAAGAAGACGGGTATCACTACAGTTGTCAATGAGTCTGGAGAGGAGATCGCTACCAGAGTGCCCACTTCTTGGAGGGTCTGTGTGGACTACAGACGATTGAATGAGGCCACCAAGAAGGATCACTTCCCGCTACCCTTCATTGATCAGATTATCGAGCGGCTAGCTGGGAAGAGTCATTACTGCTTTCTTGACGGGTACTCTGGATATAATCAAGTGGCCATTGCGCCTGAAGACCAGGAGAAAACGACATTCACCTGTCCGTTTGGGACTTATGCTTTCAGACGGATGCCCTTTGGTCTATGTAACGCTCCGGAGACATTCCAAAGGTGCATGTTGTCCATCTTCTCGGACATGGTGGGTGACTGTTTAGAGGTCTTCATGGATGACTTCTCGGTCTATGGCGACGGGTTCGATGCTTGCCTTGACTGCCTAGACCGTGTGCTTCAGCGCTGCATAGAGGTCAATCTTGTTTTATCTTGGGAGAAGAGCCACTTTATGGTGACTCAAGGGACGGTCCTCGGTCATATCGTCTCCAATAGGGGCATGGAGGTCGATCCGGCCAAGGTGGATATCATCAGAAAACTCAATCCACCGTCCAATCTGCGTCAGTTGCGGTCTTTTCTGGGGCATGTCAGTTTCTACCGACGGTTCATTCAGGACTTCATTCGTATTGCCCGACCGCTCACTGATTTGCTGATAAAAGATACCGAGTTTATTGTCAATGATAAGTGTCTTGCGTCTTTCGAGACACTCAAAGAGATGGTTGTTTCAGCTCCTATCCTTCAGCCACCCGATTGGTCTCTCCCATTCGAGATCATGACGGATGCTTCAGATTTTACCGTTGGGGCTGTGCTCGGACAGAGGAGGGATGGTTTACCTTTTTCCATTCACTACGCCAGCTGGACTTTAGATGCCGCTCAGCGGAATTACACTGTGACTGAGAAAGAGATGCTGGCCATAGTCTTTGCTTTGGATAAGTATCGATCTTATATTCTCGGATCTAGAGTAACAATCTACACTGATCACTCCGCCATACGGTACTTAATGGCTAAGAAGGATGCCAAAGCACGTCTTACCAGATGGATCCTTCTGCTCCAGGAATTCGATATTGAGATTAAGGATAAACCTGGAGTAAAGAATGTGGTGGCGGATCATCTCTCCAGATTGGAGAATCTTGAGGAATCTGAGCCCAGCATACCTATCACAGAGACATTTCCAGATGAGGCGATCTTGGCTATCACCTCGCTCCTGTGGTACGCCGACATTGTGAACTATCTTGTCGCCAAGACGGTCCCACAGGGTTGGCCCAGGCAGATACTTGAGACCTTCCTGGCGAAGGCCAAGTTTTACCATTGGGAGGATCCCATCCTTTATCATGAAGGAGGGGACAGTATCTGGAGGAGGTGCATTCCTCAAGAAGAGCATCATAGCGTCCTCACATACTGCCACAAGCTTGAGGCAGGAGGACATCATTCTGGAAAAAGAATAGCACAGAAGGTGCTTCGATCCGGCCTATGGTGGCCTAATCTCTTCAAGGATTCTGATGAGTTCGTGAAGAGATGTACTGATTGTCAGAAAATGGGAACCTGCGGACAGAGAGACATGATGCCCATGCAACCCATTCACTTTTGTGAGGTTTTTGATGCATGGGGGATTGATTTCATGGGCCCATTTCCTAAGAGTCAGGGATCCGAGTATATTTTGCTCGCTGTGGATTATGTCAGTCGATGGGTTGAGGCCATCCCCGCCCGAGCCGCAGATGCTAAAACCGTAAGCAAATTCTTGAGGAAAAATATCATTTCACGATTCGGGGTACCTAGAGTCTTGATTTCAGACGGGGGGTCTCATTTCATCAATGACAAGGTTAGGGCCCTTGCAGACGAGTTCGGCATTGACCATCGGGTTGCCACACCGTATCACCCTCAGACTAATGGTCTTGCCGAGGTATCGAACTGGGAGATAAAAACAATCTTCCAGAAAGTTGTCCGCCCAGATCGAAAGGATTGGTCACAGCTTTTAGACTCGGTCTTGTGGGCTTATCGGACTTCTTTCAAGAATCCATTAGGGACATCTCCCTTTCGTCTCGTCTATGGCAAGCCGTGCCATCTGCCAGTAGAGATCAAGCATAAATCCTTTTGGGCAGTCACAGAGTTAATGTTAGATCCTGAGAGTATAGGAGAGCAGAGAAGAGCAGAATTGGCAGCCCTGGAAGAACTGAGAGATACAACCTTTTCCAACAGCCTACAGTACAAGGAGAAAGTGAAGACATGGCATGATTTGCATATCAGCCATAAACAGTTTGAGCCAGATCAGAGAGTATGGTTGTTTGATTCCAGGCTGAAAATATTTTCAGGGAAATTATAGAGCAAGTGGAAAGGTCCCTATGTGGTTAGGAAGGTACATGACAATGGCAACATCGACATATCCGAACCGTCATCTTCTTCTACCTTACGTGTCAATGGTCAACGCCTGAAACTATATCGAGATCATGATCCGCCGACCATTGACGTTGCCCCCATTCTTCTGGTATGAGATGTGTACATTGACTCACATCATCTGCATCTCATACATGGTCATCACTTCCATCTTCCGTTGTACAAATCATCTATCTATATCATGCTTTCATCAGTCAATCTCCTTTCTTCTTTTCTTCTTTTCTTCTTTTCCTTTTCTATCTTCTTTTTGTATCAAAAAGGTGCCGCCCTTGTAGACAGTTTTCCATACTTCGGATGTACTTTGTCCTAAGTATAGGGAGGTGTGCACCCCGAGTTTCTCTATTTTTCGATCCTCTCCATTGTCTCCTCTTCTTGTCTATACTTAGGGATATTTTACCCTAAGTATAGGGGGAGACAATCTGAGTACGATCTGTTCCTTCCAACCCTTGACCCTCCCTGCTTTGTGTACAGTATGCTATACTTAGGATTATTTGATCCTAAGTATAGGGGGGACGATCAACTTCTCATTCATTGATTCCTTCATTAGTTATTTATTCTTTAGACTTGTCTATACTTAGTACGAGTTATGTCTTCTCTTTTTTCTCCGATCTATGAGGACATAGCTCAAGCTAAGTATAGGGGGGTCGTATATACTGTGTATATACTTTAGCCATAACTTGTACTGTCATATTTTCTTAATAATATGGCTAAAAATTCTTTAAAATTCATTAAAAATCTTTAATAAAAAGGCGTTTTGTTCCTCAAATTCTTTTTGTATTTACTGATTAATAAGTCAGGTGAAAATGTTTTTTGCAAAATGTTTGAAAAATAGTTTGAAAATCTTTGTGAACATTTATTGAAAACTATTTTGAAAAGATTTTGTTACATGTTTTCAACCTGTGTAAAATGTGTGTTTTGTAAAATTTCTTTTCTTTGTGTGAAATAAAATGTTTGAAAAATTATTTGCAAATGGTTTGAAAAATGGTTGCAAAAATATTTTGAAAAATCTATATATACTATTTGACAAACCTTTGCAAAATGATTTTCAAATGTGTGCACATGTTTGTAAAACGTTTATAAAAATTATTTTGGACTATAGTCTTCAAAATTGTGTGAAAAACTTGTGTCAAATAAGTTTGAGGAATACGTACATCGCACCAAAATCCACTATATATACTTATAAAATTGATCACTTACCCTTGTAAATTCTTAAAATCCACTTCTTGTATATATAAGAAGCACTCCCATGTACTATTTTCACCTAGTTGTCAGCCAAAATCTTTTTGTTTTCAAAAATCCCGAAAACATTTGCAAAAGTAAAATCCAAAAACATTTGAAAAATCTTTCTGAAATATATATATATATATATAACTTGCATCTGCATATGCATTATCATCTTTTCAAAAATCCAAAAAAAGTTCAAAATCTTTGAAAATTGCATCACAAAAATATTTGCTGCATTCTGCATTGCATTGTATAGCATAGCATTAGCATTTTTCGGATTGAGTTTGATAGTTGAACAAGTCTAAGTAAAATCCAGAGATTGGAGCTTGATTGGACCTTACAATCTACCTAATAACAGGAACCTTATAGGAATTGGGTTTTAGGTACTTCAGGTCTAATTGACTTAATTCTTTGAGGATCACGGGACTTAGTTCAATGGATTCTTGACTGCCTAAGTAGAGTATTTTGGAGCACACGCATGACTCTTGTTGATAATGACCTAACTTGGACACCTGCACCTTTCACATGACTCAACTCAGTTGGAGTGGTGAGGGGATTGGATTTGCCGGTATGAGACGTACACAAGTGGAAACATTTGTCCTCCTCTAGGAAGGGAAGTACACCCCAACCCGTCCAGTGATTAGGAAGTCTAAAGACAGGAGGTTGTGGGTTGCGATAAAGCTTCAAAAGAGGGATAGTCTACTGGCTCAAGAGAAAAAACTCCTTATGTAAATGCTGCTATATATAGTATTTCAGAAAAAAAGGGTTCAAGCAAGTATAAAAATAAAAAGCATGTAAAGTATGTACAAAGTCAATAAGCAAGCTTGAGTTCCAAAGTCATATCATGTGTGCCTGCAGCTGGATGACTTGACTACACTGGTCTTGCATCCCAGGATAGGTAGCTACACTGGCTACCGTCCATTCTTCTCTTCACCCCCTCCTCTTGAGCTGGTTGCCACTTGAACTTAGAAGGGAATACCCCGCTCCTCGAGGATGGAGTCATTGGATTGGGGAATCATTGGGTTGTCGTACTGGAGAAGTCAATTTCTTTGTCATTCTAGTTGGGGAGAGCCACCATCACTTACACTGTACGAGTCAGATTCATAGTCGTAAGAGTTTGCGTATGAGTTGAAGTATTTCTGACCTGGTGATGAATCCACGTTTCATCATCTTTATTCTATCATTTTGGCCTTAAAAACCCTAGTAAATGCGTGTAAATAGCATTAATTTATGCATTTTAGCATCTATGCATATGTGTGTAAATATTGTATAAAATGCGGTTTTTAAAGCCAAAATTATAGAATAAAGAAAAGAAAAGAAAAAGAATAAAATATTGTAAATATTTTATGACTCGAAACCCCGAGACCTAGGCATCTTGATGACTAGGTCGACAAGGAATAAAGTAGGGGGAGATAAGGTCAGAAATACAGATAAAATACCTATACCTTTTATTCATTCTTTATTTAGTTTGGGACCTATTTTTGGTTCCACTTTTTGTGCATCAAATAAAGAAACTTTGTACATGAAAGTTGTAGATAATTTTATAAAGAAAAATACAAAATTGATTTCACAGAAAAATAATGTACAGATAAAAAGTTATGATCTGAATAAAAATCCAGAAGCCCAACTTCCCAGACCCGTATCTCACAAATAAAAACTCCAAATGCAGCGTACTCACCTTTAATTGTATATAGAAGAAAATAAGCTAATTAATGGTGGTGGTTTTGCATTTGGCGGAGCTACGGTTTGAAAGTTGACTTTTGGACCCTCATTGCACAGTATACTGAATAAAATATTCAATTTATTATTTATTTATTATTCTTATAATTTTATATTTTTATAATGTTTTAGATAATACTTATAACAATAATGTACATTAAAATAAGAATAAAAACCTAAATAAAAACAAAAATAAAATACTTAAAAATAAAATACATAGATACAGTACCTGTACATATACCTATACAAAACATATTTGTATTTTATTAAATATACAAAACATATCAGAAAAATAAAATAAAAATATATTTATATATATAAAAGTATTTTATAATTTTATAAAATCATAAATAAAAATAAT
This sequence comes from Ottelia alismoides, assembly GCA_037367405.1. Lineage (NCBI taxonomy): Eukaryota > Viridiplantae > Streptophyta > Magnoliopsida > Alismatales > Hydrocharitaceae > Ottelia > Ottelia alismoides. The sequence continues at coordinate 1,335,826 of JAZKJV010010433.1, read as the reverse complement.
AATATTAAAAATACCTAAATAAAAATAGAATACTTAAATATATAGATATATATACTATAAAGGGCATAAATGCAAACTTATAAAAATACATCTCATAAAAATAAATAAAAATCACCATAAATTAATTCATAAAATAATAAACATTTTTCATTTTATAATTAAAAATCAATAAAATCGTTTGCTATTTTAATTTGATTTTAGAAATCTTTTTCTCCAGGTTTTTCCTGGTTGGTCCACGTGGACCAACCAGGGGGGCTGGAGAGTTGACCCGCGGTCAACTCTCTGACCCCAGTCTGGACTGTGTCAGATTATGACTTTTCTTGGATTTCACGGATTTTTGGAGGCCGCACCTTTCGCCATTTGGGGGCGATTCCTTCACGGGTTTTTCTCCCCTACCATTGAACTTACACGCCATGAGATTTTCTTGGGGATTGGACTTCTGATGCGCCTCGTGCGCCTCGTCGAAGGTGCCCCCTTGGCCATTGTTTCAAAAAGAGACCCGTCACTTCCCTTAGCCTTTGAACCCTTTTTGACCACCTTCCTTCATCTCTTGGACGTGCTCTGGACTGGACTTGGTGACAGCAAGTCCTCCAGCCCTTCGGAGGGGAGTGAGGCGGCCGGGAGGTGCTTCCAACCTATCTCCGGCCATCCATGGCCGTGAGGTCCAATATCTCCTTGGCACATGCTGAGTCGAGGTGTTTTCTGTCCTTTTTCTTGACCACTAAGTAGCTGATCGTTTCAACCATCAATCTGTGCTTTTAGTTTGCTGTTTAAGCTTTGATTAGTATAAATATTTGCCTCGACCACCTCGCCGGAGCTTACGAGCTCCGGCGACCACCAACTTTTCCAAGCCATCACCCACACGTTTTGCTAGCCCTGGAACTCTTCTCTGTTGGGCGTGTGCTTTCTCTGCAGGTCCAGGTGCTGGAGAGCCTCGCTGTGGCTCGTTTTTGTTGAAGGTCGCCGGAGAAGACAGCTGACGCCGCCACCACCTGCACGCCATAGCCGCCTGCGCGCACCTGCGCAAGAACGAGGAGGAGACGCGCGTGCAGTTGTCGTCCGATTTCCCAACTCCCTTCTAATCGCGGCCGTTCGCAGCTAAGGGGCATCGCGCGATCCGCGCGCGACACGTGTATAAGTGAAGCCCGTGCTGCCGTTGGATCATTCCGCCTGGGTATTTTGCATTATCCGCCCAGGCGTTTTTTATTTTTATATTCACTGCATAAGCTTTCATTGGCCTTGGTTATAATTTTGTAAACTTTATAATCGAACCCCTGGACTTTTGGATATTGCGCTTGTGCCCTTGCCAGCGAGGCGCACGTGCGTGAGCACGTGCGCTTTGGTATTTTGCATCCAAGGGCTTATCGTTTTTATTATTTCTTTTTGCTCCTGAAAGGTGTATGTTTAGTAATATATTTTCTGGGAAGATTGCACGAAGGCCCCTCGAATTTTGTCTAATTGCTAAGTAGTCCTTGTTTGGCTGTGAACTTTTTGCTTGCTTGTAGTATTTATTTGAAGGCTCATTCTAACTCCAAAAATTCTCAAATTTTGGACTTAAGCTCCTGTTGCATAGTACTTCCACACCATCTTTTCATTTTTCATAATTATTGCATTTTAATATAAAAATCAAAAATAGTCATTTTGTGCACTGTCTAGCTTATAAAATATCAAAAAAATATAAAAACACTCCAGAAAAATCCCAAAAAAATATATTTTGTTCCCTTTCTGTGTATCTTAGCTCAGATCAAAAATCATTAAAAAATACAAAACCAAACTCCTAAAAATTGCAAAACCCTAAAAACCTTTATAAAAATATTAAAAATTCTTCAAAAACCCTAAAAATATAATCTTGGTGTCCAAATCTTCCTTATTTTATTATCTTTAAGTGAAAATTAATTTGGAGAATTTTTGTTACTATTTGCTATTTTATTTCTCCATTTTAGTTTCAGCCTTGCATTTTTGCCACTGTTTTCTTTATTTTGCTAATTAAAAATACCAAAAACATTCTAAAAATTACCCAAAAATCACAAAAACAGTAAAAAAGTATAAAAAGACCAAAAAGACTTTATTTGCTAATTTTTGGATATTTTTATCTATTTTTATAAATATCCCTTTCTTGCTTTTATTACATTGTTTTTACATTCCAATATTGAAAAAGAAAATAAAAAAATATAAAATATAAAAAGAAAATATAAAATCAGAAATTAAAAATCAAAATACAAAAATATAAAATTAAAATTCAAATAAAAAATATATATAAAATTAAAAACCCACAAAAAAATAGCATAATAGACTCTTGATCACATTCACACATTTTTGTGCACTTGTGCCCCGTTCTACCTGTCTGCTCCCTGTGTTCGACCTCTACACAATACTTGCACCTATACACATCTTGTTGTAGAGTTATAATAAATTTTAACTCCACACACTTTCACTGCTTTACTTGATTGTCGTGGGTTAATTGTTGATTAATTTGGGTTTCGTGAGCGGTCGCTCAGCGACACTGTAGTCCCGCCTTGTGTGGACTATTTTGACCCTCGCAAAATCCGAGTTATCACCTGGCTATTGAGGAGACTTGGACAGAGTTTTGGGATTCTCAGGGGTTGTTGGATTTCAAATTCGGTTCTCACCATGGTTCCGCCCGCACTAAAATTCCAAAGGTCCGACTTAAGCTCCAAACTTTGATTTTGTGAAGACAAGTTTGACAATCAAATAAAATCAAAGTTCTTCTTTTTCTTTTCTTTCTTTTTCTTTTTGCACTTATTGCATAAGTGTTTGCTAGGGACTAGCAAAGGTAAAGTATAAGGGGATGATGAATCCAGATTTCATCATCTTTATTCTATCATTTTGGCATAAAAAACCCTAGCAAATGCGTGTAAATAGCATTAAAATCATCATCTTAGCATTCATGCATGTGCATCTAAATAGTGTATAAAATACTGTAATTAAAGCCAAAATTACAGAATAAATAAAAGAAAAGAAAAAGAATAAAATATTGCAAATATTTTATGACCCAAAACCCCGAGACCTAGGCATCTTGATGAATAGGTCGACCAGGAATAAAGTAGGGGGAGATAAGGGTCGAATACCTATATTTATTAATTCATTCTTTATTCATTTTGGGACCTATTTTTGGTTCCATTTTTTACACATCAAATAAAGAAACTTTGTACATGAAAGTTGTAGATAATTAAATAAAGAAAAATACAAAATTGATTTCACTGAAAAATAATATACAGATAAAAAGTTATGGTCTGAATAAAAATCCAGAATCCCAACTTCCCATACCTTTATCTCACAAATGACAACTCCAAATACATCAAACTCACCTTTAATTGTATATAGAATAAAATAAGCTATTTAATGGCAGTGGTTTCGCATTTGGCAGAGCTACGGTTTGAAAGTTGAGTTTTGGACCCTCCTTGTATACTTGTATAGATTAAAATATTCAACTTATTATTTATTCATTATTTTTACATTTTTTATATTTTTATAATTATGTAAATATTACTTATAATAATTATGTACATTAAAATTGGAATAAAAACCTAAAGAAAACTCAAAATAAAAATAAACATATATAGATCATACATGTATTATACCTATATGTATACCTATACAATACACTTTTATATTTTATTAAGTATACAAAATACATCATAAAAATAAAATAAAAATGTAGTTATGTGTATAAAAATATTTTATAATTTTATAAAATCATAAATAAAAATAATAATATTAAAAATACCTAAATAAAAATAAAATACTTAAACACATAGGTATTATACCTATAAAGGGCTAAAAAGTGAACTTATAAAAATAAGCCTCATAAAAATAATTAAAAATCACTATAAAATTATTTAGAAAATAAGAAACATTTTTCATTTTATAACCTAAAATTAATAAAATCTTTTTCTATTTTTAATCGATTTTACAAATCATTTCCAGTGGGTTTTTCCTGGTTGGTCCACGTGGACCAACCAGGAGGCGCCACCAGTTGACCCCGGTCAACTGGTCGTCTTCCCCACCTACACCCTGTTAGTGGCTTGGTTTTTGAGCCATTTTCTTGGTTTTTTCCTAGCCAATCCTTTCACCATTTCGCTTCGCACCCTTCTGCAAACTTATTCCTCGATCATCCACCTTGCCCACCATGTGTTTACATTGGGCCAAGGATCACTGAGGCGCCCGAGATTCATTGGTCTTTGAGCCCCTGCAGCTCAAGGTCAAACCAAATAAAGTGAACCCCCGACCTTCAATTCCATTTTGGATACCCTTCGGACCACCCCTCTCCACCTTCTTACGCTCCTGAGCTCCCTGTTTTTGAAGACTCCAGGAGGAAGACGAAGACCTAGGGACGCTCCACGTCCATTTTGGAGCCTTGACATCACCGGAGGACGAAGATCTGGAGCGGCGAAGTTCACCCTCGCCAGTGTTCTTCGCTGTTCTTCCTCATCGACTCCCCACCGTTGGATCTTGGAGCGCCTCCAGATTGCGCAGCGTCCGTTGGATCAAGCTTCATCGCCACCGTCAGATCGTCCTCGAGCGATCTAATCTCCGCCGTCCACGCGAAGCGCCATCAACCGTCCGATCAACGCCACATGTTTAAGTGAAGACCCGCAGCCGTTGGATCACGCGCAAGAGGGGTATTTTGCACTCTAACCCCAGCGCATTTTGTATTTACATTTTAGTACCAAAACTTTTGTCTGTAGTGTAATTATTTTGTGTTATTTGCATGTAAGCCCCACACTTTTATTTTTATTGCACTTAGGTCCTGTGCCACGTCACCTCACGTGCCTGTGCGCGTGAGGGGGTGGGCTTTTTGCAAGGACACCCTTGGGGTTTTTTTATTTCAGATTAGTCCCAAAATTCTGTGACGTAGTGTAAAAGTTTGGGATATTTTGCATAGAAGCCCCTGATACTTTTGGATATTGCCTTTAGGTCCCTGCCAGGCACGTGTATAGCACGTGCTTGGCTTGGACATTTTGTATTGAGGCCCCTTCGGGATTTGTAATTTGCTTCTCATCCAGTAAATGCAAGTTTTAGTTTAAAACTTTGTGGAAATTTTGCATGTGCCACATGGATGTTTGTGAAATTGCATTTATACCCCTGCCAGGTCTGTTTAATGTTTGGATGCTTGTATCAATTAATTCGACCATCATTATAACTCGAAAAATTCTCAAAAATTAGGGTTAAGCTCATGTGTGATAGTACTTTAACGCCCTATTTTTAGTTTTTGATTTTATTTCATTTTCATAGTTATTAAAAATCAAAAACATGCTTTTTATTCACTATCTAGCTTAGAAAATACCAAAAAAATATTAAAAGTCCTCGAAAAATTCCAAAAAAATTCCCTAGTGTGTATTTTGACCTATTTTAGTGTCAGTCCAAAAATCCTTAAAAATCTCAAAAAGAAAAAACCTTAAAAATTCAAAAATACATAAAAACTTCAAAAAAATATATAAAATCCAAGAAAACTCCAAAAATTATAAACTCAGTTCCTGTTTGTTCTATATTTTATTATCTTTATTTGAAAATTAGTGTGGAAAAATTTTGTGGCTGATTGCTATTTTTAATTCATATCTTACTCACAACCAGTACATATTTCACTGTTTTCCCTTATTTCAGTATTTAAAAATACCCAAAACAGTTTGAAAAATATCCAAAAATCACAAAAAACAGTAAAAAATCCTAAAAATATCAAAAACATTTTATTTCTGAATTTTTGGTTATTTTTGCACATTTTTATAAATACTTTATCTTGTCTTTTATTACATTGTCTTATATTGAAAAAGAAATTAAAAAATATAATATATAAAATATAAAAATCAGAAAATTAAAAATCAAAATACAAAATATAAAATTAAATAAAAATTTAAAAATTTAAAAACCCACAAAAATCGTTGCTTGCTTGCTTAGTGTAGACATCACTCACATACACTCACACAATTATTTGAATTACCCTGTTTGCTCCCTGTGTTCGAACTCTCTGCATACTTGCTTGCTATACATTTTGTGCAGAGTTAAAAATAAATTTTAACTCCACATTTATTTCTATTTCTTTGATCTATAGTGTGGGTTAATTGTTGATTTTAGTCCAGATTTAATGTGGTCAACACACCGACTGAGTTCCCGCTTTGTGTGGAACTTAAGATCATCTAATTTTTGGTTAAATCACCCAGCCGTACGATCCACCCGTGGAGATCTAATCGTGGCCATCCGTGTCCTAACCGTCATCGGGTGCTCTGGAGTCGACACTTTCAAGTGGATGCACCCCCGTCGTTGGATGCGCCAGGCGTTGGGTATTTTGCACCGAACCACTCACCATTTTGTCTATTTAATTAGTAGTATTAAAACTTTCATCTGTAGTGTAAAATTTTTGTAATATTTGCATTCAGACCCTTGAGTTTTCATCGTTTGCATTTAGGTCTGATCCACGTCGCCTCACGTGACATGTGCACATGGGGTGGTGGGTATTTTGCAGAGGACCCCTCGAGGTTTTTGTTATTTCGTTTGAGTCCAAGAACTCTTTATTTCAGTGTATTATTTTTGGAGAAATTGCAAGTATGGCCTGCAGTTTTTGATAATTATACATGGGTCCTTCCCAGGCGCGTGCCAGGCACGTGCGGGGGTTGGGATTTTTGCAGGCATGCCCCTGCAGGTTTGTGTATTTGCGTTTGGTCCTGGAAATTGATTTATTAGTTATAAATTTTGTGGAAAATTGCACTTTGGCCCCTGAACTTCTGGATATTTGCATTAATACCCATGCCAGCAGTGTATTTTCTCTTTGTTGTTTCTATTTATTTCATGCATCTATAAATTTCTAAAAATCACCAGAAAAATCAAGTTAAGCTCCTGTTTAGTTGATCTTCCACGCCATATTTTTGTTTTGTATTTTTATTGCATTTTCATATTTATAAAAATTCAAAAATATACATTTTTGCTACTGTTTGCATTAGAAAATACCAAAAAATAGTAAAACCCCTTTTAAAATTATAAAAAAAATACATTTTATGTATTTTAGTGTGTTTTAACTTCTATCCAAAAATCATTAAAAATTTCAAAAGAAAACCCATAAAAATCATAAAACCCCAAAAATCTTCACAAAAATATTAAAAATTCCAGCAAAATCCTAAAAATATAATCTTTATCTCAGAATTTTCCTTATTTTATTATCTTTTATTTATTAATTTGGAGAATTTTTGTTACTATTTGATATTTTATTTCTCCATTTTAGTTTCAGCTTTTTAATTCATTCCTATTTTCAGTATTTTTGTCCTTAAAAGTACCAAAAATTAGGAAAATATAGAAAAATCAAAAAAATATTAGAAAAATATAAAAAGTACAAAAATATTTTATTTTCCATATTTTGTTTTTACCTATTTTTATAAATACTTTATCCCTCTCCTTCTTACTTTGTATATTTACTCCATTATTGAAAAAGAAAAATTAAAAAATATAAATTATAAAAAGAAAAAAATAAAATCAGAAATTAAAAATCAAAATACAAAAATGTAAAATAAATAAAAATTATAAAATTAAAAACCCACAAAAAATAGCATATATAGGCAAATCTTCATATTCACATTTTTGTACATTATCGCCCGATCTATCTTGCTTGCTCCCTGAGTTCGATACTCTACACATATTTACGCCTATACACACCTATTGTAGAGTTATAATAAATTTTAACTCCACATTTACTTTCATTGCTTGATTTGATTGTCGTGGGTTAATTGTTGATTTAGCCAGGAATTATCGAGGGTCATCGCAGCGACTTTGTCTCTGACTTATGTGAGACATTTAGACCCCTGTATTTCTCGGTTAATCAAATGGAGTCGTTGCCGGGGAGCAACAACATATAGATCATTTTGTGACTGGTTGTGATTATTTGTTTACCACTATTGCTTTATTTATTTCCCTTGTATTTGACTTACATTTTCGAGCTATCTGACCACCCTCTTTGTTGTCTTTGTGCGAGGTACCGTGGATCGAGGGAGGTGCATTTTCCTAGGCGCCTGAGCACCCACGTGAAGCCGGCGACGGCCTGCTCAAACGAGGACTTAGAGATTGTGTAGATTAGCTCATTTATTTTCTGCATATATTCTTATGTAATTATTTGTGTGAGAGAGGCATAATTTGTAACTAAACATGACATTCAGACACTTCGACATTTCACGAGGTCCAGTGCTCGAGGGATTGTTCCCTTGGGGGCCTCGTCTGCTTGCTCGGTTTTCTTGTCGATTTTGTTTTCTTCGATTTTCTTTTATTTTGATTCACGAAAGTTTTGGCCCCTAGACTTAGGATTTTATTGTGATTGTGACGTAATTGATTAGGATCCCACACTTAATGCATTTGCCTGTGCCTATAGATCGTTAAGTGGACCTAATTAATAACTCACAAAAGAAAAAACTATTTTGGTCACTTGAGGAGTCACATGCCGCTAGAGGTCGTATATAGCGCTGGCAGGATCCGTTGTGGCGGACACCGATCGGCATCAGAGACCGGACTCCGACTCCTCTTGTTGACCACTTAGCTAGTGTTCTTCTCGTGTAGAATTTTTCGTCTACGGGCCGGTTTCTTCATGCATCATATAGGTAGTTTATTTTCTATCTTTTATTTTATGCGCAGATCACCCTGCATGTAGAGTGCTGGAGCAAGGTATGCATTTCTATCACTGCATGCATCATCGTGTTCGATCGCGCATCGGCTTTTCCGACTTCCTCCCCTGTTTTATTGGACCTTAAATAACCAGGAGATCGGAAAATTCGTTAGGTATTGTCTTTATTTTAGAAAAATATTTAAAAAAGAGAAAATCATAAAATTGGGACTGTTAATGCAAACTTGACCATAAAACTCACCTCATTCTTTCAAAAATTTTGTCTTGGGGAGAGTAACTCCCTCATTGGCTGGATTTATCTGCAGCCGAGAGAGTGATCTGAATACTAGGATAGAGCCAAGCCCGATATCTTAGTTGACTACTAGTCTTGGTGAGTCGTTCTCCAGTGAGGATCTCTCCGGTAACCGGTAAAGCAGACCGCGACGTCCTTAACAGAGGGAGTTGATCGGGTAGCCGGTAAACGGTCCGCAACTTCTACTGGCTGGGAAGATCTCATTTGGGATTGGGACAGTCGGCTAGGAAAGTTGGGTTCCCAACAGCTCGCTTAATTGCTCTGATAGATTAATTGATCCACCTAACTAAATTGACAAGATACATCGATCGAACCTTCATGGTCATCAGCTCCAGAGTTGCGTAGGCGAATTGGGGGTTTTGTATTCACATCTGTGTTTGCATTCCAGATCTCATCCGCCCTTTTCAGATCAAATGATGGAAAGGAGATCCCTTAGACCACGTCTGGTGGTACCGCTGTCGAGCACTCCTTCCTATTCATCTAGGTTAGCTTCGGGGAGTCCAGACCCACTCTTCAAGCATGAGTTTACGTCCACCCTGTTCCCCCTCGACCACCCTTCTTCTTCCATCAGTCCAGTGGTGTCAGAGTTTAGTGCAGCACAGAGCTCAAAACATTTATCGGTACATGAGATGGGTTCTTTTGCCTTTGCAGAGACCCAAGATATGGATGGCAGAGAGGAACACCCAAATGAGTAGAGACCACCATCATTCCTATATGATCAAGCTGTCATCAACAACTCACTGTTAGCTTCCCTGGGGACCATGCAGAGACAGATCAGAGACCAGGGAGTATTCATAGGTGATATCATGAGAGAGCTGGCGCAGATGCGAGAGGGAAGAGATGACAGACCTGAGGGCGGTGGAGGAGATATACCAGAAGCAACAGGCGAAGGAGGAGAACCTAACCAGGAGAGGCCGCCGCCGATGACCATGAGGCAGTTGCACAACCCAGCCGCAACCCTCACTTACCGATGGATTCAGCTTCCTCCCATTGTTGGGAACTTTGAGCTTCTCCCGCAGACCATCCAGTTATTGCCCAAGTTTCACGGGCTAGCCACTGAAGAGCCTCATATCCATCTGCAGGAGTTTGAGATGATTTGCAGCACTGTCCACGACAGACTGGTGGGCGAGGATACAATCAAGATAATTGCCTTCCCATTCTCATTAGCTGATCGAGCAGCCTATTGGCTGAAGCATCTAGGAAGGTATGTCACATCATGGGCGCAGCTCTGGCGTGAGTACTTGAACAAGTATTATCCACTCGGCCGGACCAATGCAGCACGAGCTATGATTAGCAATTTCACCATGATCCCGAATGAACAGTTCCATGAGGCTTGGGATCGATTCAGAGAGCTCATTTACCGGTGTCCATATCACGACATATCGAAGCCCAACTTGGTTCAGAGTTTCTTCTGTGGGCTGACACCGGAGCTGCATGGGCTTGTTAATGCCTCTTGTGGTGGATCTTACTTCTCCAAGGGAGAAGAAGCAGTTTGGGAGATCTATGAGGGAATGACAGAGAATTCTACAGTCATGGCCCAAGCCCGCATCTACACACAACCGAAGCTCCCACCACAAGCAGTTGGATATCAGAGAATTGCACGCATCGATGCCAGTACACATACTCCGTCAACAGCCGCAGCTCAGGCTGAATCCACTGTTGCCGATATGGGGATCATTTCAGAGAAGTTGGACCGCATCGAGATTCTTGAGAAGAAGCAGAGTCAAGGTCTTGTCCAGATGGACCTTTTGACGAAGACCATGAGTGGACCTGAAGACGCAGATTCTTTGCATCCAGGAGGCACAGACGTCTACTCAGCAGCCTCCCAGGTCACGGGTTAATCCCAGCAGTAGTAACTTTCACCCAACCCTCTGCCACGTACCGCCAGGTCCATCACATCCAAGCAGAGCCGGTCTAGCAGCTACAATACTACTCTTTCCCGCTGCCATCTCAGAACACTCAGATGGTGGTTTATCAGCCGGATCAGCCACTGACGGTTCTTCCACCACCCCCCGTTGAGCAGGAACCATTGATGGAAGTCAATGGGATATGGTACGATCGGTACCCACAACAGCTCAGGATCCATCACGATCACCCTGGATTCCGTTGGACCACTGGTGGCACCTCATCCCAGCAGCAGTCTCCAGCTCAAGGCCATCAGAACAGTCAGCACCAGCAACAGCCCCAGTATGCCCACCAGCAGTACCAGCAAAGGTCCTCGTCCCGTCTATCAGGGACAATAGTAGAGGCAGTGTCAGCAGCCTCACCAGACATACTCCTAGCCCCCTCCCCACTACCAGCAGCAGCCTCATTTCCAGCAAGGGAACACTTCCGATTCTCAGACACCCGCTTTCGAGAACCCATCGCTTGATGACCTCGCTCGCTTGCTTTCTGAACAGCAGGCATCCTTCCGGCGGGAAATGGATGAGTTCCGGCAGGAGATGAGGGATATCATCAAGGGCAAGGCCGCCATACCTGCACAGATCGAGCCTAATCCGAACAATCTGAAGAGGAAGTCTGAGAAGGTACAATTTACGGAGGATACATCTCCTAGTGATTATTTGAGTGATATGTCATCTTTGTATGATGCCGATTTCGTGACTATTAGGAGCGGTAGGATGCCAGCCGGCAGCGCCTCTTCTGAGCGACAGCCACACGAGAAATCAGGTGAGCCAGATGAGAAGAGTAGCGGTGTTGAGGCCACTGATGATGACGTTGATGACGGTGGTGCTGATGCCACCAAGGATGGAGATCCAGATGACAGTGTTGAGGCTGTCATGACACCTGATGCAGACGGTGGTGCTGAGGCCACCATTCTACTTGATGGAGAGCCAGAGCGCGGTGCTGATGTCGTGAAGTCAGATGCCGTCGGTGGTACTGAGGCTACCACTTTTACTTTTGTTGAGCTCCCACATGTTGTGATGCCACCTTTTGTATCTCAGGACTGTGGTAACAAGAAAAAGACCAAAAATATGAATAAAGGAAAGGTTTCTGTGTCCACTTCAGGTCCATGTGTGTTGCATGATGATCATTGTATGGATTCTATTCCTTCACAGGCACATGAACATAATCCTAGTCCTCCATCTGAGGAGGCCCCTACCATCCCCTTCCCTCCAGCACTCCGCTTGGCGACGGGGAATAAAAGAGAAAATCCAAAAAAGACTCAACATGTAGAGTTCAGCAACCAGATGATTGATAGATTCCAGATTCAGCTGACTCTACAGGAGGCACTTGAGCACATCCCCCTCTTCCAAAAGAGCTTGAGAGAGAAGACTACAGTCCACAGGAAGAGGAGGAATCGCAGAGATGAGATCCATGTGCTCACACGTTCCACATGCTTTGCCATTCAGAACAGATTGCCATCCAAGAGACCTGATGCATGAGATCCCTATGTCAGATGCGAGATTCAGGAGCAGTGATTCGATCGTACTATATTAGACAACGGATCTTCTATCAACCTCCTTCCGGCAGCCTTACTCGACCGATTCGAGTTTGGTCCTCTTCTTCGGAGCAGGACAGTCCTTTAGTTTGCTTATAGGTCGATTAAGAGGACGAAGGGGTTGTTGAGAGACGTGGTCGTTACCATTCATGGCATGAAATTCCCTGTGGACTTTGTTGTATTGGACATGGAGATCCCTGAGTCCGTAACAGATACCCCCATCATACTCGGACGTCCATTCTTGGCCACTGCCAAGGCGGTGACCGACCATGATAGTGGGAATGTGTGCTTTCGCGTAGAGGGTGAGAGTATACAGATAGATACGATCGATGAGATCAGAGCGAGAGAATCGACATGCTCGGAGCAAGCCAGTGATACCGAGCAGATGACAGAGGATGAGCGAGACGTCCACCAGGAGTATGATTTTGTGATGACAGATAATGAATCCATTTGGACAGATCCAGTAGCACAAGCCCTCGCCTTGCCCTCAGATTCACCTTATTTACAACTTATGACAGTTGAGAGCCTGGAGAGCACACCCCTGGACGAGGATACCTTTGAGGCTGACAGTTCTATGATGAGTGGTGAAGCAGAATTTCATTCTTGTTCTTCTAGTTCAGATCCCTCGGATTCAGACATTGATTGAGATGATTTGGATGACTATTTGCCTTATCTGATTCCTTCTAAGCCGACAGCTAGGACGAAGTGCGAGCCAGTACAGTTCATAGATGATTCAACGGGGTTCCCTTCGTCAGATTTTCATGCACAGCGAGAGTTCTCTCATGCAGACCTGGTAGCCTTAACACAAACATATCAAAAACCAGATCTGTCACCTCCCAGTTGTCCATAATTGAAGCCCTTGCCGCAGTCGCTGAAGTATAGATTCCTTGCGGGTGAGCCAGATATGCACCCAATCATTATCTCAGCAGGTTTGACTGGAGAGCAAGGATCTCGTCTGATGGAGGTTCTTGAAAGAAACCACAAGGCAATAGGATGGAGTATATCTGATCTCCAGGGGATTAGTCCGGCTCTGTGCTCCCACCACATCTATCTTGAGGAGGATGCTAGGCCCTCGCGTGAGTTCCAGCGATGGCTGAACCCAAATCTTCGAGATGTGGTCATGAAGGAAATATCAAAGTGGTGGAGCGCCGATTTTATCTACCCCATCTCCGACTCCAAGTGGATTAGTCCATTACATGTGGTACCCAAGAAGACGGGTATCACTACAGTTGTGAGTGAGTCTAGAGAGGAGATAGCTGCCCGAGTACCCACTTCTTGGAGGGTCTGTGTGGACTACATACGATTGAATCAGGCCACCAAGAAGGATTATTTCCCACTGCTATTCATTGATCATATTATCGAGAGGCTAGCTGGGAAGAGTCACTATTGTTTTCTTGACGGGTACTCCGGTTATAACCAAGTGGCCATTGCGCCCGAAGATCAGGAGAAAACGACATTCACCTGTTCGTTTGGGACGTATGCTTTCAGACGGATGCCCTTTGGTTTGTGTAACGCCCCGGCGATATTCCAAAGGTGCATGTTGTCCATTTTCTCGGACATGGTGGGTGACTATTTAGGGGTCTTCATAGATGACTTCTCTATCTATGGCGATGGGTTTGATGCTTGTCTTGACTGCCTAGACCGCGTGCTTCAGCGCTGGATAGAGGTCAACCTTGTCTTGTCTTGAGAGAAGAGTCACTTCATGGTGACTCAGGGGATGGTCCCTGGTCATATAATCTCCAACAGGGGCATGGAGGTCGATCCGGCCAAGGTGGATATCATTAGAAAACTTAATCCACCGTCCAATCTACGTCAATTGTGATCTTTTCTGGGGCATGTCGGTTTCTACCGACGGTTCATTCAGGACTTCAGTCGTATTTCCCGACCGCTTACTGATTTGCTGACGAAAGACACCGAGTTCATTGTAGATGATAAGTGTCTTGTGTCCTTTGAGACTCTCAAGGATATGGTTGTCACAGCTCCTGTCCTTCAGCCACCCGATTGGTCTCTCCCATTCGAGATCATGACGGATGCTTCTGATTTTGCCGTTGGGGCTGTGCTTGGACAGAGGAGGGATGCATTGTCGTATGCCATTCACTACGCTAGCCGGACTTTGGATGCTGCTCAGCAGAATTACACTGTGACAGAGAAGGAGATGCTAGCTGTAGTCTTTGCTTTGGATAAGTACCGATCATATATTCTCAGATCTAGAGTGACTATCTTTACAGATCACACCGCCATCCGGTACCTCATAGCCAAGAAGGATGCCAAAGCTCGCCTTATCAGATGGATCATTCTGCTCCAAGAGTTTGACATTGAGATTAAGAATAAGCCTGGAGTTAAGAATGTGGTGGCGGATCACCTCTCCCGCTTAGAGAACCTTGAGGAATCTGAGCCCAACGCACCTATTACAGAGACATTTCAAGATGAGGCGATCTTGGTTATCACCTCGCTCCCATGGTACACCGACATTGTAAACTATCTTGTCGCCAAGACGGTTCCAGAAGGTTGGCCCAGGCAGAAACTTGAGACCTTCCTGGAGAAGGTCAAGTTTTACCATTGGGAGGACCCCATCCTTTATCAAGAAGGAGTGGATAGTATCTGGAGGAGGTGCATTCCCTCAAGAAGAGCATCATAGCATCCTCACCTACTGCCACAAGCTTGAGGCAGGAGGACAATCATTCTGGAGACGGGACAACACAGAAGGTGCTCCAATCCGGCCTTTGGTGGCCTACTCTCTTCAAGGATTCCGATGAGTTCCGTGAAGAGATGTATTGACTGTCAGAAGATGGGTACTTGCGGACAGAGAGACATGATGCCCATGCAACCCATTCACTTTTGTGAGGTTTTTGATGCATGGGGGATTGATTTCATGGGCCCATTTCCTAAGAGTCAGGGGTTTGAGTACATTCTGCTCGCTGTGGATTATGTGAGTCGTTGGGTTGAGGCCATCCCCGCTCAAGCCGCAGATGCTAAGACCGTGTATCGCTTTTTAAGGAAAAATATTATTTCACGGTTCGGGGTAGCTAGAGTCCTGATTTCAGACAGGGGGTCTCACTTTATTAACGATAAGGTAAAAGTTCTTGCAGATGAGTTCAGCATTGACCATCATGCCACTCCATATCACCCTCAGACTAATGGTCTTGCTGTATCGAATAGGGAGATCAAGACTATTTTACAGAAGGTACTCCGCCCAGACCGAAAGGATTGGTCACAGGTTTTGGACTCGGTCTTGTGGGCCTATCAGGCTTCCTTCAAGACTCCATTAGGGACATCTCCCTTTCGTCTTGTCTATGGAAAGCCGTGCCATTTGCCAGTGGAAATCAAACATAAGTCGCTATGGGCAGTTACAGAGTTGATGTTGGATCTCGAGAGTATAGGAGAACAGAGGAAAGCAGAGTTGGCAGCCCTGGAGGAGTTGAGAGACACAACCTTTTCTAGCAGCCTACAGTATAAGGAAAAAGTGAAGATACGGCACGATTCTCATATCAGCCATAAACAGTTTGAGCCGATCATCGTGTATGGTTGTTTGATTCCAGGCTGCAATTATTTCCAGGGAAATTGCAGAGTAAGCGGAAAGGTCCGTATGTGGTCAAGAAGTACATGACAATGATAGTATTGATATATCTGAGTTGTCATCTTCCTCTACCTTTCGTGTTAACGGTCAGCGCCTGAAGCTATACCTAGATCATGATCCGCCGACTGTTGACGTTGCCCCCATTCTTCTGGTATGAGATGCGCTCTTTGACTCATATCATTTGCATCTCATACATGGTTATCACTTTCATCTTCCGATGTATAGATCCATATGTCTATATCATTCATTCATTCTTCTGTTCTGTCTGCTACCCGTTGCCATCATATGATTTTGCTATACTTAGGACGTACTTTGTCCTAAGTATAGGGGGTGTGCACCCCGAGTTTGCATTCTTTTCGATCCTCTCCATTGTCTCTTCTTCCTGTATAGGGGCAGACAATCTGAGTATGATCTGTTCATTCCCACCCTTGACCCTCCATGTGTTGTGTACAGTCTGCTATACTTAGGACTATTTGATCCTAAGTATAGGGGGGGACGGTCAACTTCTCATTTATTCATTTATTCGTTCATTATTCTTTAGACTTGTCTATACTCAGCACTTGTTATGTCTTCTCTTTTCTCTCCGATTTATGAGGACATAGCTCCAGCTAAGTATAGGGAGGTCGTATATACTGCGTATATACTTAAGCCATAACTCATACCTTCGTATTTTTCTTAATAATTATGGCTAATAATAATACTTATGAAATTCATTAAAACCTTAATAAAAAGATGCGATCATTCCTCAAATTCTTTGTGTATCTACTGATTAATAAATCAGGTAAAAATGTTTTTTGCAAAATGTTTGAAAAATAGTTTGAAGATCTTTGTGAAAAATCTTTTGAAAACTATTTTGAAAATATTTTGTTACATGTTTTCAACCTTTGTAAAAATTATTTGTTTTGAAAATTTTATTTTCTTTTTGAAATAAAATGTTTGAAAAATGATTGCAAATGGTTTGAAAAATGGTTGCAAAAATATGTGAAAAATCTATACATACTGTTTGGAAAAACCTTTGCAAAATGATTTTCAAATGTGTGTACATGTTTGTAAAAAGTGTTTGTAAAAATTATTTTTGACTACAGTTTTTCAAAATTGTTTGTAAAATGATTTTCAAATAAATTTGAGGAATACCTACATCACACCTAAAATTCAGTATATACATACATTTATAAAATTTATCACCTACCCTTGTAAATTCTTAAAATCTACTTCTTGTAAATATAAGAAGCATTCCCGTGTAAATATTTGTACCTAGTTTTTGGTCAAAACTTTTTGTTTTCAAAAATCCCAAAAATATTTACAAAATTTAAAATCAAAAAACATTTGAAAAATCCTTTTAAAAAATACAAAAAATGCATATGCATCATCTTTTCAAAAATCCATAAAAAGTTCAAAATCTTTGAAAATTGCATCACAAAAATATCTTCTGCATATCATTTGCATAGCATTCGCATTTTTCGAATTGAGTTGAACAATTCTAAATAAAATCCGGAGATTGGAGCTTGATTGGACCTTAAAATCTACCTAATAACAAGAACCTTATAGGAACTGGGTTTGAGGTACTTCAGGTCTAGTTGACTTAATTCTTTGAGGATCACGAAACTTAGTTCAATGGATTCTTGACTGCTTAAGTAGAGTATTTCAGAGCACACACATGACTCTTGTTGATAATGACCTAACTTGGACATCCGCACCTTTCACATGGCTCGACTCAGTTTGGATGGTGAGGGGATTGGATTTTCCAGTATGAGATGCACACAAGTGGAAACACTTGTCCTCCTCTAGAGAGGGAAGTGCACCCAACCCGTCCAGTGATGAGGAATTCTAAAGACAGGAGAGTGTGGGTTGCGATAAAGCTTCAAAAGAGGGATAGTCTATTGGCTCAAGAGAAAAAACTCCTTATGTAAATGCTGCTGTGAATAGTATTTCAAAAAAGAAGAGGACATGCTTGTACAAAAATAAAGTACCTGCAAAAGTATGTGAATATGTTGTACAGAAAATAAGCAAGCTTGAGTTCCAAAGTCAAATATGTGAGCCTGCAGCTGGATGACTTGACTACACTGGTCTTGCATCCTAGGATAGGTAGTTACAGTGGCTACCGTCCATTCTTCTTTTTCACCCCCTCCTCTTGAATTGGTTGCCACTTGAACTTAGAAGGGAATACCCCGCTCCTCGAGGAAGGATTTGTTGGATTGGGGAATCATTGGGCTGTCATACTGGAGAAGTCAGTATCTTTTCCATTCTAGTTGGGGAGAGCCACAATCACTTACACTGTACGAGTCAGATTCATAAGTCGTAAGGGTTTGCGTATGAGTTGAGTTACTTCTGACCTGGCTATTGAGGAGACTTGAACAGAGTTTTTGGATTCTCGAAGGATGTTGGATTTCAAATCCGGTTCTCATTAAGGTTCCGCCCACTCCAAAGGTCCGACTTAAGCTCCAAACTTTGATTTTGTGAGGATAAGTTTGATAATTAAATTTAATCCACATTTCTTCTTTTTCTTTTCTTTGTTTTTCTTTTCTGCACTTATTGCATAAGTGTTTGCTAGGGACTAGCAAAGGCAAGTATAGGGGGATGATGAATCTACGTTTCATCATCTTTATTCTATCATTTTGGCTTTAAAAACCCTAGTAAATGCATGTAAATACTGTTAATTCGGGCATTTTAGCATTCATGCATTATTGTATAAAATGTGTATAAAATACGGGTTTAAAGCCAAAATTATAGAATAAAGAAAAGAAAAAGAAAAAAAGAATAAAATATTGTAAATATTTTATGATCTGAAACCTCGAGACCTAGGCATCTCGATGACTAGGTCGGACAAGGAATAAAGTAGGGGGAGATAAGGGCCAGAATACAATAAAAATACCTTTAATTTTATTCATTTTTATTCATTTTGGGACCTATTTTTGGTTCCACTTTTTTATACCTTAAATAAAAAAACTTTGTACATGAAAGTTGTAGATAATTAAATAAAGAAAAATACAAAATTTATTTCACTCAAAAATAATATACAGATAAAAAGTTATGGTCTGAATAAAATTCCAGAATCCCAACTTCCCATACCTGTATCTCTCAGATAAAAAATCCAGCAAAATCACCTTTAATTGTATATAATCTTAAATAAGCTATTTAATGAAGGTGGTTTCGCATTTAGCGGGGCTACGGTTTGAAAGTTGAGTTTTGGACCCCTATTGTAAACATGCACAGATTAAAATATTCATTTTATTATTTATTATTTATTTTCATATTTTTATAATTTTGTAAATATTATTTATAATGACTGAGTATATTTAAAATCAGAATAAAAACCTAAATAAAATACAAAAATAAAATACTTGTATATAATACCTAGGTAAAATACCTATACATATACATTTATAATTAATACTTATATTTTATTAAGTGTACAAAATACATCAGAAAAATAAAATAAAAACATATTTAAGTGTAAAAAAATATTCTATAAATTTATAAAATAATAAATAAAAATAATAAAGTTATTTATATAAAATAAAAAATATTAAAATGCATAGATATATATACCTATATAGGCCTAAAAAGGTAACTTTTAGTTTTACACCTCATAAAAAATAATTAAAAATAATATTAAAATACCTTAGAAAATAACAATATTTTTTATTTTATAACCTAAAAATAATAAATCCATTCACTAATTTTGATTAATTTTTCTAATCATTTTCTAGGAAATTTTCCTGGTTGGTCCACGTGGACCAACCATGAGACAGTCCACGTTGACCGTGGTCAACCTGCTGTCCTTCCCCCTCTGCATTTGTCAGAACCTCGGTTTGACCCCTATTTCTCGATTTTTTCAAGGCTTGCTCTTGCATCCTTTTGAGTTAGCGTCTTCTTGACTTTTGATCCTCGATCAACGAGCATGTCCGCTCATGTGCAACCTCGATCGATGGATCGACGTGACAGCCGCTGCGCCTCGTTCTTCCTCGCCTACCCGTCAACTCTTCAAATACCAACCCTGACTTCCATTCAAATTTTGAGTCCCTTTGGTCCACCTTTCTTCGCCTATTTCGTGCTCCACGGATGCCCGGAGGTGACAGCTCCGTTCCCGTGTCGTCAGCCGAGGCAAGGAAGGTCAGAGGCATCTCCACCACCTCCGGCGACCATCACTGCCGTTGAGGTTCTTCCTCTGGTTCCGACCATCGAGGTAGCTATCTTCTCCCCATTATTTCTTTCGCATTTCATTCACAGTAGCTTTAGGATCATTTCCCCCCAAAATCATCGCGTTTAGCCCATTTGTTCACCCTCCATGAGTACCTCGTCGGAGTGCACCTCCGGCCACCACCTCGCGTCGTCGTTCCTCGCTTCCATTTCACCTCCGCAGGGTCCAGGCACTTTGCCCCTGGACCCTCTCACACCTTTTTGCAGGTCTACGCACGTTGAAGAGTGCCCGGGGCTCATTTTGAGCTTCGTCGGAGGACCTTGGAGAAACGTAGCTCCGCCGCCCCCTTGCAAAGACCTCAGCCTTCGTCGAGGATTTTTGGAGCCCCCCAGGAGCTAGAGGAGACCCCCAGGAGCTCGCAGCCCATTTTTGGAGCTAGAAGACTGCCGGAGGACACCGATCGAGGGAAGGGAAGTTCGCCTCGCCGGTGCTTCTTCCCTGTTCTTGCTCCACCCTCCTGCACCGTCGGATCATGGCCGGAGCTCCAGGTGCATGTCAGCCGTTGGATCTCCCTGCAGCCCAGCCGTCCGATCCACCCGTGGAGATCTAATCGTGGCCATTCGTGTCCGAACCGTCATCGGGTGCTCTAGAGTCGACACGTGTCAAGTGGATGTACCCCCGTCGTTGGATGCGCCAGGCGTTGGGTATTTTGCACAGAACCCCTCGCCATTTTTTCTATTTAATTAGTAGTATTAAAACTTTCATCTATAGTGTAAAACTTGTGTAATATTTGCATTCAGACCCTTGAGTTTTCATCATTTGCATTTAGGTCCAATCCACGTCACCTCACGTGACCTGTGCACGTGGGGTGGTGGGTATTTTGTAGAGGACCCCTCGAGGTTTTTGTTATTTCGTTTGAGTCTAGGAACTTTTTATTTAAGTGTATTATTTTTGGAGAAATTGCAAGTATGTCCTGTAGTTTTTGATAATTACACATAGGTCCTTCCCAGACGCGTGCTGGGGTTGGGATTTTTGCAGGCGTGCCCCTGCAGGTTTGTCTATTTGCATTTCGTCTTGGAAATTGATTTATTAGTTATAAATTTTGTGAAAATTACACTTTGGCCCCTGAACTTCTGGATATTTGCATTAATACCCATGCCAGCAGTGTATTTTCTCTTTGTTGTTTCTATTTATTTCATGCATCTATAAATTTCTAAAAATCACCAAAAAAATCAGGTTAAGCACATGTTTAGTTGATCTTCTACGCCATATTTTTGTTTTGTATTTTTATTGCATTTTCATATTTATAAAATTCAAAATATGTATTTTTGCTACTGTTTACATTAGAAAATACAAAAAATAGTAAAACCACTTTTAAAATTATAAAAAATTTATATTTTGTGTATTTTAGTGGACTTCTATCCAAAAATCATTAAAAATTTCAAAAGAAAACCCATAAAAATCATAAAACCCCAAAAATCTTCACAAAAATATTAAAAATTCCAGAAAATCCTAAAAATGTAATCTTTATCTCAAAAATTTCCTTATTTTATTATCTTTTATTTAAAATTAATTTGAAAAATTTTTGTTACTATTTGATATTTTATTTCTCCATTTTAGTTTCAGCTTTTTAATTCATTCCCTATTTTTAGTATTTTTGTCTTTAAAAATACCAAAAAATAGGAAAAATATAGAAAAATCACAAAAATATTAGAAAATTACAAAAAGCATAAAAATATTTTATTTTCTATATTTTGCTTATTTTTACCTATTTTTATAAATATTTTATCCCTCTCCTTCTTACTTTGTATATTTACTCCATTATTGAAAAAGAAAAATTAAAAAAATATAAATTATAAAAAGAAAATATAAAATCAGGAATTAAAAATCAAAATATCAAAATATAAAATTAAATAAAAAATATAAAATTAAAAAACCACAAAAAATAGCATAAATAGACAAATCTTCATATTCACATTTTTGTATATTATCGCCCGATCTATCTTGCTTGCTCCCTGAGTTCGGCAACTCTATACTTGCACCTATACACACCTATTGTAGAGTTATAATAAATTTTAACTCCACATTTACTTTCATTGCTTGATTTGATTGTCGTGGGTTAATTGTTGATTTAGCCGGGAATTATCGAGGGTCACCGCAGCGACTTTGTCTCCGCCTTGTGTGAGATATTTAGACCCCTGTATTTCTCTATTAATCAATAATCCGATCTCCAAATCTTTGCACCTCAACCACACAATCTTTCAAATCCTTATGATTGAATTTAATATTTGGAAACTATAATTTAATTCACCTAATTCAAAAATATCTAATATAATAATAACATCATATTTTTTAACAAAAAATATGATATAATAAAAATAATATAATCTATGTTTAGTAAAAATCTAGTAAAAACATCCTAAAAGCATATTATCATGTGGAAATTAAAAAAGCATATGCTATTTTAATAAAAAAATATTATAATAAAAGTTAATGATCATTAAACGTAGAGCGATATAGTATATTAAGTGAAGAATACATGACGCACAATAATAACAAAGCCTTTTTCTAACGGCAAGTAAGGTCGGTTACATGGATTCTTTGCCTCCATTGAGATCTATCATGGGTCATTCTCGAGCTTAGATCCAAAAACTAAGATCCCTTTGTATAGTCTCGTTCCAATGCTTCTTGGGTCTTCTTGTCCTCTCTTAGCTGGCTTAGCATCATAAAACTCGCATATCCTAACTAGAGCATCAGTCGACCTCCTTTGCAAATAGACAAACTATCTTAAGTGGTTTTCTCTCATCTTATCATCTATCGAAGTTACACCAACTTTCCTTCTGCTCGCGTCATTTTGATTTCGATCTTTACATATATGGCCACACATCCAACTTAATATTTTCATTTCTGCTACTGCTATTTTTTGCACATGTCTATGATTCACATAACATATTCAAATAAAATACTATTACCTCAATACAAAAATAAAATTTAGATCAAGTAAGAAATGTATCATACTACATCATCATCTTATTCCAATCATTATTAAATAATTGCAACGAATCATTTTCTTCAACTTCCAAAGACTCACCTCACTACATACTTGCCCAACAATATTACTCATTAGCCTACCCTCCCAAAAACAATTTAACCCACTGCTAGTTCACCTCTGTATCCAAACACAACCCACACAGATAAATCGCAATACTTATTACCCCACAACAAAAATTCTTCACTCCAAGCTATAATTGTCGAGATAAAGTGGTTAAATCTCATTCAACATCATTCATTCTTTATCATCAAAATGACACCTGATAAAAGGAGATATGGTCAATACAATAAACAAATATACCTTAAAACATACCCAACTGCAACATCCACAATAGCAAGCAGAAATTTCAATAATTCAAACATCTATGTTTAATGAAGAGCAACATCTAATTGGTAGCAGTGTAAGTGGTGGTCATGGTCCGTGGTGGTGATGGCAGCGTGGTTGTTGTTGGTGATGCTGCATGGTAAGGGAGAGAAAGTGGACGGGATGAAGCTAGGATTTTATTGTTGAAGTGGTCACATACAAAGAAATATTTGTACATTTTCACAAAAAATCAAGTTTTAGAACACGATCAGAATGTAATTTTCTTTTAAGATCTCTTCATACAAATAACATAAACTTAAAAAATCATATACATAATTAAGTAATTTCAATAACATTTGAGTGATAGATAAAACCATATACAAAAACAAAAAAATATTGGAAGTATAAAAATTAGTAGGAAATGATTAGCTATAAAGCTCTCCGAACAATATTCAGCTTACAAAATTGCAAATTTATTTGGATACATATATAAATAAATTTGGATTTCATTGTAACTTTTACGATAATTTATAATATGAGAAATGATATATATATATAATCCCACATAAATAAAATCACAACATTCATTTAATCGATAATCTTACCCGCAATATATAATAAGGTAAAATAACATGGTTAAATGATAATTACATTGGTAAATGTGTTCATTACAAGTTTATGTAAAATTGGTTTATATCGATTTTCACACACATTTTTAAATCAAACTTAAAATTTTATTTTGGTAAAAATAAAATCAACATCAAGTTGGTTAGATTAGAAAATAGTTTGTCCTACATGTTGGTTTTCTTGATATGAAGTAATTTGGTTAGGACTAATTTTCTTTTATTTTACACAGAATGTGGTTCATGATGATTAGTTCATTAAATATTAAAATAATATTATTTGTGTATTGTTATATATTTATACTTCTAAGTTTCATATGTTCTACGTATAATTATTTTAAATTTTTTATTGTCTCACATATCCTAACATGTCCATATGAAAGAGTTGATTTCAGCAATTTTGAACTGTTAAATTTGAATGTCTTTATAGATAAGTTAGAAGTCTCAAAATAAGTCGAAATTTGAATGGCGTTTGTGATATAAACTCCCTAAGGATCCATTCTGAAAAATCGAAAAATAGGACTTTCATAGCTCTGGTGCTTGTAGACTTACATGCACCTTGATGCATACTCCCCAATCCACTATATATATGCACATATTTTAGTAGGTGACTCGATTAAGGTTAATCTAATTATTGAGATAAAAAAACTTGATGGCTAATCAAAAAAATATTTTTTTTTATGAACAAGGTTGTTTTTTTGCAGACAATGGAGGCAACGATACGTGGATGTGGTGGATGCACATGGAGGAGGTGGATTGTGAATGAGAAGGTTGAAGGAGAGTGCGGATGGAGGAGGGATGTCAGTGGAGGAGGGCACACATGAAGGAGGTGGGTCGTGGAGAAGGGCGGAGGAGGTGCGGATGGAGGAGGGATGCATACAAAGGAGGGAGTGCACGATCAGTTTTTACAATCTGAGATCGTTTTTTACAATCTCATATCTTTTTTATAATAATAGATCTTTTTTTACAAAACGCAAATCATTTTTATAATCTCAGATGTTTTACATTTACTTTTTCCTTTTATAAATTTCTAACAATCTTATGTCTTTTTTACAATTTAAAATAATTTTTTGTAACATCATATTGTTTCTTACGAACCTCAAATCGTTTTTACAATATTGGATTATTTTTTACATTTAAAGTTTCTTTTATCAATTTCTAATAATCTCATATCATTTTTTACAATCTCAAATCATTTCTGCAAACCTTAGGTCGTTTCTTATCATTTCCGATTATTTTTTTACATTTATTATTTCTTTTATCTATTTCTAATAATTTACTTATTGTTATAGAATACAACATAAATTTTACAATCAATCATGAAATTTTACAGAGGTGGTGTGGATATTATAAACCTCAATTTTTTTACATTTTTCTCTATCTGATTAATAATTGATGAATTACTAACTATATTTTTTGCAGATCTCCGTACTTATATTACAAAATAGGCACAAACATTTACAAAGGCATTGCCTAAATTACAATTACAATAAGAAAAGTATTACTAACTTTGATCTGATTTTACAAAGCAAGATACAATATTATAATATCAATGCGTATTTTACAAAGACTGCTGTCATTCTGCATAGCACGAAAATGCTACCATATTGGAGAAATCTCATTGCATAAATAGCAACAAAAAAAACCAATTCAGACAGGTTAAAAATTGTAGAACAAAAGGATTAAATGAAATTTAAATTTAAAATACAATTCAATTTCAAACTGAAAACACATTGACTAAAATACCATTTTGTATAAACAACCGTTAGATTGAGATCTAACGAACGAGTTGGTTGACTTTCCATACATCCAGAAAATGCACACCTCATTGGAAGGGCCCTATATATAACTTATCTATGATTCCAAATACAAAATGATCATGATTTCATAATAGATAGTAGCATCTGTTATATATTTTGTAGCAAATGTATGTAATTAAAGATTTCAAAATATGTGCCACGGTAGGAGATTATTTAGTTGTAGTGGATCCTTGTCCCACCTCCCTCTATCTTCATCACTGAAAGTGGTGTTGGTGGCAACGATAAATAACGAGGATTACTATGAATTTGAATTAAATCAATGGCATATCCCTAAACTTATACTAGGTTAACTCAAAAAGAGAGCAAGATTTTTTTAGGGCTTCATTGGAAGAACCATTTTCGTAAGGGTAAAATGAGGCTGCCCCCATTGGGGGAGCTAAGTTGGCTCCCCCCACGTCATTTCACCCGTTTTTTTTTTTGAAAATTTCTTCCGTGGATTTTCATCAATATATCACATATATTATGTCATTAAAATTTTGTATGAAACAGAGACTCCTACGGCCTCCATCCAGATGAGGTCGATTTCAGCAATTCTGTTACCGTTAAAAAATGACTGTCAGGATGGAAGCCGTAGGAGTATCTGTTTCTCACGAAATTTTAATGATATAATATAGAATATAGCGATGAAATTTTACTGAAGAAATTTAAAAAAAAATAAAAAAATGGGATGAAATGAGGCGATAGCTCCGCAGGTGCATTTGACCCTTTTCGTAATATAAGCATATTTGTTTCATTGTACAAAATCTCTATGGTCAAACGCGCGCAAACCCTAAACCCCAGATGACGCTCCTTGAGACCATAACCTCTGCCGCCGCGGCCCTCGACGCCGACGAGCTCCGCACCTCCCCGATGTTTCCCCACCTCGTCGACGCCTCCGCCATCCTCCCCCGCCTTCAACCCGAACTCCCCTCTCCCCCCGGCGATGCCCCACCCCTCCGCCGCTTCTCTGGGTGGCAGCCGCCGGAGAGCGCCGCCGACACCTCCAAGTTTGCCGAGAGGCTCGTGAAGAAGCTCCGGTCGAAGTTGAAGAAGAACGAGAAGGCATTCGACCGCACCGAAGTTATCCGCGTCTTCGACAGCGTCGCGGGGGAGCGCTGGGAAGCGATCGTTGGCGGGGAGGCGGCGGATGTTGTCATTGAGGCCTGCGTGCGCGCGGAACTGTGGGAGAGACTCAAAGGTCTGATCTTGCAAGGTTTCTTCAAGGGATACATCGTTTACGGGCTGATCGATAAGCTCATCGAGAGCCACAGGGCGGATTTAATGTGTGTGATCGTGCGGCGCGTCCCAAGTCTCCGGTCGCGTGATCTCCTCGCGATCTTGAAGTATTTTTTGAATCCAACGAGGAATTCCAGAGAGGGAATGCTGAAAGTGAGGAAGGAGTGGGAAAGTCAGGGCCTTTTGGCCGTGGAGAAGGCCAGGGAGGAAGGATTGGGGAGAAAGAAGTTGGCTTTCGCGAGGGCGGCTTCGGTTCTAGTGATGATGGCACACGATGGATTCAAGTTGTCGGAATTGTGCTTGCACCATGTGTTTAGCTCCCTGAACGCGGAGGGGGTGGTAATGTCGACGGCTATATCGAGGCTCACCGGTGCGGAGGTGTTGAGTCTTGTTAGTTTTTTCACGAAGTGGTTGGAGAAGTATGGGAAGTTCCCGGAGGCAGTGCCTTGCATTGGGGAGAAGGCTCCGGCAGGGTTGGTGGCACATGAATGGGTGCCTTCGTTGGAATCGGTTGTGAACGGTTTGGCTATGGTGCTGGATGAACACTTCCCTTACATGGTGCTGAATTCTGAGTTCCACGAGCCGTTGAGAGCTTTGGAGAAGATTGTGAGGCAGCTGACGGATGCAGCAGGTGCATGCCATATTTTGTCTAATGTTATTGAGAACCTACCATTAGATAAAAAAGGTAACTGAAAAGGTATCCAGGGGTTGTAGTATTTTCAAGAAAGTTTCAAGAGCTAGTTTCTCCGATGAGTCCTTGTTGTTCACGTGAAAGGTGAAGAAATTCTACTAAAATTTCCATTGTTTGTAGCAAGCGGCTTGCTTCTCTTTGCTAGATCAGTCCTCAGATTTGTTTATGTTAACGATGAATTGAATACTGTCATGTACAACTTCACATTTTGCTAAGTTTGGCCATACCTATCTTTTTTATTAGAAAGATGATTGCTTCACCTGTATTTTTGCAAAACTCAGCTTGTATTTAAATTGTTGATACACGAACCCTGCTTGTCTATTGCATGTTCTTCTGTTTCTCATGAAGAGCATTGGAACATCTTGTGAAATAAAATGTACCCGATTATCTAGTTACACACATCTTCTTTCATTATTTTTTGGATAACTTGGAAAGTTTGAAAAAAACTTGTGCTTACATTCTGACAAGTTTGTCCTGTAATAAATGATGCTTAATTTTCCGTCATGTTACCCGTGCATTTTACTGATGTCGGTAAAGCAGTGTTCACGAAAGCGGACTGTGCGGCCGCATATGCGTATGCGGTGCCTTCACCGCTTTCATGAAGCCGCATGCACGGGCGCATATGCGGCCTGTGCGGCCGCATACACTTTTTTTATTTTTTTATTTTTAATTTTGTCATGTTTTTATTGTGTTTTTTGTGCCATATTTTCCCTTGCTTTTGCATGTATGCCAACCAAGCATACCTGACCATTTAAATCCATTGTCAAAGTAGTTGTACTGCGAGATTTGAGTAAACACACAAGGAATAAAAAGAATAATTACCAATGATTTATCAAACTAATTTAGTCAACTAATAGTTATTATGAATGCAATATATTATATGTAAAGTTTGGCACTTTTGTTGGATGATCAGTTATAAATATAACGACAGAGATAAATGACATTATATTCAACAATAAAGACATTTTGTGTGCTAACTTTTCTATTTTGTTGATTGTTGTCAATTATTTTGCGTGCTAACCGTTCTATTGAAGTATTGATATTTGATTGATAGAGATTGTTTTGAACTCTATATGAAAGTTATTTTTCTTTGATCTTCCGTTGGACAACAATTATACATAAATTTAGTTCTCTTGTAGTCACTTTTGTATATATTTATTTATTTTTAAATAAAAAATTAAGAAACCGCGTAGAACCGCCTATACCCCGCATATGCCCCCGCATACCGCTTAAGCGCTATTCAGTGACCTGTCCGAACGCATACGCATACCGCTTTTCTAAACCTTGTAGTAAAGTATGAAGTCAGATCAGGCAGAATTAAGTGTGCAAATGTTTGATGCACTTGTTGGATCCCTCATTGTGAAAATTGGGATGAAGTGATATAACGGTGATGACTTTAAGCTACTGAGGCCGAATTCCATCACGCCCAGTGTATTATATGTTTATATTGTGGGTCTACTTTATTGATTTTCTGTGTAAAATATAAAATGCTTGATTCAGCATATAGATATTTGTCACCATCATGTCTAGATGTGTTAACTGCAACTGTATCGATCCACGTTATAAGTAACTTCTAAATGCCAACATTTTGACTAACATTAATACGATCTGTGTTCTGGATGTTTAGCTTAGGCTCATACAGTGGGATGTGATAAATAAAATAATCATCACAGTGGATACAAAGTTGGAATGCGGTCTATTGTTAGTACTGAACCAAGTCAATTATTCATGCCATTTGTTTGAATGAGGCATTTGGTTATTTACAGGAGAATTGCAGTGTATAGAGTCCATGAAAGTTGCTCAGCCTTCACAAGATCTGATATATTTTTTGTTTACAAGGAAAATGGTTACTTGATTTGTTGCCTGGTAAATTTGGTGAAACATCTTCTTCTCCCCTCTGCAAGAACAGTGCTCTTCAACTCAAAAATTGAAACTCATTATTCTGTTCTACAGCTCCAAACTTGTTACTCTGATTCGATTCTACATGCACATGAATGAGGAGAGTGATGTTGGACAAATCTAGTATCATTCTCCTAAAGATCAATCTCAATGAAGTTGTATTAAGGTGATTTCAGAAAAAAGTTGTGCTCGGATGAAAAAGCCATAAGTATACATTTTCATGCACCTAAATTGGCAACATCCTGTCAGAGGCTAAAAGGGGGCATTGCATCTCTTCTTTGCCTTGATGGTAGTTGGCAAAATGTCATTCTGTTTGTTTTGTTGTTATGTTGAATGCATTCCTTTGTGATCATTGCCTCTCTCTCTCGGACTTCCAAAAGGTTGTATTATGTTGTTAGCTCACTTCCTATTGACTTTGAAGTCGGAGAGGGTTTTTTTTTTCTTGGGGGGGGGGGGGGGGGGGCATTGCATCTCTTCTTTGCCTTACAAACCAGTTCACTTGGGCAGCAAGAGCCATTTTATTGATATTATGGTCATGAGGCATGGCATGCTCCATGTATTAATGTGTTTGGAATATTACTAAGACGTGAAAGGAAAATGTTGTATATCAAAGTTGAAGTGAGATATATGACATGGAATTTGGTTGACGAAGGTGATGATCACTTTTTTCTGTTTTTATGCTTTTTCATTTACGTATTTGGATAAATATGATGGGTGTAATTCTTACCACCTCGATGTAGTCATTGCTTTGGTAATTTAGGTCAAATATGTTTGTTTTTGAAGAAAAGGAAGGGAGAGTCATCCTTGTTAATGGTGACCTTACAGTATACTCTCCAATTAAATAAAAAAAAGAGATTTACAAGTATGTTTTCCACTCATTGTACAGGTGAAATACATAGGTCAAGTATGTTAGGTGGTGGGGGAGGCTTGGTTGTTCTTTAATCTGTGTAGAATCCAAGAAAACATGCGATCTATTGGTTTGAGGCTTAACATGGAGAATGTGTAGAATCCAAGAAAACATGTAACCTATTGGTTTGAGGCTAAACATGGAGAATATAGTCCTTGACGCTTTTATTTGGCATGATTTCAGGGTACTTCTGTTAGTTTTGAGCTATCTTGGTGATTTATTGAAATAAAATTTGATCTCTACTAGTTGGGTTTTCACAAAAAAACTCATTTATGTTTTCCGCCTCTCTCTCAGACTTCCAAAAGGTTGTATTATGTTAGCTTACTTCCTGTTGACTTTGACTCTTGTAGCATCGTTGAGTTCAATCAAGTCCGTTAAAAAAAGTCTAATCTCTTTCTTTTTTTCTGAGATCACATTATTCAAAAGTCTTTAATCAATAAGGGTGTGATTTGAACTTGTCATCTTAAGATCACAAGCTTGATGAGTCATCCAATTTAACTTTAAGTCACGAGCTTGATGAATCGACCTGATCTGGTGTGAAGCTTTAAGACACTTTAATGGTCTGGTGGTAGTGCAGTGTGCCTGTCACTTAAAAGATCAGGGTTCAAATCCCTCCTTGTGGGGTTCTGTTTGTAGCCGATAACTATCATAAAATATAGTCAGATCTTGTAACATGGATTTGAGCAAGAATCCATGTAGCTGATTCTTCTTAAAGTAGGAGAAGGCTTTGACACTGGAATCAGGAGAGTCTCCATTCAATTTGTTTTTGGAAGTCAGTCATGGTGGTGTCGTGATCTTCAGAATCTCTGAAGAAGCTAGTGATGAGAATCATGGTGATTGATGATGTGGCCCGTCAAAATAATCTCGTGTTCAATCACCTTTTGGTTGTCAATATCTGATTTGTGATTGGATGGTCACTACCTGAAGGTTGTCGCCCTCTGTTTACTTTAAAAAATATTTGATTTATGATCTTCCGGGGATGTGGTATCTTTTCTTTACTTATTTCGGTGGTTAAGATGTGGTACATCATGTATTGATCAGATGCTGATTTTGTGTGATCTGCATAATTCATTTCCCTGTTTATTCTGCTGCTGATGTTGATGATCAGGCTGATCTTGGACATTGTTCTTGCTCGGCTTCAGGTTTTCGGTCGTCCCTATTTTCTCCAGTGGGTTTGGTGGTTTTTTTTGTTCCTCTAGTTTTCTTGTGTTCTTAAGCTATGACGCATATGGCATGTGAGAAGTGGGCATTATAACAACCAATTCTTCTACCTTGTTTGGGATCGAAGGGTTGCTTTTCCGCCTAAGCCATGACCTGCCCCATATGTGTATGTTTATACAATTTTTCATCCTCTTGGGTAGAATGCCAATTGAGGTACTCAAGTTAGCTTCCTATGTTGTTAGTCGTTGTCGTGAACACACTATTGCTGGGAAGAAGCTATCATTGCACTCGATTATGGGTGCATTATGAAACGAGCGAGATGAAGTTCATATGAGGGCAAAGTTGGGTTTTTGTTGTTTATGGAACTTCTGCATTCTTTAAAGTACACATCATGTCAGTTGGTCTCATAGCTGTGAAGAGTTGCATTAAATCTGCTTTCAAATACAGGTTACGATCCAAGATGAGCAAAGATGGAAGAGATACCATTTGATAACAATGCTCAAAAATATTGCAGAACTGTTTGTTGTTACTACATAGGGATCTGATGCAATTTTGTAGGCTTCATCAAGGAACTCATTGCTGATTCTGCTAGCTTGAAACTCAAGATCTAGAAGCTGATGTTGGATTTATATTTTTGGGGAGGTGCATAGAAATCCTCTTAGATTGAGAAATAATCGGAGACTCGTTTGGAGCCTCTGGTGAAGCTGGATTCATGTCAATGGATGGATGATTGTAAGTGCATGTATGAGTGGGGAAGTTGTTAGTACTTGAGCCTGCATATTTTGATGATAACAAAATTTGTGTGCAAAGTTTGTAGCTAGGTCAAGAGCAGGAAAGCTACTGGATCAGGAAAAAGCTCAAGATGAGGAGCTCAAGCTTAAGTGAAGAGGAAACTAAGAAGTTTAAAGGAGTTCAAGGATATGGGACTCCATCTCAAGCTCAAGAAGAAGACGAATTCTTTTCTTTTATTGAGTCATGCTTCTTGTAATCGTCTTAGAATGTAAAAGACATCAAATCATAGAGTCAAGCATGCATATTGCATTTCAACCCTTTGACTTTGCCTTTTAGGTCATAGGGTCAAACTGATCGCATGGCATCAAATTTCGGCGCAATTCGGTCGAATTTCTGTTTCGACAGGTTACCGAAATTCAACCGAAATTGCCAAAATGACTGAAATATGGGGGGCCCTAATACAAAAATGACCAAAAGGATCGAATTTCGACCGAAATTTTGTTACGGCCAGTCACCGAAATGGTGATCGAAATCAACATTTAAGGCATTGGCTGATCGATCACCCACTTTACATTGATCGATCACACCTGATCGTTCAGTCTTGCTTTTACGATCGATCATTATTTGAATTGCAATAGTTACATCTTTGATCGATCAATTTTGGTCCTTGATCGATCATATCTTGATTCTAATCTATCACCTAAATCTCCATAGTCGATCATTTGATTCTAATCGGTCATCTTAGTATCATGATTGATCATATTTCATTTGAGGAAGATTTTTGAAGTTGATTTCATTACCGATTTGTTCACAATGGCTACTTTTTGAGAGCTAACGTCTATGGGACCCTAAGATCTATAAATAGGACATCATACCTCATTCTATAACACACACCAAAACAGCAAGCTCTCTACTCTCTGCTTTCCATTCTATACTATGAGAGAAAGATTGAAGACTATTTTCAATTATGTTCTTCATTCCAACAACTCTTGTTTTCTGCGATTGATTCTTACAAGCACGCTTCTTGCTTTATAAGATCGTTTTAATTTTGCCTCTTATTATTCATTGCATATTTACTTTGATAATGAGGTTGTTAGGTTTGTTAACCTGTATACGGTTTTGAGTTGTCTACATAAACAACTCATGTTGTAAACGGTGGAGTTGACCACGTAATCAACTCAGGTTGTAAACGGTTTGGGTTGACCATGCAAGCAACTAAATTTAGTGGAAGATCCGTGTGGGTCAGGTTGAAAGCTCGAGTCGAGAGATTCATGTCGTGATTTTTACCCGGAATGGTTTCCACGTTAATTACTCGTGCACTTGTGGTTTGCTTGTCTATATTATGATTAAAAGTTCCACGTGACGTTGTAGTTGTTTGAGTTTATTGTTTGCAGCGGTCATAGTCATTCAACCGATCCACCCGGATCCATCAGTCGGTGTCCGAGCGGGATACAAGAAAACCAATATGATTCACATGTGGATTCAAAGTCTGAGGATACAAATTTCTTCTTCGGGAGATGTTGAGGCCACTACTTTCAACAAATCTTTTTCTTTGAGCCAATACTTTCGACAGTTTTTAAATGGTTAACATTTGAAGAATTATTGGAAATCATGTTTTTTGCCATCTGAAGCTGCACTGGGAAAGATTGCCAAGTTTGTGTGGAAGATAACCGTTGGACAGTTCAATTGGGTTACATTTTACTGATCTGATGAAAAACCCTAATCTGATACAGAACACTTTCTCTCTTTCCTTTAGTTAAACTTTGCTTTTAAACATGGTAGATTCACTATGTCTTTTCCCTTTGCTTTACTTGTGTATACCCCTAGAAGGGATCCCATTTTAAGTTTCAGTTTTTGATGAAATAAACATGTTGCATGAACCATCAATATCGGGTTACAAGTAAAAAACTGCAAAGTTGGGAATTATTCTTCAAGCACTTGTACTTGTTTGGTTGTAATTGATTAAATTTTCTTTACTGACAGGAGGTGTCACTGTATTGTTAGTATCTGATCATTGAGCATAAAAACATGAAGATGCGAGGCATCCATTTTAATCAAGCATTTCCAAGATCAACATATCATAGATTAACAAGATGCATGGAAAGTTTCCATCATCCATCACCTTCATGCTCTTTGTAGGGCCCACTTGCATTTAGTGGTCTTGCTTGTTTCTTCGCTTGTCTAGGTGATTCAATTTCCTCGTCAAATCGTTGAAGATTCTCCTCTCGAAAATGAAATGATGAAAGCTCGTGTTCTTGAAAATATTCATTTGTAAAAGCTAAATGATAATAGCTAAAGATTGTCATTCATTTCCATTGAAAAAGCAATGCCCTGTAATAAAAATAAAATACCTTAGATGTTACCCAAGTCTTCAAGAACCAAGCATAGGAAAGTAAAACATTCTCTATATTGGTTTGAGTAGCCTTAAAGATGACATCATTGTGCTCAACCAACATGCCAAGATCACCACTAAGGTTCTTTTATGCAATTTCTCTTGCCTTCGTTTGTCTCTGAAAGACACCTTAAAAATGTCCCAATTAGAGGTATCCGACAAGGGGGCAGTCCGCATTGATACGCATCGATCGACAATGCACTAAAATATAGTTGTTTGTATGCCTTCTTGGCTCGAGCCACACAATGGGCATGAATCATGACCTATCCACCACCATGTCCCGCCTTCACCTACAAGTCATCTTTTCTCATCGACCGAAGTAAGACCTCGACCTTCGAGGATTGCGACAAATTGCAACAATTACGATCTTGACATTTAGTGACATCCTTGTCCTTTTGGCTCAAGCCATACCAGGGGCATGACTCATCCACTCTTACCCACCCCCACTGGTAGATCTTGGTCACCATCTTCTTTCTTTGAGTCAACCAAAGCATGATCTTGACCTTAAGGAGTATCCTTGTCCTCCACAAATTGCAACAATCAAGATATAGTAGGATTGCGTGGCATATTGACGGGGCATGATAGTTTTTATCATCATCGAATCAGTGCCATCAACCTAATTTCAACAACTTGCATTCTTTTCTTTTTTTTTGACGCGAAAAGGGCACATGCTGATTAAAAGAAGCACCCAGAAACTTTTTGGGTTCATGAGTTTAAGTATTAGTATTACAAGCTATATGCTTAGGTGTGCAGGACAGTTAGATATCAGGCTATTGGTGGCCTTCAGGTTGGGACTGGATGAGGATGATTTGTTCCTGAACTCAAGGGAGTCAGAAGAGCACCCATGTGAGGTCATACACTCTTGACTTCCTTCACGATGTATGCTTAGTTGTATGGATAGTTAGATCTTGGATTATTGGCGGCTCTCTTCAGGGTGGGACAGAATGAGGAAGACTTGTTCATCAACTCCAGCGAGTTAGATTAGTATACTCTCATAACCTCATTAAAGAAGACGTGTTATGTGATCCTATTACGAGAGTTGATGAGTTTTTTTCCATGAGGAGGGTTTGGATATCAGTCTTTCTTACCTATCCCCTTTGAAAAAGCGACAATCTTTGGTCTGCCGCCCTTACCTTTCTCACTCTTGTCGAGATCTGGTCTTTTTTGTTGAAGTTAATGTTGTTAAGTGAGGAGTGATGAATCCGGCTTTCCTTCTAGGTCAATGCAATGAAAGTCAGGAGCTCACTCTCTTTATGTGGGAAGGCCATTGGGGAAAGAAAGGGGTGGTGCCATATTCTTAGATGCTGAATCAAGTTAAATTGACCCACTAGGATTAGCCTGGGGTTGGGTAATCGGATCCTTGGTCCAATAACATTCAAGAAACAATACATGTATTGATGCGGTAGTTTAGAGATCAATGAACGTTTGACCATGTATCTAACTCGACATTTTTGTACTTTGCTATTGAATTCCTGCCTGTTATTAGTTTGGTAATTGTGTTTGTCAAGGAGGTCCAGATGCGAAATTAAGAACTCTATCTGATATGTACTGAATAGATATGACTCCCACAGATTGCACTTTCAAAAGAAAATTTTGATTTTTTGTCCTTGTAGCATGTGTTGGAAATGAAGTGCAACATTCTAGTTGCCAATAGTCTATTGGGGAGCATGTATCGGAACTCTCTACTTAAGTTGAGGTTCGTCTGCTAGTTTCATTGGCACATGTTTCTGTAAGTTTCGTTAGTATACGTTTGCAGGACTCATATTTCCCAATGGTTTATGCCCAATTGGAATAACTCAGACACGTGCACAAAAAAATAAATGTATAGGTTTAGGTTTAAGTTGAAAGGCTGTTTTAAAGTATTTGCACCAGTATAAGTGTTGGGGTATATGGTTGATTTTTTCTACTAAAACAAAAGTGGTTTTTTTCTATAGATAAGCACGATATTTGGGGGTTCGGGTACATGTATAGCCAAAACGAATAAGCAGTAAAAAGAAACACACTTTCATAACATTAAACAGAATATGCTTACTGTAGCCAAAGGAACCAGTAATCTACATGTTGTCCTGAAATCTTTGGTACACTGTTGATCATCTTAGCCAATCAATACCGGCCGCTCGAAATCTCCAGCTTGTTCAGTCTGCAAGCAGGTCCCAGCAGCATCAATTCATTGATTCCTTCAATTTTTTCTGGAAAAGCTGCAGATCTTGATCAGCAGATCTGTTTAATCACAGGTGAATAATCCACAATATTTTAATTAAGTTCAGCAGCGGCTAACTTTCAATCTGACAATCTTTTTCAACCCCTTGAATCTCATCATTCTTTAGCCCGACAATATCCCCTTTAACCTTATCATGACTCGGCTTATCCGAGGCTTTAAGAACATAGACCACCAAAAAAGAATAATCAGTGGTGCTCTTTGAAAAAAACTCGAACGCCTAAAAAGCATAATTGTCTAAAAGGAAAACAAAACAAAACCAACTTAAAAGGTACTTAGCTTTGCATGTGCATATCAGAGTGATATGCACACCTCCCAGAATACAATCATCAAAGCTAAGCTTAAGACTGCAGCAACTGAACTCCAGAATTTCTCACAAACCATATTCCCAGCATACAGATCTATCCCACCAAAAACTTTTTGCAATCTAAACGACAGTTCAGAAACACCTCATGATTATAAATGAAAGTGAATGACTAAGAACAACAAACTCTTTCCAGGATGAAAAAGAGCCTTGAGAACTTAGCTTTGTGCACGCATTCAAAATGCATGCACTTCGCCAATCCATTGCCAAGGAAGTCTTCCAGAACACTAGTACAGTTGGATCACTATCATCATCTGCACTTTTGACATAATCCAAAGCCAGTGTAGGGCCATAATTGAGAAAGAGCAATAATAATAATAATCCAGTTGCAATACGTTTTGCCAATGGTTTATTAATGCTCACACAATGTTGCCATGCTTGGATATGCTTCTCCTCTACCTTTAGAAATACAGATCTACTTATATTTTTGTTCTGATGTGTCAATTTTGTGTACAAAAATGTCATCGGTCACCTAACCCTTTTTGGAATGAAGTGTTTCCATCTCATACTTTCTCATTTTCTGTTGAGCGGAATGCATAATATCTGTTCATCCTCGAGCTCATCAACTTTGCTTATATTCGTGGGTGATTTTTGAGGTGCCCAATGAAGCTTTGTTGAAAAAATAATCTGTCTTTCATCATGACAATGATAAAACCATTCAAGTTTTCAGTGTTTTCGTTCTTTGTACTTGGAAGAATTTATAAGCGTTCTCAAAATTCTTTTAACTGCTCAATGGAATAGTTGCTATCTGCGTTTCTTCGGAAGTGTTGAAATTGTCTCAGAAGTCAGAATGGATATATGCAGTGGATTCTTTCCTAACTTTTTTAGGTTTGGGATTTAAGTGCCTGCGAAGAGGTGCATTGCTGCGCTGCCTTTCCTTGTTTCAGTTGTAATTCTGCAGAAACTTGGTATCCTTGGATTGGCTCGTTCTCAGTGTTTTAATACGATTTACCATAACTGCACAGCTGATATACGGGCTTCAGTCAGAAGGGCTTGATTCCTATTTAGTTTTCTTGAATAAGACTCAGGAATCATCATGCTTCGGAAAGAAAAGATACATGTATAGCTTTTATATACAGGAAGCATGATTAAAGAGACTCATTAACGTGGTGTGAGTATATGCATGATATAATTTGGATGTCTGGACTGTTGGGAATGGGGCTGATAAACAAAACGCAATAAGGGAACCTATCAAATAAGAACAAAAAACAGACTCAATTAATCGGCAATGTGTCTACGTCCACTGCTCACACTAGGCTCCTTTTTTCGTAAAATAATTCGTGGAGTACAATGAGCGGCTATTACCAAGGGAACTTTTATAGTGCCATAGGTTAGGCTCGGGGAGGATTACATGAACAGAAGCCATGATAGTGGGAAAAAGAGATGAATATCCTGGTGAAATAGAAGATATATAGGCAACCTGCTGCAAGGTATGTTGCTGAAGGTTATCAAGTATAATATAGATTCTATGCGAATTGCTTGCGTAGTTTTATCAATCGAGTGCATGTTTTTCTTGTGTAGCAGGTGAGATGATAACACCTAACTGTCTGTTATTTTGTTTATTAAACTCAATTATTTAGTGCAGCTATGTTAGAACCACAATTTTCCAGGAACAGAAGAAAAAGATCTATCAGTAGAAGTCTTCTACAGCTTATTTGTTTTAGAGCTCAACGTTGCCATCTCATCTATGCAACTTGAATTATGTTCTCATCTCTTCATAGAGAAAAGTAAAGGGGTCAGATTGCGATGTCGAGATAGATCATGTAAGATGAAAGATTTTTCAAATACTAAGTCAAACTTAGATTTGAAATAATAGATGAGAGAAGCTCTGGTGAAATTTTATCTATCAATTAGGGTTTTTTTTGCTTTTAAAAAAGAACGAAGAAAGTATTTCTTTTGGCTTTTGAGTGAATTCTTTAATCTGTTTTATGATAAACTATTGCAGTAGGTTTCTGTCACTATCTATCAGTTGGAAAACCATGGACATACCAATTTCTTCAATAAGGCTAATTAGTATTATCAGTGATATTGTATCTCAGTGTTTAGGTTATTTTCCAAAGCTAAACTTCAAAAAACAAAGATTTGCACAACAGAGTATGTTGTTTTGGGGTATAAGGGGTTTATATAAGAAATTGAAATATATCCTCTTTTTTTAGGAGTTTTTGCTTTGGTGGGATTAGTGTGAGTTAATCATATTCTTCATTTTACTGATATAATTGAAAATAGCTATTGCGGAATAAATAGTGTGAATGGAGCATAAATGGTAATCGTTGTCGGAAGGAGAGGAATGAGCAGACCTCAAAAGAGATAATGTAGCTGGAGTTTGCTCTAATTTAGTAGCGGTCCTTGACTCGTCGATCCAAATGGAGTGACTCGCGAAGATTAGTAAAGGTGTAGACACTTTCATGTTTCTTTGTTGATCTGAACTTGTTTTTTACATAATCATTTAGTTTTGAGCATGTCTTGTAATGACAAATTGTGTTTCTGAGCCATTTTATCTCTCACCGGTATAATTTTTCATAAAATATGTGCGGGTGTCGATTTGTTACAGAGAGCAAGCATTCGTAAAAAAAACCATTTCATGTACACATGTATGAAAAGCTCGTAAACATGCTTTAGGTTGGCATTCAAACGTTGGTCTTGGAAGGTCAGTTGATGTTTTAACCAATGTCTCCGTGCCTCTTTGGTTAAAAGCTCATCTAGCTTTTTAGATGGTGCGGGTTCAAGACTTGATAGAGAAATGAAACCACGGGAGAAGGCCTCAAAGGGCCATAGGTGTCTATTGAAGTTTCTCACTGAGTACATGAGGTGTGGGACTCCTTATATAGTCACACAGACAGACCAGAGTCCCTCAGTTAGTAGATGTGGGACTAAACATGAGTGATGGTAATTGGATCCTGGAGAGATCCAATTACCACTTTTTTACATTCTCCAACAATGTAAGTGCACATTTGCCAAACAGCATCAAGGACTGAACACTCTTACAAGACACTCAAAAGTTGACCTTGGTTAATTGAGTTCGATGTTTGAACATCAATTAAAAGGTCTAATGACGCAAATAATCGAATCTGTGGTTGCTCGATGTCGATGTTTGAACATTGGCCTTATAGAGAGATCTAAATCGATGTTTCTTGATTACAGTGGCATGCATCTAGGGCTAGGATGACATATCATGGCGACGTTTATTAACATCGAGATAGGTTATAGGGCAACAGGGAGGCAGCTCTTCTTGAAAATCTGAACAGAGAAGGGATGGGTGTTATTGCAACATTTTGAAAGGACATAGTTACACAAATTCCTTCTCTAGACCATTAAATCTGACAGTTTGACAAGTAGATTTTAAAGGCAGGGCTTCATAGCATTCACAATATAAGTATGAAAAAGTTTTCAGTGAAAGAAAGTATTATTGTAATATTTTGTGGTGGATTACATTGTTGGGAAAACCAAATGACTTGTTCTATTCCATAAGCCCTAGGCTCTCTTATATAGGAGAATAGCCTATGGGTAAATTACATAAAGAGGATAACAGAAAAATAAAATAACAAAGAGGTACAGTTAATATAAATGCGTCAACACTCCCCCTCAAGATGGAGCATGGATATCAATCATGCTCAGCTTGGACGTACACTTCTGGAATGGGCCTCGAAGTAATGCCTTGGTGAAAATATCAGCAGTCTGATTCTCTGATGTGACATGAGATGTAGCAATGAACCCCTTCTGAACCATGTCACGTATGTAGTGACAATCAACCTCAATGTGCTTGGTCCTCTCATGAAAAGCTGGGTTATTTGCAA
The DNA here is from genome assembly GCA_037367405.1 of Ottelia alismoides. Taxonomy (NCBI): domain Eukaryota; kingdom Viridiplantae; phylum Streptophyta; class Magnoliopsida; order Alismatales; family Hydrocharitaceae; genus Ottelia; species Ottelia alismoides. Next base: position 1,294,589 of record JAZKJV010010433.1, on the reverse strand, counting down.
TGAACAAGGCGGCCTGATTGTCACACTCCAAAATCATAGGAAGAGGTATATCAATACATAGATCTGCAAGTAAAGATTTCACCCACATCATTTCTGTGCTAGCCTGGGCCATAGCCCTGTATTCGGATTCAGCACTGGATCTAGCTACCACTGTCTGTTTCTTGCTTCTCCACGACACTAGAGCATCCCCAACATAGACTGCAAATCCTGATGTGGACTTCCTGTCCTTGGGGCATCCTGCATAGTCTGCATCAGCACATGCCGTGATAGAGATATCCTTTCCTTTCTTGAATAGCAAGCCTGCACCTGGAGATGATTTTAAATATCTCAGAATCATGTGTATTGCATCCATATGGGCCTGACGTGGTTGCTCCATGAACTGGCCCACACGACTCACTGCAAATGATATATCAGGTCTAATGATCGTGACATACAACAGTTTGCCTACCAGTTCTCTGTACCTTCTCTTGTCCACCTCTTCTGTGTCATCATCATAGAGCTTCATACTAGGATCCATTGGTGTCGTAGCAGGTCGACACCCTAGCATACCTGTCTCAGTCAATAGATCTGTAACATACTTCCTCTGTGACATTACTAATCCATATGGATTTCTAGCAAACTCCAGGCCCAGAAAGTATCTAAGGACTCCCAAGTCCTTGGTGACAAATTCGGTCCCCAGCCTTTCCTTTGCCTGCTTAATGCCCTGCTCATCATCACCTGTAATCAAGATATCATCAACATAAATCATGATTACAATGATACCTCTAGCCGTCTTCTGTACAAACAAGGAATGATCAGCATTGGAGCGTTTATATCCTTGTTTCTCAAAGAGGTCTGAAAGCTTTTGAAACCATGCTCTGGGGCTCTGCTTAAGGCCATAGATGGCCTTACGTAATCTGCAAACCTTGGGACACTCCCCCTCAACAGCAAAACCAGGTGGCTGTTGCATATAGACTTCCTCCTGCAAGTCGCCATACAGAAATGCATTCTTGACGTCCAGTTGATAAAGTGGCCAGTCTCTAGCAACTGCAACTGATAACAGGATCCGTAGAGTGGAATGACGTGCCACAGGGGAGAATGTGTCAAGGTAATCTACCCCATATGTCCGTGTGAAGCCCCGTGCAACCAGGCGTGCCTTGTACCTGTCAATGGAACCATCTGCATTGTGCTTCATTGTAAACACCCATTTGCAACTCACCGGGCTGACATCTGGAGGTATAGGAACCAAACTCCATGTTCCTCTGGACTGAAGTGCCGCCATTTCTTCTTCCATAGCTCGCCGCCATCTAGCATCCTGCAAAGCATCATGATGATTCCGTGGAATGTATGTAGCTTAAAGTGCCAATGCAAACGTCCTAAAGTCTCCAGATAGCCTCTCAAAAGACACAGCTGCTGATAATGGATATTTGGCACAGCTTCTCTTCGGCTTGCGTAGAGCAATTGGAACATCCAGATCATCTGTGTTCTCACCATGCTCCTGTAATACATCCTGCTGAGAAATGTCGTCAGATCCATCAACACTAATATTTTCATTACATACCATAGGCGAGCTAGTTGACGGGTCAGGACCATGTGCTGGAGGAGGCCTGCAGGTGTAATGGAATGGTAGCGGGGATACTAGCGGTGGCGGTGGTGGTGGCGGTGGCGGTGGTGGTGACGGTGGTGTTGTTTGTGGCAATGGTGGTGGTGGTGCCATTAATACGGCATCAGGAGATATAGGTGGTAACTGCATGTTTCCATATTCTGAAAAGTACATAAGAGATTCAAAAAATGTAACATCTGCACTGATCATATACCGCCGACGCACAGGATCAAAACACTTGTACCCCTTTTGAGTTCTGGAGTACCCCACAAAGACACACTTGACAGCCCTAGAAGAGAGCTTGTCAGTACCAGGCGACAACTGATGGACGAATGCGACTGACCCAAACACACGAGGAGTAAGAACGAACAAATCCTTGTCTGGATAAATGAGTGAAAAGGGAATCTGTTCATTCAAGACGGATGAGGGCATACGGTTGATTAGGTAACATGCAGTAAGAACTGCATCACCCCAGTAGGAGTAGGGAGCATTACTATGTATAAGAAGGGATCTTGTGACATCAAGAAGATGACGGTGTTTTCTTTCAGCAATCCCATTTTGTTGAGATGTATGTGCACAAGAGGTTTGGTGAATAATCCCTTTTGAGGAGTAGTAATTGGCCAAAGTGTGGGTGCATAACTCTAAAGCATTATCACTTCTTACAAGTTTGACAGATGTGGAGAAAACATTCTGAATTTCATTTAGAAAATGGATAATAATATTTCCTGCTTCAGATTTATTTTTCATAAGAAACACCCATGACACTCTCGAGAAATCATCCACAAAGACAATATAAAACCTGTGTCCTTGATGATCAGGCACACGACTCGGACCCCAGACATCTATATGAAACAACTCAAATTTGGAGTTACTACTCCGACCTGGACGACTGGGAAAGGAGGACCTGTGATGCTTTCCCAACTGACATGCCTCACACTGGATAGGTGTGTGAGAGAGACCATAGGGTAGAACCCGACACAACTTCTGAAGCGGTAAATGACCAAAATGCAGATGCCACAGGAGAGGAGATACTTGTCCAGCAGGACAAGATGTGGTTCCGGCAAATGGGGTCTGGTTCAGACGGTAAAGGCCTCCTTGCTCATAGCCATGACCAATCACGTTGCCCGTACGGATGTCCTGAAAAATCAAAGAAGATGGATCAAAAATAGCTCGACAATGGAGATCCTTCGTAATCTGACTAATTGACAACAGATTCATAGAGAAATGCGGTGCATGTAGGACATTCTTAAGCTGCATAGAAGATATCAATCTAATCTCCCCCTGACCCATGATAGGGGAGTGCGTGCCATTGGCAATCACTACTGTCCGTCCTGGAGGGATCTGAGTGTATCCTGTAAGTAGACTCTGGTCGCCACATAGATGATGTGTAGCGCCCGAGTCCATGATCCATGGCAATGTATCAGATCTACTACTGTGGAGTGCAAGTGTACTACCTGAAGTACTAGTAGATGCAGAGGCAGAAGCAGCAGCATCAGTATGACTCTCTGTAGTCGGTGCTGGACCAGATGGTGGGATAATGCCCCTGAGGCGGGCAACTAGATCATCAAATCGTTGATCCAAGGTAGCAGCAGATGGTGGCTCTATCTGCTCAGCGGCTCGTGCAGATGCAGGGAATCCGTACTTCGAATAGCATGTGCCTTCATTATGTCCGACTCGGTGGCAATATGTGCATGTTGGCCTAGTACGGCCACTCCTTCCACGAGGTCCACGTCCACGGCCCTGTTGATGAAATCCGCGGCCTCTGTTTGCCGCCATGGCTGAGGAATTCTGACTCACAGCTGCTGAAGGTACTGTGATCCTACTCAATCTGTGAAAGGCTTCCTCCATGGGAGGAATAGTCGAATCTGCCAAAATCTGAGACCGTGCTACCTCATACTCTGGATCGAGTGCAGCGAGAAACACACCCACCATCGTCGCGTTCCTGTATGTCTTCTGCTGTTCTGGCGTGGCGGTAAGGGGCATGAAGCTATAGAGCTTCTCGAACATCCCTCTCAGTGATGTGTAGAGAGAATGTAAAGGACAGCCATTCTGCTTTATTGTGAATATATCATGTTGCAGTTGCAGGATCTTCGTTTCGTTCTTTGCCTGAGAATATGTCGCCGCCAGGATATCCCACATGTCTTTGGTTGTGGGTTGATGTAGAATGTCATTGGCAATTTCGATAGCCAATGTGCCAGATAGCCAGACCTTGGCATATGCATCATCTGCCTCCCATGAGGCATGGACTCCAGTCTTCTCTGCAGGCTCAGGTTCGGTAAGAATGTGCTTCTTACCTGTAGACTTCATCATACTCATGAACTGCATTGCCCACAGTTCATAGTTCGTACCATCCATCTTGACAATGGGCGCTGGACCACGAAATGCGCCAATAGACGGGATATCTGCCTTGTTGTCTGACATACTGGAGACGGAAGACTGGAGCGACTGACAGAAGATAATCTTTGTCTACAATGACATAGACGGGATTAGTTGCATGTGTAGACGTCAAGCAACTATCCCCATGAATATGTGCGCGCTACGGTCTGGATACGGTCTGGATACGCGCGCACAGAGTTCACACGCAGGGGCGACAAGAACACGCTACTCGCGTGTGCAACTGAGACGAAGAGACGCACAATGCGCTACTGTAATGCGCACGGATCTCGTGCACCAATGCGCACAGATACGCACAGGTGCACGACTGGAGCGCGCAGGCGCTAGGGCTGGAGCGCGCAGGCGCTAGGGCTGGAGTGCGCGCAGGGCTGAAGGGCTGGAGTGCGCACACGCGCACACTGATGCGCACAGGCAGTGCGCTACTAGGGCTGGAGTGCGCGCAGGCGATCGGAGAAGAACACCGCCGTAGGCGATCGGAGGTAGGCGGCGCCGAGTAGAGAGAGAGGGGAGAGAGAGGCCGACGGGTGGGGTGGGCTAGGGTTAGGGTTTCGAGAACTCCAGTCTAGGACCGTCGCTCTGATACCATGTTGGGAAAACCAAATGACTTGTTCTATTCCATAAGCCCTAGGCTCTCTTATATAGGAGAGTAGCCTATGGGTAAATTACATAAAGAGGATAACAGAAAAATAAAATAACAAAGAGGTACAGTTAATATAAATGCGTCAACATACATTCCAACCACATATAACAAATGTCCAAAACAGCAAAAAGTGATGATCCTACATAGAGTATGGTGATGGTTGCTGCTAGATCTTGAGAAGTGGTGAGGTGGCAGAATCGTGGCTGCTGATTGGTGGTTGGATCCAGCTGCCCCCACATCGACCAGGGAGGATAAGATAGTCCAGAGTCCTGACAGTAAATAATATATATATGGATAAGGAGTTGGATAGGGTCCACATGCGAATGAATGGCTCCTAATCTCCTCCCATGATTTTCCATAACCTCTCTCTTTTTGTACTTTGGCATTGCCTCTTCTTTGAGGTCTGCATTTGTTTGTAATCAGAAAAAAGGAGCAAAGTGTTGTTTGTCTTCCTCTTTTCGTCTGTTCCTCACATGATTGATGGCTGACCTTCTCCTTTACAGGGGAGATTTGTAACATCCGGAATCTATATAAACCCGGACCCGATCCGATTTGGGTCCGATTAACCCAATAATGCTATCTGGCAACATTAAATAACCTAAATCGATCAATTGATTGTGAATCAAAAGTCGTTTGGGTGAAATCAATCAAAAATCGGTCGCTTCGTAATGCGCGCCGCGAAAAAGCCACGACGTAAATTCGGGAATCAAAAATCAAATCGAGACCATCATTAGATCCGATTCGACAAAAAAAGACCAACGGAATTGACCGTTCGTCAATCGAAGGTCGTTTGATATTTTTAGTTCGCAAAATTTAACCCCAAACCGAAACCGTATCTCGGAAATTCGGGTATTTAAAACATGTTCAAAAGTATATGGATATTATACTCATTTTGATCGTCATTTTGAGACGATCAAATCGAGATATTTCGCATCAAAATCCGAAGCCCAAGGCACATATGCGGTCAACTTTAAGTTGATAGAGTTTTTGGTATAAAAAATATAAAATAGATATAATTATTAAAATTCTGAATTATGCATAGACGGATGATGTTGAGATTTTTTTATCTTAGTAATTCTCTTTCCAGCCACTTGGCTCTTTGCTCCTTCACACTTGGCTTGGCTTCTAGTCTCATTTGGCACATGACAGGCCATTTCCTTGGCTATATAAATAACCATTAAACCCTCCATCTTTCTCCATTTCGTTTCCTTCAAATTTCCAACCGAAACCCCTAATTTATTCTCTAAATATCTGGTTGTAGTTGCTGTCCAATAGACAGAACTGTTGCTGCTCTTGGATTTCCAATATTGCTGCTACAACCCTCCCCTCCTATTGTTGTGCTGCTTCAAGAGCTGCAATTGTTGGAGCTGCTATCCCCATTTGCAACCAAAGGAGCTACTGGTTCTTGCTCCTGTAAATCAACCACTGCATGCAATTCTTCTTCTTCAATTTGGAGAATTTGAATAAGGTACTATCCATTAGCCCTCTCTATTGTTTCCATGCATGCTCATTAGATTGATCATATGTACATTCCTTCTACCACTCTCCTTGCTGCCCAAGCATGTAGATTCCACCCAATATCATGAGTTCATGTTTGTTTTATCTTTACATTTAGTTGTTTTGATAATGAACTTCTAGAAGGGTTTCCACATGCAGTGTTATACGAATATCTGTAAAAAAATGAGAATTTTCAGACTTCTACTTGATATTAATTGTGTGCTTACTGTAAATACTAATATGTATTTTACTTTGCTAAAATTGGCTAATCCAACTGAAAGGCAAAGCTCTGGAATGAAATGGAAACCAAGCAATGATCTGAACCGTTTTTCCTAAGTATTGTTATATAGCAGCAAACCCTTATCTTCATTTAGACAGTAAACTGTCCACACCATCATCTTATGATGGGATCAACTTCCTTCCAGGAAGCAACGATTTGAACTAAAGTTTTTTTATATGAGTTAAGCAAATAGCAAGAAACTCATGTTACCATTGAAATTGAAAAATCCTTAACTTGAACCAAGTAAGGTTTGGCACTATCTCCAGTAAGTAGTGAAGAGGCAACTCTAGTAAACAACTCCAATACAGTGAAATAATGTATTATTTTTTTATCTATGAATTTAAGACATCTCATATCTGGTAGAGAGATATAGAACAGACTATCTAAGATAATTCTTTGTTAGTTTAAATTATTCTCTCAAAACCTGAATCTTATTATCTCAAAACAATCCTAAATGACGCTTTGCTATTTTAAAGAAATTTTAAGATGATTCTTGTGTAAAAGATTCTCTAAGGAAATGTTGAATAAAATCTGACAGTGAGGGTTCTTGATGTGAAGAAAACCAAATTATTTATCACTATGGTTTATTTCAACTAAACTAGTATAGTCTTCTTGAATAATAGGTTTTAGAGAAAAAAATCTATTTAATGATCATCAGCTATTATCTAGCCATATTCTGCTAATCATCTCACAATTCCATTGATTAAATAGTGGAAATATTTATGGAATAAATGGAGCAAGACCAATGGTGATATAAATCTGTCTGAACTGCATAGATTAATTTGAAATAGTTCAAGCATTGAAAGAGAAAATAATAATATTAGCTGTTTTATCTGTTGATTTGAACCATACTTTAATTTCCTCATATAATTCAGCTTGAAGTGGTTGCATCTATACTTTGAGTTACTAATATTTTGATGACAATAAGGGCTCACAAATTAATAGTTTTTTTAGTAATGAAAGGACAAATCTCTATCAAAAGAAATGAATTTATACAGGCATCATGATTATTAATCCTCTACCAAAATTCTCCTTGAGTATCATCTACTATTATAGATCATTGATGATAACATTATGGATAAAAGATAGATTGATACAGTCAACGATAGAAAGAACTTTGTAAGGGATGAATAGTCCAGGAAGGAGAAATGCTGGTAATATGATAATGATCTATGATATCAATTTCAATGCCGGTCATGTTGACCTTTACACCTGACCGTGCGAGGGCGCGGTGACCCTCAACTGGACGGAAGAAAGGAAGCCCAGTTAGGGCAGCGGCCGCCAAGTGCGCGGGTCTAGGATCCCAGTCCCTTTTCGGTTTTTACATGAGCTCGCAGTGTTTTTATGCCTCGTTGGGATCCCGACTTTAGACCAGTTCCATTGACCCTTTGTTTTAGGATATCCAGGCGGGGGATTCTCGGTTTTAATTTTTCGAACGAGCTCGGTTGCCCGTTACCGGTCAGACCGTTTTTCTAGAGTGACTTTTCCGGAGAGTCTCTCTCACCCGTCTTAGTGGCGTAGTTTTGGAGTAGACCTATCCCTCTATTGGATCACACTTCCAACTAGAAGGCAAGACGGAAGAGCCATTTGTAGGCTACCTCACCTCTTGAGTTTTACTTTCGCCAGCAGACTTGGTGATTTTACATCTAGATCATCCATATCTACATCTAAATCATCTACAGTTACATCTGAGACAGTTGCAGTAGAGGTTCGGAGAATTTACAATCAAAGTTGAAATTGGTTGGAAGTGTTATAATAAAGTTGGATTTGAAATAATGTGGTTATAATAATATGAGATTCATAGTTAAGTCAACAAGATTTATATTTGGATCACTAATTAATATATGAAGGTATATTATATAAAGCTATGGGGAAAGGGAGAAAAATATATTTATGACATTAAATATATTATAAGAATATAATATATGGGAGTTAAGGATAAAGCTTGTTGTATCTCCTTAAAGTAGTATGCATGTAGTGGTAGAATTTTCATGCATATCTACTTGCTCTCTTTTCCACATAATAAATTACTTGTTATTTATTTTAAACTACGGATTGTATTCACAATTGTGACTCCGTTTCTTTCCTAAACATGTTTTGGCAGGCAAACAGCCTACTGTTCAGTAGCTATTGATGCTTCCAGGAGACAGGGTATACACTAGACGGTATGGTTTCTTTTGTCTCAATTTTTGTTCGGTTGATAATGTAATATGTTTCTTTTCTCTTCAGTCAGATTTTTGGGAATAATGTATGTACTGTCAGTCACTGTACATGATGTAAAATAAATGGAAGTTAATGAAATGAAAATTTGGTGGTATTTTTCTCTATTAGCTTTGTGGTTATGATTGTGAATGATAATGTCATATGCAATTGTTGCAACGCGAAAAATTTCCATATTTTTCTATAGCTTGTGTGATCTAATGGGAATGAAATACCGTGAAAGTAGCGTAAACGGGTACCCAGATCCTCGGGGGTTCACAATTTTGGTATCGGAGCAGTGGTACCCCGATACACACATTCACAGTATTTCAATTCTGATCGCATTAAGTTCTCGGATAGTGATAGTCTCCCGACTTGTCGTGGGTCTGAGAAGGAAAATATGACATTCGAATTAAATAACCACAGACGTCACCAATTTCATTGATTTTCATAGTATATCCCAAGAAGAGAAAAAGCATTTCCGGATAATGATTGGTTATCTCCATCGACTACATTAGGAGGAGCACTTACCAGACGTGGAACCAGTAATCTACATGTTGTCCTGAAATCTTTGGTACACTGTTGATCATCTTTAGCCAGTCAATACCGGCCGCTCGAAATCTCCAGCTTGTTCAGTCTGCAAGCTGGTCCCAGCAGCATCAATTCATTGATTCCTTCAAATTTTTCTGGAAAAGGTGCAGATCTTGATCAGCAGATCTGTTTAATCACAGGTAAATAATCTGCAATATTTTAATTAAGTTCAGAAGCAGCTAACTTTCAATCTGGCAATCTTTTTCAACCCCTTGAATCTCGTCATTCTTTAGCTCGACAATATCCCCTTGAACCTTATCATAAATCAGCTTATCGGAGGCTTTAAAAACATAGACCACCAAAAAAGAATGATCAGTGGTTCTCTTTGAAAAAAACTCAAACACCTAAAAAGCATAACTGTCTAAAAGGAAAACAAAACAAGACCAACGTAAAAGGTACTTAGCTTTGCGTGTGCATATCAGAGTGATATGCACACCTCCCAGAATCCAACCATCAAAGCTAAGCTTAAGACATCAGCAAATGAACTCCAGAATTTCTCACAAACCATATTCCCCAGCAGACAGATCTCTCCCACCAAAAACTTTTGCAATCTAAACGACAGTTCAGAAACACCTCATGATTCTAGATGAAAGAGGACTGACTAAGAACAACAACAAACAACTCTTTCCAGGATGAAAAAGAGCCTTAGGTGTTGGTGGAAAAGAACCATCTATTATTCCAAAGAACCCTAGGCTCTCTTAAATAGAGGAAAACCTATGGGTAAATTACATAGGTAGCAACTACGGAAATAAACATTAATAAACAGTACACCGACGACATAAATATCTCTATACTCCCCCTCAAAATGGAGCATAAATATCAATCATGCTCAGCTTGGAAGAACATCTCTGGAATGGTCCTCTGAGCAATGGCTTGGTGAAGATGTCGACAGTCTGCTCCCCCTGAACTAACATGTGAAGTAGAAATCAGGCCCTTCTGGATCATATCTCTAGTGTAGTGGCAGTCTACCTCAATATGTTTTGTTCTTTCATGAAAGGTTGGATTATTGGCAATGAACAAAGTAGCTTGATTGTCACACTGCAGCTGCATAGGTAGAGATACATCTATGCGCAAGTCTTCTAGTACAACTCGAACCCACATCATCTCCGTGCTTGCTTGTGCAATGGTCCTATATTCAAATTCAGCACTAGATTTAGCCACAACAGTTTGTTTCTTGCTTTTCCAAGAAACCAGAGAGCTACCCACAAAAACTGCAAAACCTGAAGTAGACTTGTGATCCTTAGGACATCCTGCATAGTCTGCATCTGCACATGCCAAAATAGATAAATCTGTGTTCTTTCTAAACAGCAATCCTAAGCCTGAAGAAGACTTTAGATACCTTAGTATCATATATATGGCATCCATATGTATCTGTCTTGGTTATTCCATGAATTGTCTCACTCGACTTACTGCAAAGGCAATATCCGGATGAGTTATAGTGATGTAAAGAAGCTTACCCACCATTTCTCTATATCTTCTCCTGTCAACCTCTTCAGTATCGTTGTCATATAATTTCATACTTGGATCCATAGGGGTGCTCGATGGTCTACATCCAACCATGCCCGTTTCAACCAGTAAATGTGTAATATATTTCCTTTGGGTCGTCACAAGACCCTGTGCATTCCTGGCAAACTCCAGCCCCAGAAAGTATCGTAGGGTACCAAGATCCTTCGTGACAAACTGACGGCCCAAAAATGCTTTTGCCATCTCTATCCCCTGAGCATCATCTCCTGTAACCACAATATCATCAACATATACCATGATGACAACCGTACCTTTAGAAGTCTTCTGAATGAACAACGAGTGATCCGCATTTGATCTTTTGAATCCCTGTTGTTCAATTAGATGGGAAGATTCTGGAACCACACCATTGGGCTCTGTTTAAGGCCATATATTGCCTTGTGAAGTCTACGCACCATATGATTCTCCCCCTCAGTAGTAAACCCCGAAGGTTGCTGCATGTAGACTTCTTCCTGCAGATCGCCATACAAGAATGCATTCTTGACATCAAGTTGAAATATGGACATGCCACGTACCACATCAACAGATAGAAGAATGCAAAGAGTAGAGTGACGAGCCACTAGAGAGAATGTATTCATATAGTCCACACCATATGTTTGAGTGAAGCCTCTCGTCACTAGCCTTGCCTTGTACCGGTCACTGCTCCCATCTGCGTGGTACTTTACTGTGAATACCCATTTGCAGCTAACAATAGACGCGTCAGAGGGAGCAGGAACCAAGCTCCATGTACCCTGTGACTGTAAAGCCGCCATTTCTTATTCCATAGCCAACCACCAACATCCAATTTTCATAGCATCATGTTAATTCCATGGTATCTCCACGGAAGACAAAGCCACAACAAATCTCTGGAAGTCGCTGCTGGTGAGATGGTGAAAGGAAACCTGGGAAGCAAAGGGGATAAGACACGCAAGTCTGAGTAGGACATGTCCGACATGTAGTATTTAGATAATGGCATGATAGGTGGTTGTGGTGGTTGTGGTGGTAGTGGTGGTGGTGGTGGAGATGACGTTGGCGTAACGACCGGGACAGGAATGGACAAAGGTGGACTCAGACTAGGAGGAGGAACATAGATGTCATCATTAGATTGGAGGAGACCAACCTGTCACCTGCAGGGGAGAAGTACATAATTGACTCAAAAAATGTAACATCGGCACTGACGAAATATTTCATGTTGACGGGATCATAACAACGGTACCCCTTTTGAGTCCGAGAGTAACCCACAAAGACACACTTGACAGCTCTAGGTGAGAGTTTGTCAAGTCCAAGAGACAACTGATGAACAAAAGCAACAACACCAAAGACACGTGGGGTAAGAGAAAATAATTCCTTCTCTGGAAAAATAACAGACAAAGAATTTTCTCATCGAGAGCTGAGGACGGCATACGATTCACAAGGTAGCAGGCCGTAAGAACAACATCCCCTCAAAAAGAGATAGGCGCACAACTCTGGATAAGTAGGGTGCGAGTAATATCAAGGAGATGACGATGTTTTCGCTCTGCCACTCCATTCTGTTGAGATGTGTAAGCACATGTGGTTTGATGAATAATACCTTTGGACGACAAGAAATGGGAGAGAGAGTGAGTGCAAAATTTCAACGCATTGTCCGTACGAATATATTTGACATGAGAGGAAAAAAAATATTTTGCACCTCAATTATAAGATTTCTAATAACATCCCCTGCTTCAGATTTATTCTTTAATAGAAATACCCACGACACACGAGAGAAGTCATCAACTACTACAAGATAGATACTGTGTCCCTGATGATCAGGAACACGACTCGGACCCCAAATATCGACATGAAATAATTCAAACGGAGAGCTATTGCTCCAACACTAACGACTAGGGAAGCTAGCTCGATGGTGCTTTCCCAACTGACAGGCTTCACACCGAAAAGAAGAACTTGGAGAAATCTGAGGCAAGAGGTGACACATCTTCTGAAGCGAGAGGTGACTAAAGCGTAGATGCCAGGTGTACGGAGAGACTGATCCGACTGAGTAGGAAGAGACGCCAGCATAGGAATTCCGGACCAGACGATAGAGACCATCCTGCTCATAGCCACAACCAATCACCCTGCCTGTTAGTATGTCTTGAAAAATAAGAGAAGGTGGGTCAAATACAGTGCGACAGTGCAAATCCTTCGTAATCTGACTAATAGACAGTAGATTCATGGAAAATGGCATGTAGAACATTCTGTAAATGCATGGACGGTGACAAGGTAATCTCCCCCTATCCAACGATGGTGGAATGAGTCCCATCAGCTATGATCACTGACCGTCCAGGTGGATTATCTCTGTATGACTCAAATATATCTCTGTCGCGGCATAGATGATGGGTTGCGCCGGAGTCCATGATCCAATCTGAGATATTATGACATGATGTAAAAGTAGAAGCACTACCCGAGATGCTAGCAAAGGCAGAAGTACTGGCAGATGCTGAAGCAACAATATCTGAAGAACCACTTGGAGAATCTGCAGATGTTTGAGGCATAATATCGCGCAATCGCGCCACAAGCTCCTCAAACATGTGATCTGAAGTGGATGCCGACGGAGATGTAACATGCTCACCTACGCGCACCGATGCTGGAAACCCATGCTTAGAATAGCATGTATCCTCTGAATGACCTGTGCGATGGCAGAAAGTGCATGGTTGGCGAAAATGGTCTCCTCGACCATGAGGTCCACATCCACGGAATGAAGACTGACCACCTCTCCCTCGCAACACAGCCATCGCCGAAGGTGCTGGAGTAGAAGTACTGGAAGGAACAGAGATGTGGCTAAGCCTCCGGTAAACTTCCTCCATAGGAGGAATGGTAGCATCGGCAAGTATCTGAGATCAGGCTGCATCATACTCAGGATCCAGTGTCGCGAGCAGTACCCCCATCATGGTAGCATTCCGGAAAGTATTCTGCTGCTCAGGGTAGCCGTGAGAGGTATAGTACTGTAGAGTTTTTCAAATATCCCCCGTAGGGATGTAATCAAGGAATGTAGTGGCCGATCATTCTGCTTCATGGTGAATATGTCATGCTGGAGCTGTAACATCTTTGTTTCATTTCGCACATGCGAATAAGTGGCCGCCAGTATGTCTCACATCGCCTTAGCGGTGGGTTGATGGAGAACATCATTTGCTATCTTTATCGTCAACATGCCTGAGAGCCAGACCTTGGCGTATGAATCATCAGCTCCCAGGAGGCATAGATCCCATTCTTCGCTGCCGATTCTTCCTCAGTAAGAATGTGCTTCTTACCGTTCGACTTCATGAGGCTCATGAACTGCATCGCGTACAGCTCATAATTCGTCCCATCCATTTTGACTATTGGCGCGGGACCTTTGAACGCGCCTATGGAGGGCATATTTACTTTGGTGTCTGACATGACGCCGGAGTCGAAGAACTAGGATCCGTAGACCAAAAGAGAATTGTCTACATAAACTGGACAGGATTTGAGTGCATGTGTAGACGTTACACACTCAAATCCATGGAGAGAGAGAGGCCGACGGAGGAGGAGACGCCAGCGTCGGAGGGGGCCCAACGGTGTAGGGCCCCTACGGTGGAGAGGCCGGAGGTGGAGAGAGAGAGGTCGACGGTGGAGGGCTCGCGGTGGAGTGCTCGGCGATGGAAGGAGAAGAGGAGGGGGGAGGGTCGGCGGCGGTTGATGAAGCCACATTTCATCATCTTTATTCTATCATTTTGGCATAAAAAATCCTAGCAAATGCGTGTAAATACCCTTAATTTCCATATCTTAGCATTCATGCATGTGCATGTAATTAATGTATAAAACATTGTAATTAAAGCCAAAATTATAGAATAAATAAAAGAAAAGAAAAAGAATAAAATATTGTAAAAATTTTATGATCCGAAACCCCGAGACCTAGGCATCTCGATGGCTATGTCGACAAGGAATAAAGTAGGGGGAGATAAGGGCCAAAATACAATAAAAATTCCTTTTGTTTAATTCTTTCTTTAATTATTTTGGGACCTATTTTTAGTCCCACCTTTTATACTTTAAATAAAGAAACTTTGTACATAAAAGTTGTATATAATTAAATAAAGAAAAATACAAAATTGATTTCACTCAAAAATAATGCACGGATAAAAAGTTATGATCTGAATAAGATTTCGGAATCCCAACTTCCCAGACCTGTATCTCTCAAATAAAAACTCAAAATTTATCAAACTCACCTTTAATTGTATATAATTTTCAATAATCTATTTAGTGAAGGTGGTTTCGTATTTTTCGGAGTTACGGTTTGAAAGTTGAGTTTTGGACCCCTATTGTATATTATACCAATTAAAATATTCATTTTATTTATTATTCATTATTTTATTCATATTTTTTTATTATTTCATAGATTATTATATATGTACATATTAAAACTGGAATAAAATGATAAATAAAACATTAAAAAAAATAAAATTCTTGTATAAAATACATAGAAAAATTAACAATGTACTGTGTTAGAACCACGTTTTTGACCGTTTTCGTCGATTTTTGGAGGATGCATCGTGCATCTTTTCACGATGATATCTTCTTGACTTTTTCTCCTCTTATATCCATTATACACGCCCAGTATATAGTTTTAGCATTGGATCATGTATTTGCCCTATTTTCCTCGAGGTTTGGAGCATGATTATCATGTTGTCTGACCCCCCCTCTGCTGTGCGTCAGAACATTAGTTTTTGCCAATATTCTCGAATTTTTATAGGCCGATACGTTCACCCAATCGCTGGACTTCCTTCTAGACTTTTTCTCTACATACATCCATTATACACGCCCAACTTTTATATCTAGAGTTGAGTTGTCTATTCTCAAGATACACACCGATCTTCTTGCCACCACATCAACTTTCTAACAAGCCTCTGCCACTCCAGTCAGATCCTTGTTTTTGTCCGATTTCTCGGATTTTTCAAGGCCGACCCTTTCGCCCAATGGCTAAGCTTCCTTCACAACTTTTTCTCCTTTATGTACCCTCATACACGCCCAGAGGTTTCTTGAAGGATTGGATCAACGATATGCTAGATATCCATCGTTCTTTGGAGCCGCCCACCTCACATGTACAAAAAGACCACATCTTCTTCCAATTCATTTTTTTGAACCCTCTTGGACCCATTTTGGCCACCCTCCTTGGAGCTCAAGATAGAGTGAAGTGACAGTGAGCTCCCCAGCTCCTCGGAGGCGCGGCTAGACGAGTCGAAGGGCGGCTCCATCACCATCTCCGGCCACCTTGGCCGTGAGGTCCATCTCGCCATTCTTGGCTCGAGGTTTCGTACTTTCTTTCATTTTTTTTCCTCTTATTTTCTTGCTCTTTATTCACTTGTAGATCGTAGATTTATTCTAGCATTTCGTTTACTTGCTTTTTAGTCACTTAATCACCTACTTCATCCCTCGTCGGAGCAAGCTCCGGCGAGCATCGATCCCATCATTTCGACTTTCATTCATCCTCCTCGACGCGGCTTTCATCTCACCGCCGCCATCCTCCGCGATTCTACGTACCCTCATACACAACCCCCTTCATCTTCGGCCACATACGGTGGTCGGAGCATATCCTCTTTCCCTCACCAAAGCGAAGGAAAACCCATTCACATCCCAATTTTTTTGTGTACCTAACATCTTGGCCGAATTTTGTACTCGAGCCCTTCTTCTAATTGCAGGTACATCGGAGCACTTTCACGCACATTCCCTTGTTATCCAAGATCAGTTTGACGCCACCTGGGTTAGTGGGGCATTTTGCAATCACGTCCCTGCATTTTTGGCATATTTCGGAAAGTTTTCGAGTATATTTTTGTACTGCAGTTTCGTATTCACTTTTTCATCTGTACCCCTGTGTTGTAATAGCTATAACTCATTCGTCTGAATTCGGTTTCTCGTGAGATTTTTTTTGTTAGAAAGCTGTTTAAGAGTTCTACATCATATCCAAATTTCAGATTTTTCTGATGTACGAACTATTTATGGCGAATTTATGAAGTCAGAGTACTGATTGGAATTGTTTTATTGATAACGCTTAAAATACTCAATATCACTCGCTCATTTTTGGATATGTTGTAGTAATTAGCAGTGCCGAATTTGGGTTCAAATTTCAACAAAAAATATTACGATTTGTGTCCTGTAGAATTTCTACAATATTTTTAGTGATTGATTTATTTCTTAAGCATCTTTCATCTATTTCAAAATCTAAATATATGTCCATGTGCCTCTAACTGTGTTCTATAATCAGAGATTTTTGTTGTATTTTTATCTTGTTGTTTGGTTAGCCAAAAAAAATCAAAAACATCATTTTTACCTTCCTACAATCTTTTATTTTTAATATATTCATTCCTTTTTGAAAAATTCCAAAAAAAATTATATTTTGTTTGTTTCAGTGTGTTTTAACTTCAAACCAAAAATCATTAAAAATTTCAAAAGGAAACCCCTAAAAATAGTAAAACACCAAAAATCTTCTTAAAAATCTTAAAAATTCCACAAAAATCCTAAAAACGTAATTTCAGTTTCTGTATCTTCTTTGTTTTATTATCTTTAAGTGAAAATTAATTTGGAGAATTTTTTTACTGTTTGCTATTTTATTTCTCTATTTTAAGTTTCAGTCTTGCATTTTATTTACTGTTTTCTCTATTTTGCCCTTAAAAATACCAAAAAAATTAGGAAAAATATAGAAAAATCACAAAAATATTAGAAAAATATAAAAATACAAAAACATTCCATTTCTTGTATTTTGAGTATTTTCCCCTATTTTTATCCCTCTCTTATCTCTAGTGTACATATATATTCCTTATATACATTATATCTTTATTAAAAGAAAAAGAAAATATAAAAGTACAAAATATAAAAAGAAAATACAAAATCAGTAAATTAAAAACCCAAATATAAAAAAATAAAATCAAAAATTAAATAAAAAATATAAAATTCAAAACCCACAAAAAATAGCACTTGTAGGCACTTGATTTTGCACTTAGCTTGATCTATCCTGCCTTGCTCCCTGTGTTCCAACTCTCTACATACTTGCACCTATACATCTTTTATGTAGAGTTAAAAATAAATTTGACTCCACATTTGCTTGTCATTGTTTGATATTTGATTGTGGGTTCATTGTTGATTAATTACGGGATTTTGTAGTGTCAAGACATCGACTGTTGATTCGCCTTGTGAATCAATACGACCGCTCTCAATTTCGTGTTTATCAAATGGCGCCGTTGCCGGGGAGCAACAGCGTATAGAGTATTCTTTTGTGATTAATTGTGGATATTTGCCTATCTTCTTATACATTCATTGAACTCTATTGTTGATTGGTCTAATCACCCTTTTTGTTGAATTTTGTGCGAGGTACCGTCGAGCGAGGGGCACCCACGTGAAGGCTTGCTTAGCATCAAAGAGACTTGGAGGCTTGAGAAGATCATCATCTTTGTAGAATTTTTGTAGTTTAAAAATTTGTAATTTGAAGTGAGAGAGAGACTTAACTTGTAATAACTTGAACTCTCTATGACACTCGGGCCTAATCTCCAAGTGTTTGTTCACTTGGGGGCTCACCGCAGTTTTGTGTTTCTCGCGGCTTTTCTCGCTTTCATTTCTATTTGTTTCCCGAGGATTTAGCCCCTATACATAGGAGTTTTTGTTGACTGTGACGAACTAAGAAGATAAGGCCCAATCTCTAATATCTTGCCTGTACCTATAGAACGTAATTGGACTTGGCTAAAAATCCATTGAAAAAGCTATTTGACTTGGACTAGAGACCACGTGCCGCGAGCCCACCCTGTTAAGCGCTACTCCTGAACTCGATGTGTCGAGAAGAGGAAGGGTGAGCCTAGACCGGACTCCGGACTCTCTTCTTTGTCATAGCTACTTGTTCTTCACGTTAATAGAAGTTGCTCATCTTAGGACGATTTCCTCATGCATGCATCTAGGTAGTTTAATTTATTGTCTTTAATTTATGCGCGGATCACTTTGCATGTAGAGTGCTGGCGATAAGGTACGCATCTCTATCCCTGCATGCATCATAGATTTTGATCGCGCATCGGCTTTTCTGCTTTCCTCCCCCAGTTTTACTGAACTCTAAATAACAAGGAAATTGGAAAATTCGTTAGACGATGATTGCTCAGAAAAATACATAAAAAGTGAAAACAATAAAAATTGGGACTGCTAATGCAAACTTGATCTTAAAACTCATCCCACCAAAAATTTTGTCTTGGGGAGAGTAACCCCCTCCTTGTTTGATTTATCTGCAGCGAGAGAGTGACCCGACACTAGGATAGAGCCACGCCTAAAATTCTGGTTGACTACTGATCGTGGTTAGTCGTTCTCCAGTGAGGATCTCTCCGGTAACCGGTAAAGCGGACCGCGACGTCCTTAGCAGATTGAATTTGCGGGAACAACCGGGTTACGGTCCGTAATTCATACTGGCTGGGAAAGATCTAACGTGGATCGGGACAGTCGGCTAGGAAAGTAGGGTACCTAACATCTCGCTCTAACGCTCTGATAGATTGATTGATCACTTAATAAAATTTGACAAGATAACAGACCGAACCTTCACGGTCGTCAGCTCAAGCGTTGCGTAGGTGAATAGGGGGTTTGTATTTCACATCTTGTTTGAATTCCAGATCTCATCCGCCTTTCTCTATATCAAGATGATGGGAAGGAGATCCCTTAGGCCACGTCTGGTGGCACCGCTATCGAGCACTCCTCCTTTTTCATCTAGGTCGGCTTCAGGGAGTCCAGACCCACTCTCCGAGCCTGAGTATACATCCACCATGTTCCCCCTCGACCACCCTTCTTCTTCTATCAGTCTAGTGGTGTCAGAATTTAGTACAGAACAGAGTTCAGAACATTTGACGGCACCTGAGATGGACTCTTTTGACTTTGCAGAAACCCCAGAAATGGAAGGTAGAGACGAGCACCCAGATGAGCAGAGACCACCACCGTACATGTATGATCAGGATGCCATCAACAATTCACTGCTAGCCTCCTTGGAAACCATGCAGCGACAGATCAGAGACCAGGGAGTAGTCATGGGTGAAATCATGAGGGAGATGCGTGACGGGCGAGAAGACCGAAATGGGCGCGATGATATACCAGACGAAGAACCTAACCAGGAGAGGCCGCCACCAGCAACCATGAGGCAGTTGCACAACCCAGCTGCAACACTCGCTCATCGATGGATCAGAATCCCTCCCATATATGGGGACTTCGAGCTTCGTCCGCATACTATTCAGCTACTGCCGAAGTTCCATGGGCTTGCCACTGAAGAACCGCACCTCCATCTGCAAGAATTCGAGATGATATGCAGTACAATCCATGATAGATTTGTGACTGAGGACACCATCAAAATGATTGCCTTCCCGTCTCCTTGGTTGATAGAGCCGCCTATTGGCTCAAACACTTGGGAAGGTACATCGACACTTGGGAACAGCTCCGGACCGCATACTTAAATAAGTATTACCCACTCGGCCGGACAAATGCAGCAAGAGCTATGATCAGCAACTTCACAATGATCCCAAATGAACAATTCCATGAAGCCTGGGATCGCTTTAGAGAGCTCATTGACCGGTGTCCACATCATGACATATCAAAGCCCAACTTGGTTCAGAGTTTCTTTTGTGGGCTGACACCGGAGCTGCAGGGGCTTGTTAATGCCTCTTGTGGAGGATCATACTTTTCAAAGGGGGAAGATGATGTTTGGGCCATTTATGAAGGAATGGCAGAAAACTCTACAGTTATGGCCCAAGCCAGAGTCTACACACAGCAGAAACCTCCCCAAGGAGCAGGATCATACCAGAGGATCGCCCGCATCGATGCCGGTCCCCATACTCCTTCAGCAGCAGCTCAAGATGAATCATCAGCAGCTGATATGGGCATAATCAGTGAAAAGTTGGACCGCCTTGAGATTTTGGAGAAGAAGCAGGGCCAGGGCATGGCACAAATAGACCAGCTGGCTAAGTCCATGAGTGACCTGAAGACTCACATCTTGAGTATTCAGGAGGCACAATCATATTCACATCAGCCTCCTAGGTCACTGACTGAGTCCAGAGGCAGTCGTTCTACCCCACCACCTCCCGCATACCGCCAAGTTCACCATGTTCAGGAGGTGCCGGTACAACAGTCGTCGCAGTATTCACAGCAGCCACCATCTCAGGATACTCAGATTGTGGTCTACCAGCCGGACCAGCCATTGGTAGCACTACCACCGCCACCCTTCGAGCAGGAGCCGTTGATGGAAGTCAACGGGATATGGTACGACCGGTACCCCCAACAGCCCGGGATTCGCCGCGATCACCCCGGATTTCGTTGGTCCAATGATGGTACTTCATCCGAACAACAACATCCAGCTCAGGGCAATCATTACAGCCAACAACAACAGCAACAACCCCAGTACTCCCACCAGTCACAGAATCATCATAATCCTTGTCCCACCTATCAGGGACAACAGTGGAGGCAGCGACAGCAGCCTTACCTGCAGCAGTACCCTCAGACCCACCAGCAACCTCAGTTCCAGCAAGGGAACACTCCCGGTTCTCCCGCAGCCATGGAGAACCCAGCACTTGACGATCTCTCCCGCTTGCTCTCTGAACAGCAGGCATCCTTCCGGCGAGAGATGGACGAGTTCCGCCAGGAAATGAGGGACATTATGAAAGGCAAAGCCGCCATACCTGCACAGAGCGAGCCGAATCCAAATAACTTAAAGAGAAAGTCTGAGCAGGTACAGTTTACAAAGGATACCACTCCCAGTGCTTATTTGAATGACATGCATTCTATGTTTGATACTCACTTCGTGTCACTTAGGAGCGGTAGGGAACCAGCCGGCGGCGGCTCATCTGAGGGACAACACCATGGAGATTCGAGAGACCCAGATGAGGAGAAGAGCGGTGCTGATGCCGCTAGCAACAAGGATGATGACGGTGGTGCTGATGCCACCAAGGATAACCTTCCAGACGACGGTACTGAGGCTGTCGTAGTACCAGATGCAGACGGTGGTGCTGAAGCCACCATTTTTTATAATGAACCAGAGTGCGGTGCTGAGGCCGCAAAGAAGAATATTGCGGGTGGTGCTGATACCCCCATTTTGAATCCATCTGTATTCCAACCTTCTGTACTACCATTTGCTGTATCTCTGGACTCCATGAAAAAGAACAAAAAATTGAATAAAGGAAAGGCTTCTCCATCTATTCCAAGTCCATGTGTGATGAATGATGATGATTGCATGGATGCCAGTCTTTCACAGGCCCAGAAGCCCTCTCCTAACCCTCTGTCTGAGGAGGGCCCATCTATCCCCTTCCCTCAAGCACTCGGCTTGACTAAGGGGAATAAAAAAGAAAATCCCAAAAAGACCCAGCAGTTAGAGTTCAACCAACAGATGATAGACAGATTTCAGATCCAGCTGACTCTACAGGAGGCACTTGAGCACATCCCCCTCTTCCAAAAGAATCTGAGAGAGAAGACCACTGTACGCAGGAAGAGGCGGAACAATAGAGGAGAGATCCATGTGCTCACCCGTGCCACATGTTGTGCCATTCAGAACCAGCTGCCAGCCAAACGCCCAGATGCAGGAGCTCCTTATGTCAGATGCCAGATTAGTGAGCAGCAGTTCGACCGTACTCTATTAGACAGCGGCTCTTCTATCAACCTCCTTCCGGCAGCCTTACTCGACCGATTCGAGTTTGGCCCTCTTTTTCGGAGCAGGACAGTCCTTCAGTTTGCTGATCGATCGATTAAGAGGCCGAAGGGGTTGTTGAGAGACGTGGTCGTCACCATTCAGGGCCTAAAATTCCCCGTGAACTTTGTTGTACTGGACATGGAGATCCCTGAATTGGTGACTGATGCCCCCATCATACTAGGACGCCCATTCTTGGCCACAGCCAAGGCAGTATCCGACCATGATAGTGGGAAGGTGTACTTTCGCGTAGAGGGTGAAAGTATACAAATAGAGACGATCGACGAGATCGAAGCGAGAGATTCAGCCTGCTCGGAGCAGAACAGTGATGCAGGGAAGATGACAGATGCTGAGTTAGACGTCCACCAGGAGTGTGACTTTGTGATGACCGATGATGAAGCAGTTTGGGAAGATCCAGAAGCACGAGCACTCGCCTTGTCTGTAGATTCAGAGCACATACCTTTTGTGGCAAACGAGAGTTCGGAGAGCACACACTTGGCAGAGGACACCACACAGGTTGACAATTGCGTACTGAGTGGTGACATTGATGTTTGTTCTGATTCAGATCCCTCGGAGGCAGACTTTGATTGGAAGGATTTCGATGTGTATTTGCCATGTCTGCTTCCTGATGAGCCGATAGATAGGACGGAGAGCGAGCCAGCACAAATGATAGACACACCAGCAGGGTTCCCTTCGTCAGATGATCACGTACAGCGAGAGTTCTCACATGCAGACCTGGTTGCTTTCACGCAAACATATCAGAAGCCAGATTTGCCAGCTCCCACCAAGCCAGAACTGAAGCCTTTGCCGCAGTCGCTCAAGTATAGATTCCTTGCGGGTGAACCAGAAATGCACCCAGTCATTATCTCAGGAGATTTGACTGGAGAACAAGAATCTCGACTGATGGAGGTTCTTGAACGAAACCGCAAGGCAATAGGATGGAGTGTGGCCGATCTCAAGGGGATAAGTCCGGCCCTGTGCTCCCACCATATATACCTCGAGGAGGATGCTAAGCCTTCGCGTGAGTTCCAACGACGGCTGAACCCGAATCTTCGAGATGTAGTAATGAAGGAGATATCTAAATGGTGGAGCGCCGATTTTATCTACCCCATCTCCGACTCCAAGTGGGTTAGTCCTTTACATGTGGTACCCAAGAAGACGGGTATCACTACAGTTGTGAATGAGTCTGGAGAAGAGATCGCCACCCGGGTACCCACTTCTTGGAGGGTCTGTGTGGACTACAGACGATTGAATGAGGCCACCAAGAAGGATCACTTCCCGCTACCATTTATTGATCAGATTATCGAGAGGCTAGCCGGGAAGAGTCATTACTGTTTTCTTGACGGGTACTCCGGATACAACCAAGTGGCTATCGTGCCAGAAGACCAGGATAAAACGATGTTCACCTGTCCATTTGGGACGTATGCTTTCAGACGGATGCCCTTTGGTCTATGTAACGCCCCTGCGACATTCCAAAGGTGCATGTTGTCCATCTTTTCGGACATGATAGGTGACTGTTTGGAGGTCTTCATGGATGACTTCTCGGTTTATGGCGACGGGTTCGATGCTTGTCTTGACTGCCTAAACCGAGTGTTGCAGCGCTGCATAGAGGTAAACCTTGTACTATCTTGGGAGAAGAGTCACTTTATGGTGACTCAGGGGACGGTCCTTGGTCACATCATCTCCAACAGGGGCATGGAGGTTGATCCGGCCAAGGTTGATATCATTAGAAAACTCAATCCACCGTCCAATTTGAAACAATTGCGGTCTTTTCTAGGGCATGTCGGTTTCTACCGACGGTTCATTCAGGACTTCAGTCGAATTGCCCGACTGCTGACAGATTTATTGACTAAAGACACTGAGTTCCTTGTAGATGATAAGTGTCTTAAGTCCTTCGAGACTCTCAAGAATTTAGTTGTCGAGGCTCCTGTCCTTCAGCCACCCGATTGGTCTCTTCCATTTGAGATCATGACGGATGCTTCAGATTATGCCATTGGGGCTGTGCTTGGACAGAGGAGGGATGGATTACCCTATGACATACACTACGCTAGCCGGACTTTGGATGCAGCTCAGAGGAACTATACAGTGACTGAGAAAGAAATGCTAGCGGTAGTCTTTGCTTTGGATAAGTACAGATCTTACATTCTTGGATCTAGAGTGACAATTTTTACTGACCACACTGCCATTCGGTACTTGATGTCGAAGAAGGATGCCAAAGCCAGATTAACCAGATGGATCCTTCTCCTCCAGGAATTTGATATTGAGATTAAGGATAAGCCTGGAGTTAAGAATGTTGTGGCAGATCACATCTCCCGCCTAGAAAACCTTGAGGAATCTGAGCCCATAGCACCTATCACTGAAACTTTTCCAGATGAGGCGATCCTTGCTATCACCTCTCTTCTATGGTTTGCCGACATTGTGAATTACCTTGTTGCCAAATCCATTCCACAAGGTTGGCCCAGACAGCGGCTTGAGACCTTCCTTGCGAAGGCCAAGTCGTACCATTGGGAGGATCCCATCCTTTATCATGAGGGAGGGGATAGTATCTGGAGACGGTGCATTCCTCAAGATGAGCAACATAGCGTCCTCACCTACTGTCACAAGCTTGAGGCAGGAGGACATCATTCTGGGAGACGGACAGCACAGAAGGTGCTCCAATCCGGCCTTTGGTGTCCTACCCTTTTCAAGGATTCTGATGAGTTCGTGAGAAGGTGTACTGACTGTCAGAAGATGGGTACTTGCGGACAGAGAGACATGATGCCCATGCAGCCCATTCATTTTTGTGAGGTTTTTGATGCATGGGGAATTGATTTCATGGGCCCATCTCCTAAAAGTCAGGGGTTTGAGTATATTCTTCTTGCTGTGGATTATGTTAGTCGTTGGGTTGAGGCCATCCCCGCCCGAGCCGCAGATGCTAAAATCGTATGTCGTTTCTTGAGGAAAAACATTATTTCATGGTTCGGGGTGCCTAGAGTCTTGATTTCAGATGGGGGGTCTCACTTTATTAACGACAAGGTCAGGGCCCTTACAGACGAGTTCAGTATTGACCATCGTATTGCCACACCGTATCACCCTCAGACTAATGGTCTTGCTGAAGTATCGAATAGGGAGATCAAGACAATTTTGCAGAAGGTAGTCCGCCCAGACCGAAAAGATTGGTCACAACTTTTGGACTCGGTCTTGTGGGCTTATCGGACTTCCTTCAAGACACCATTAGGGACATCTCCCTTTCGTCTCGTCTATGGCAAGCCGTGCCATTTACCGGTGGAGATAAAGCATAAGTCACTTTGGGCAGTTACAGAGCTATTGTTGGATCCCAAGAGTGTAGGAGATCAGAGGAAAGCAGAGTTGGCAGCCCTGGAAGAATTAAGAGATACAGCCTTCGCAAGTGGCCTACAGTATAAGGAAAAAGTGAAAGTATGGCACGATTCCCGAATCAGCCATAAACAATTTGAGCCAGAACAGCAAGTATGGTTATTTGATGCTAGGCTAAAATTATTCCCAGGGAAATTACAAAGCAAATGGAAAGGACCATATGTGGTCCGGAAGGTGCATGATAATGGCAGCATTGATATATCCGAACCTTCATCATCTTCCACCTTTAGAGTCAATGATCAGCGCTTGAAACCATATCTAGATCATGATCCGCCGACCGTTGCTGTTGCCCCGATTCATTTGGTATGAGATGATTCTTTGACTCACACCTTCGGCATCTCGTACATGATTATCACTGAGATCTGACATTGTATATATTCATCTGTACATCGATCATTCATTCTTTATGGCTCACACCCCATCGTCATCATTTGATTTTGCTATACTTAGGACATACTTTGTCCTAAGTATGGGGGGGTGTGCACCCTGAGTTTTTCTATTCATTAGATCCTCTCCATTGTCTCCTCTTCTTGTCTATACTTAGGGATATCTCACCCTAAGTATAGGGGGAGACAGTCTGAGTACGATCTGTTCATTCCCACCCTTGACCCTCCCTTCAGTGTAGAGTATGCTATACTTAGGATTATTTGATCCTAAGTATAGGGGGGACGGTCAACTTCACATTCGTTTATTCATTTTATTTATTCTTTAGACCTTTTCTATACTCAGTACGAGTTATGCCTTCTCTTTTCTCTCCGATCTATGAGGACATAGCTCAAGCTAAGTATAGGGGGGTCGTATATACTGCGTATATACTTTAGCCATAACTCGTACTTTCGTATTTTCCTAATAAATATGGCTAATAATTCTTTAAAATTCATTAAAAATCCTTAATAAAAAGATGTGTTTATTCCTCAAATTCTTTTTGTATTTACTGATTAATAAATCAGGTGAAAATGTTTTTTTTTGCAAAATGTTTGAAAAATAGTTTGAAAATCCTTGTGAACATTTATTGAAAACTATTTTGACAATGTTTTGTTACATGTTTTCAACCTTTGTAAAAATGTGTGGTTTATAAAATTTCTTTTCTTTGTGTGAAATAAAAATGTTTGAAAAATGATTTGTAAATAGTTTGAAAAATGGTTGCAAAAATGTTTTGAAAAACCTATATATAATGTTTTGAAAACCTTTGCAAAATGATTTTCAAATGTGTGTACATGTTTGTAAAATGTTTGTAAAAATTATTTTGGACTATAGTTTTCAAAAAAAATGCTTGGAAAAGCTTGTGTCAAATAAGTTTGAGGAATACATACATCACACCTGAAATTCTTTATGTATATATATGTATAAAATAGATCACTTACCCTGTAAATTCTTAAAACCCACTTCTTGTAAATATAAGAAGCACTCCCGTGTAAATATTTTTCACCTAGCTTTTAGCCAAAATCTTTTTTGTTTTCAAAAATCCCAAAAATATTTGCAAAATTAAAATCCAAAAACATTTGAAAAATCTCTTTGAAAAATATAAAAAAATGCATATGCATCTTCATCATGTTTTCAAAAATCCATAAAAAGTTCAAAATCTTTGAAAATTGCATCACAAAAATATTTTCTGCATTTTGCATTGCATAGCATTAGCATTTTTCGGATTGAGTTTGATAGTTGAACAAGTGTAAGTAAAATCCGGAGATTGGAGCTTGATTGGACCTTAAAAATCTACCTAATAACAGGAACCTTATAGGAACTGGGTTTGAGGTACTTCAGGTCTAGTTGACTTAATTCTTTGAGGATCACGGGACTTGGTTCAATGGATTCTTGACTGCCTAAATAGAGTATTTCGGAGCACACGCACGACTCTTGTTGATAATGACCTAACTTGGACACATGCACCTTTCACATGGCTCAACTCAGTTGGAGTGGTGAGGGGATTGGATTTGCCGGTATGAGACGCACACAAGTGGAAACACTTGTCCTCCTCTAGGGAGGGAAGTGCACCCCAACCCGTCCAGTGATGAGGAAGTCTAAAGACAGGAGAGTGTGGGTTGCAATAAAGCTTCAAAAGAGGGATAATCTACTGGCTCAAGAGGAAAAACTCCTTAAAAAAATGCTGCTGTGAATAGTTTTTCAAAAAAAAAAAGAAAAAAAAAAGAGAAAAAAAAAGAGACAGGCCTGTACAAAAATAAAATGCCTGCAAAAGTATGTACATATGTTGTAAAGCCAATAAGCAAGCTTGAGTTCCAAAGTCATATATGTGAGCCTGCAGCAGGATGACTTGACTACACTGGTCTTGCATCCCAGGATAGGTAGCTACACTGGCCACCGTCCATTCTTCTCTTCACCCCCTCCTCTTGAGCGGGTTGCCACTTGAACTTAGAAGGGAATACCCCGCTCCTCGAGGATGGAGTTATTGGATTGGGGAATCATTGGGTTGCCATATTGGAGAAGCCAGTCTCTTTGCCATTCTAGTTGGGGAGAGCCACCATCACTTACACTGTACGAGGCAGAATCATAGTCGTAAGAATTTGCGTATGAGTTGAAGTATTTCTGACCTGGCTATTGAGGAGACTTGGGCAGAGTTTTGGGATTCTCAGGGACTGTTGGATTTGAAATTCAGTTCTCATTAAGGTTCCGTCCGCACTAAAATTCTAAAGGTCCGACTTAAGCTCCAAACTTTGATTTTGTGAAGACAAGTTTGATAATCAAATTTGATCCAACTTCTTCTTTTTCTTTTCTTTCTTTTTCTTTCTGCACTTATTGCATAAGTGTTTGCTAGGGACTAGCAAAAGTAAAGTATAGGGGGATGATGAAGCCACATTTCATCATCTTTATTCTATCATTTTGGCATAAAAAATCCTAGCAAATGCGTGTAAATACCCTTAATTTCCATATCTTAGCATTCATGCATGTGCATGTAATTAATGTATAAAACACTGTAATTAAAGCCAAAATTATAGAATAAACAAAAGAAAAGAAAAAGAATAAAATATTGTATAAATTTTATGATCCGAAACCCCGAGACCTAGGCATCTCGATGGCTATGTCGACAAGGAATAAAGTAAGGGGAGATAAGGGCCAAAATACAATAAAAATTCCTTTTGTTTAATTCTTTCTTTAATTATTTTGGGACCTATTTTTAGTCCCACCTTTTATACTTTAAATAAAGAAACTTTGTACATAAAAGTTGTATATAATTAAATAAAGAAAAATACAAAATTGATTTCACTCAAAAATAATGCACGGATAAAAAGTTATGATCTGAATAAGATTTCGAAATCCCAACTTCCCAGACCCGTATCTCTCAAATAAAAACTCAAAATTTATCAAACTCACCTTTAATTGTATATAATTTTCAATAATCTATTTAATGAAGGTGGTTTCGTATTTTTCGGAGTTACGGTTTGAAAGTTGAGTTTTGGACCCCTATTGTATATTATACCAATTAAAATATTCATTTTATTTATTATTCATTATTTTATTCATATTTTTTTATTATTTCATAGATTATTATATATGTACATATTAAAACTGGAATAAAATGATAAATAAAACATTAAAAAAATAAAATTCTTGTATAAAATACATAGAAAAATTAACAATGTACTGTGTTAGAACCACGTTTTTGACCGTTTTCGTCGATTTTTGGAGGATGCATCGTGCATCTTTTCACGATGATATCTTCTTGACTTTTTCTCCTCTTATATCCATTATACAAGCCCAGTATATAGTTTTAGCATTGAATCATGTATTTGCCCTATTTTCCTCGAGCTTTGGAGCATGATTATCATGTTGTCTGACCCCCCCTCTGCTGTGCGTCAGAACATTAGTTTTTGCCAATATTCTCGAATTTTTATAGGCCGATACGTTCACCCAATCGCTGGACTTCCTTCTAGACTTTTTCTGTACATACATCTATTATACACGCCCAACTTTTATATCTAGAGTTGAGTTGTCTATTCTCAAGATACACACCGATCTTCTTGCCACCACATCAACTTTCTAACAAGCCTCTGCCACTCCAGTCAGATCCTTGTTTTTGTCCGATTTCTCGGATTTTTCAAGGCCGACCCTTTCGCCCAATGGCTAAGCTTCCTTCACAACTTTTTCTCCTTTATGTACCCTCATACACGTCCAGAGGTTGCTTGAAGGATTGGATCAACGATATGCTAGATATCCATTGTTCTTTGGAGCCGCCCACCTCACATGTACAAAAAGACCACATCTTCTTCCAATTCATTTTTTTGAACCCTCTTGGACCCATTTTGGCCACCCTCCTTGGAGCTCAAGATAGAGTGAAGTGACAGTGAGCTCCCCAGATCCTCGGAGGCGCGGCTAGGCGAGTCGAAGGGCGGCTCCATCACCATCTCCGGCCACCTTGGCCGTGAGGTCCATCTCGCCATTCTTGGCTCGAGGTTTCGTACTTTCTTTCATTTTTTTTTCCTCTTATTTTCTTGCTCTTTATTCACTTGTAGATCGTAGATTTATTCTAGCATTTCGTTTACTTGCTTTTTAGTCACTTAATCACCTAGTTCATCCCTCGTCGGAGCAAGCTCCAGCGAGCATCGATCCCATCATTTCGACTTTCATTCATCCTCCTCGACGCGGCTTTCATCTCACCGCCGCCATCCTCCGCGATTCTACGTACCCTCATACACAACTCCCTTCATCTTCGGCCACATACGGTGGTCGGAGCATATCCTTCTTCCCTCACCAAAGCGAAGGAAAACCCATTCACATCCCATTTTTTTTGTGTACCTAACATCTTGGCCGAGTTTTGTACTCGAGCCCTTCTTCTAATTGCAGGTACATCGGAGCACTTTCACGCACATTCCCTTGTTATCCAAGATCAGTTTGACGCCACCTGGGTTAGTGGGGCATTTTGCAATCACGTCCCCGCATTTTTGGCATATTTCGGAAGTTTTCGAGTATATTTTTGTACTGCAGTTTCGTATTCACTTTTTCATCTGTACCCCTGTGTTGTAATAGCTATAACTCATTCGTCTGAACTCGGTTTCTCGTGAGATTTTTTTTGTTAGAAAGCTGTTTAAGAGTTCTACATCATATCCAAATTTCAGATTTTTCTGATGTAAGAACTATTTATGGCGAATTTATGAAGTCAGAGTACTGATTGGACTTGTTTTATTGATAACGCTTGAAATACTCAATATCACTCGCTCATTTTTGGATATGTTGTAGTAATTAGCAGTGCCGATTTTGGATTCAAATTTCAACAAAAAATATTACGATTTGTGTCCTGTAGAATTTCTATAATATTTTTAGTGATTGATTTATTTCTTAAGCATCTTTCATCTATTTCAAAATCTAAAAATATGTCCATGTGCCCCTAACTGTGTTCTATAATCAGAGATTTTTGTTGTATTTTTATCTTGTTGTTTGGTTAGCCAAAAAAATCAAAAACATCATTTTTACCTTCCTACAATCTTTTATTTTTAATATATTCATTCCTTTTTGAAAAATTCCAAAAAAATTATATTTTGTTTGTTTCAGTGTGTTTTAACTTCAAACCAAAAATCATTAAAAATTTCAAAAGGAAACCCCTAAAAATAGCAAAACACCAAAAATCTTCTTAAAAATCTTAAAAATTCCACAAAAATCCTAAAAATGTAATTTCAGTTTCTGTATCTTCTTTGTTTTATTATCTTTAAGTAAAAATTAATTTGGAGAATTTTTGTTACTGTTTGCTATTTTATTTCTCTATTTTAAATTTCAGTCTTGCATTTTATTTACTGTTTTCTCTATTTTGCCCTTAAAAATACCAAAAAAAATTAGAAAAAATATAGAAAAATCACAAAAACATTAGAAAAATATAAAAATCACAAAAACATTCCATTTCTTGTATTTTGAGTATTTTCCCCTATTTTTATCCCTCTCTTATCTCTAGTGTACATATATATTCCTTATATACATTATATCTTTATTAAAAGAAAAAGAAAATATAAAAGTACAAAATATAAAAAGAAAATAAAAAATCAGTAAATTAAAAACCCAAATATAAAAATATAAAATCAAAAATTAAATAAAAAATATAAAATTCAAAACCCACAAAAAATAGCACTTGTAGGCACTTGATCACAATCACATTTTGCACTTAGCTTGATCTATCCTGCCTTGCTCCCTGTGTTCGAACTCTCTACATACTTGCACCTATACATCTTTTATGTAGAGTTAAAAATAAATTTGACTCCACATTTGCTTGTCATTGTTTGATATTTGATTGTGGGTTCATTGTTGATTAATTACGGGATTTTGTAGTGTCAAGACATCGACTGTTGATTCGCCTTGTGAATCAATACGACCGCTCTCAATTTCGTGTTTATCAGCGGTGCCGAGAGAGAGAGAGAGGGAGGGGAGGCGGCGGTGGAAGGGTTAGGGTTTTGGTTCTGATAACATATTGGTGGAAAAGAGCGATCTATTATTCCAAAGAAACCCATGCTCTCTTATATAGAGGGAAGCCTATGGGTAAATTACATAAGTAGCAACTACGGAAATAAAAATTAATAAACAGTACACCGACGACATAAATATCTCTACATTAGATACTTAGCTTTGTGCACACATTCAAAATGCATGCACTTCCCCAATCCATTGCCAAGGAAGTCTTCCAGAAAACTAGTACAGTTGGATCACTTTCATCATCTGCACTTTTAACATAATCCAAAGCCAGTGTAGGGAACCATAATTGAGAAAGAGCAATAATAATTCCCCTGCTCAAAGTTTTTCACTATTGATCCCCATAGACTTAAACATCCAACAACATAAAATTGACAGGGGCAGAATTCCTTTAGAGAGATGGAATGCAATTTAAAAGTTCATGCCAATAAGATAAGGATCAACATCGTTTGAAAAGAACAAAGAGAACAATAGCTTTATCTAGTTGTAGAGCCCCGAGCAGCCTTAGGATGGTCACTAGAGTTTTTACAGTCCTTTATAGACTTAAGAGAAACCCAATTATTAGGGAGGATATTTGCAATAGAGTTTGCCTTCCTGAGTCGACTACAAAAATCCCATTAGCAAGAGACCACGTATGATAAGTTTTCTAAAGCCTTCAAATTTGCAGGGCTTCTGGTATCATTACCATATTTGCACTCCTTGAACTTAGACCATAAAGTATTATCATGAACACATCTTCAAGCCATCTTTCATACGAAGGGCCTTCATGACATCTGTGAAACTTCTAACGCACACATCCTCCTTCCGGTGGGACACAATATCCCCCAAATAACTAAATGCTTGGGATTACACCTTCATCAGAACCTTGGAAAAAGTGAAAAAATAGTTTCAACTTGTTAGGATTAGAATCAAATTAGGATCATGAATCCTTATAGGATTGGACTCCTAATCGTAATAGTAGTTGAGTTGTATTCTATTTATAGTTTTATTGGGAATAGGACTATGGGGTTGTAATTGGGTTATATATAGAGGGGGTGGAGGCAATGCCTCAACACCACCACAAGAGCAATGTAACCCCTAGAGAGGGGGAGAGAGGGAGAAGAAAGAGATGAGAAATCGAGGGAACGAAGAGAGTTGTACTCGTTCTAATTTATAGTGATCTTTCTTCTCTGGCGGTCGCGAGGGGTGACTGACCACCGTTATATCTGGTTATTGTTTCTTTTACGTGCTTCTATGGTGGTGGTCACATCCTTATCCGGTGGGTTCATTCCCAACAACTGGTATCATAGCTGGGTTCAACGTTGCTGAGGGGACACGATGCGTCGAATCAAAGCGAGGTTCGATGTCAACGAGATGATGTGATGCAACAAATGTGCAGTCCTCAGAAGACGTGATATGGTCGTCTCTTGGAAAAATCGACCTGAGGCGTGGAAGGATACTACTAGCGACGACTGGTAGAAGATCGTACAAGGTGGCACGTTAAGAGAACCCATCGACGGGTGCGTCACCCAGAGACGGTGGGTTCCTGCTAATGAGACCTGCAGATGACGAGGATGACCCAGTGCAGACGCAAGACAATTATGAGATCGTGATGGAATTCAACTCAAGGGGAAGATTGTTAGGATTATAATCAAATTAGTATTAGAAATCCTAATAAGATTGGACTCCTAATCCTAATAGTAGTTGAGTTGTATTTTATTTATAGTTCTATTGGGAACAGAACTATAGGGTTGTAATTGGGCTATATATAGAGCGGGGTGGAGGCATTGCCTCAACCACCACATGAACAATGTAACGCTTAGAGAGTGGGAGAGAGAGAGAGAGAAGAAAGAGATGAGAGAGCGAGGGAACATAGAGAGTTGTAATCGTTCTAATTTATAGTGATCTATCTTCTCCAGTAGTCGCGAGAGGTGAGCGACCACCATTATATCTGGTTGTTCTTTCTTTCACATGCTTCTATGGTGATGATCGCATCCGCATCCGTATCCGGTGAGTTCGTTCCCAACATAAGTTTCATTAAGACTCTGTTCGGAATTTCGTAAACAAACGGAGTATTAATAGGAAGCTAGAGAGTCCATGTTTGATGAGCATCATTCTTCCATCAGGACAAAACAATTTTAATTTCTAACCAGAAAGTCTAGATTGAATATCCAATACTGAATTCTTAAAATGCTTATCCTTGGAAAGTCCAAAAATTGGACACCCAAGGTAAATTAAGGGAATGCATCCTTAATTTTGGTAGCCTCTTTAATGCTTCTAATTAAGTGCTCATTACATTTTTTTTGAAACATCAAAGCTACTTTTGTTAATTTTAATCTTCTGACAAAAAGCACCTCCATAGATGTGTAAAAATCCCAAGAGATTTTCCAAAGATTATTTGCATCCATTTTGTGAAAATGATAGCATCATCTGCAAAGTGATTATGTGAAATAGGAGGAGCTTTCCTCTGCTCAAAACATCCTCTGCAGTAAGAAAGTGGGCAGGTAATGAAGGACACCCCACTCTTAAACCTCTATTGCCAGGAAACCGTCATGTAGAACTCCCATCAATCAAAAGAGAATAGGAATTATGACAAATACAAGCCCTGATGGTATCTATTATCATCCTATCATAGCTAAATTTTCCAAGGGCCCAATCCACAATAAAACCACCTTGATTAACCACAATAACTTTATGCAATTAAGGACTGAGCCTATTAAATAAACTTAGTAATATTCTTATGCAGAAAACATTACAAAAAATGGTAGGCCTATATTCTGCGAAGTTCATAGGGTTAGGATTTTGGAAATGAGAGTAAGAAAATCTGATATCACATCCATGTGAGTCCAATTATTTTCAAAAAATTCTTGGATTGCATTTAACACGCCACCTTTCACAATATCCAGCAGGACCAGATCTTTGTTCTTGGGAACTCAAGTTAGACCCCATACATTGCATGGGGAGGCTTTCATTATAATCTTGTGTTCAACTGAAATCCTGGGCTGGGAACAAATTACAATAAATTACTTCCAGCCTTGTAAGACTAATTTCTTGCCAGCGCTAGCTCGTTTCAATTTGTTGCATTTGCAAATAAAAGTGTTCTTCACTTGAAATTACATACCCAGGCGATATGCTCATGTAGCGAACTTCTAGTTGCAATGCTTTTTGCCAATGGGTTATTAATGCTCACACAATGTTGCCATGCTTGGATATGCTTCTCCTCTACCTTTAGGAATACAGATCTACTGATATTTTTGTTCTGATGTGTCAATTTTTTGTGTACAAAAATGTCATCAGGCACCTAACCCTTTTTGGAATGAAGTGTTTCCATCTCATACTTTCTCATTTTCTGTTGAGCGGAATGCGTAATATCTGTTCATCCTCGATCTCATCAACTTTGCTTATATTACTGGGTGGTTTTGAGGTGCCCAATTAAGCTTTGTTGAAAAAATAATATGTCTTTCATCACGACAACGATAAAACCATGCAAGTTTTCAGTGTTTTCGTTCTTTGTACTTGGAAGAATTTATCAGCGTTCTCAAAATTCTTTTAACTGCTCAATGGAATAGTTGCTATCTGTACCCATCAAAAAAAAAGAATAGTTGCTATGTGCGTTTCTTCGGGAGTGTTGAAATTGGCTCAGAATGGATGTATGCAGTGGATTATTTCCTAGATATTTTTTAGATTTGGGATTTGGGCTTAAGTGCCTTCAAAGAGGCGCATTGTTGTGCTGCCTTTCCTTGTTTCAGTTGTAATTCTGCAGAAACTTAGTATCCTTGGATTGGCTCGTTCTCAGTGTTTTAATAAGATTTACCATAACCGCACAGCTGATATACGGGCTTCAGTCAGAAGGACTTGATTCCTATTTAGTTGTCGTGAATAAGACTCAGGAATCATCATGCTTCAATAAAAAAAGATACATGTATAGCTTCTATATGCAGGAAGCATGATTAGAGAGACTCATTAACGTGGTGTGAGTATATGCATGATGTAATTTGGATGTCTAGACTGTTGGGAATGGGGCTGATAAACAAAACACAATAAGGGAACATATCAAATAAGAACAAAAAATAGACTCAATTGATCTGCGATGTGTCTACATCCACTGCCCACACTAAGTTCTTTTTCGTAAAATAATGCGTGGAGTACAATGAGCGGCTATTTGATTCAGCGGAAATTTCGGTGGTCTTAAGTTCCACACAAGGTGGGAACTAAGTCGATGCGTCGACCACGCATAAATCCCAACTAAAGTCAACAATTAACCCACAATCAAATCAAACAATGACAAGCAATAGTGGAGTTAAAATTTATTATTAACTCTACTTAAAAAGGTGTATAGGTGTAAGTATGTAGAAGTCGAACTCAAGGAGCACACAGGATAGATCCATGCAATGATGCACAAAAATGTGATTGTGATGTATGTCTACAATATGCAATTTTTGTGGGTTTTTTTAATTTAAAATAAATTTTCAATTTTGTATTTTGATTTTTAATTTACTGATTTTTATATTTTCTTTTTATATTTTATATTTTTTATATTTTCTTTTTCAATTACTAGAATATAATCAGGGTAAGAAAAAGGAAGATAAGATATTTATAAAAATAAGGAAAAATAGTCAAAATTAGGAAATAAAATGTTTTTGGTCTTTTTATATTTTTCTACTATTTTTATGATTTTTGGGGATTTTTCTAAATGTTTTTGGTATTTTTTAAAAGTCAAACTACAAGAAAACAGTGAATTAGCTACTGGTCGAAATTAAAATGGGAATGAAAAATAACAAACAGTGACAAAATTTTCCCAAATTAAATTTAAAAAAAAAGACAATAAAATAGGAAAACTACAGAAACTGAGTTTGCATTTTTAGGGTTTTTCTAGAATTTTTTAGATTTTTATGAAGATTTTTAGGGTTTTCTAATTTTTAAGGTTTTTGTTTTGAATTTTTTAATGATTTTTGGACTAACACTAAAATATACTAAAATAGACCTTAGGTAATTTTTTTGAAATTTTTCAAGAGGTTTTGATAATTGTTTGGTATTGTCTAATGCAAACAGTAGCGAAAATGCATATTTTTTATTTTTAATAAATATTGAAATGCAATAAAAATTAAATGCAAAAATATGGCGTGAATATGCAATGCAACAAGAGTCTATGATATTTTGAGAATTGTTTGAGTTAAAATGATGCGTGAAATAAATAAGGAAAGCACACAAAAATACAAGGCCTGGCAAGGGTATAAGTGCAAATAGACAAACTTCCAGGGGCAAAAGTGCAATTTTCACACAAAATATGTAACTAAATATTGCATTTAATGGACCAATTACAAATATCAAGACCCGCAGGGGTATGCCTGCAAATAACCCAACCAAGCGCGTGACTAGCACGCGCCTGGGAAGGACCTGTATGCAATATTCCAAAAATACGGGGGCCTTGATGCAAAATACACAAAAATTTATAACTTCAGATGAAAGTTCATGGACTGATCACAAATACAAAAATAGTCGAGGGCCTCTCTGCAAAATACCTTGCACCTCACGTGCACTGGTCACGTGAGGTGACGTGGCCGAGGACCTATTTGCAATAATGGAAAGTTCAAGGGTCTGGACGCAAATATTACAAAATATTTAAACGGCAAATGAAAGTTTATGGACCAAATAAAAATTACAAAAATGACGGGGGTTATAGTGCAAAATACCCACGTCGAATGCCTCGTGCGCGATCCGACGGCTGATGGTCTTCCACTTGCCACGTGTCGATGATCGGTCGGTCGATGACGTTTCGGCTTTGACATCCGAGATTAGATCTCAGATCAAGATCTAACGGTGGAAGGGCGCTGCTGATCTGACGGTCGACGTACAATCTGGAGCTCCTAGATGATCCGACGGCGGAGAAGCTCGATGGACGAACAGGGAAGAACAAGCGTGGGGGCGAGCTTCCCAGGCGTCGATGTCCCTCCTCCACCGCTCCTTTTTGCTTCAAAATGGCCCCACAGGTTCCTGCAGTCCTGCTCCAGATGTGGGAAGCCTCAAAACAGCCGGAGGGTCTTTGCACCTCGCCTACGACGGCGGCAGAGCTTAGGTCCTCCAGGTACCTCCGACGGGGGGTAAAATTGCTCCCAGATGTTATTCACGCTCCAAGGACCTGCAAGAAACGTTAAGGAGGGTGAGGGCAAAATGCCTCGCCCCTCCTGGCTGCGGGAGAAGGCGAAGGGCGGTAGAGGAGGAGCTCGCCGGAGCTAGCTCCGACGAGGTTATGGTGGAAACGAAGGGTGGCGAAATGATCGAAATGGAGACTTACAACTAATTCCCAGGGCTACTGCAAAGATAATAAAGCAAAAAAAAAGAAGAAAAACAGACCTCAAGGGCTATGTGCCCGAGGTGGAACCTCACGGCGGCGCGGCCACCGGAGATGGCTGGAACGCGGCCCTCGAGCCTCGCCGCACCTCAACAACGGGGGTGTGGGGCTCTCCCCTGTCACCAGAGCTCCCTCTACACGCTCCCCGAAGGTCTGAAGCTCTCAAAGTCGGTTCAAAATTCGCATGGGAAGGAAGGTGGTCTTTTGAATGGGTGATGAAGAGGGTGCGAAGAACGAGATGAAACGGGCGAATCAACGACCCGAAGGTCGAAAAAATCCTCTGGCGTGTATGTTGGATGGTGGAGGAGCAATGTTGCAGAAGGCACCATCATGAAAAGATGAAAGGCTCGACCTAGAAAAATCCGCAAAGGCGGTCAAACAACTAGGTCTGACACAGCTAAGGGAGGAGGTCAGACAGTTGACCGGGGATCAACTGTCAGACCAACCTGGTTGGTCCACGTGGACCAACCAGGAAAAATCCCTTAAAAATCATTTTAAAATAGCAATTGAATTTATTAATTTTTAATTTCAAAATAAAAAATGTTTATTTTTTATGAAGGATTTTATAGTGATTTTTAATTATTTTTATGAGGTATAATTTTATAAGTTACCTTTTATAGCCTTTATAGGTATATTATCTATATATTTTATTATTTAATTTTTATTTTGTGAATTTAATTTATTTAATTTTGTTTGTTATTTTATAAATTTTTAAAATATTTTTATACACTTAAAAATATTTTTATTTTATTTTTTGATGTATTTTATTTACTTAATTTAATATAAGTATGTATTATATAGGTACATGTATAGGCATTATACTTAGGGTAAAATGGGGCTGCCCCCAGGGAGTAGCCAACTTGGCTACTCCCACCCCTATTTTTCCCTCATTTTTTTATTTTTTTGGAAAATAAAAATTTGTATATTCATCATTATATCCCTCTCACATTTTATTAAAATTTCGTCAGAAACAGAGACTCCTAAGCCCTCCATCCAGACGTCATTTTTTTAACGGTCGCAGGATTTTTTAAATCGACCATGTTTGGATGGAGGCCGTAGGAGTCTCTGTTTCTGACGAAATTTTAATAGAATGTGAGAGGGATATAATGATGAATATACAAATTTTTATTTTTCAAAAAAATAAAAAAATGAGGGGAAAATAGGGGTGGGAGTAGCCAAGATGGCTACTCCCTAGGGGCAGCCCCATTTACCTCTTATACTTATGTATTATATACATGTATTTTTATTTTGTATTTTATTTAGGTTTTTATTCTGATTTTAATGCACATATTTATTATAAATAATATTTACAACTTTATAAAAATATAAAATTATAAAAGTAATGAATAAATAATAAAATGAATATTTTAATATGTACAAGTATACAATAGGGGTCCAAAACTCAACTTTCAAACCGAAGCTCCGCCAATTGCGAAACCACCGCTATTAAATAGCTTATTTTAAATTATATACAATTAAAGGTGAGTTTGATGGATTTGGAGTTTTCATTTGTGAGATACAGGTCTGGGAAGTTGGGACTCTGGAATTTTATTCAGACCATAACTTTTTATCTGTACATTATTTTTCAACAAAATCAATTTTATATTTTTCTTTATTTAATTATCTACAACTTTTATGTACAAAGTTTCTTTATTTGAGGTATCAAAAGTGGAACCAAAAATATGTCTCAAAATGAATAAAGAATGAATTAAAAGAATAGGTATCTGGCCCTTATCTCCCCCTACTTTATTCCTTGTTGACCTATTCATCAAGATGCCTAGGTCTCGTGGTTTTGGGTCATAAATATTTACAATATTTTATTCTTTTTCTTTTCTTTTATTTATTCTATAATTTTGGCTTTAATTACAGTATTTTATACACTATTTACATGCACATGCATGAATGCTAAGATGGTGGAATTAGTGGTATTTACACGCATTTACTAGAGTTTTTGAGGCCAAAATGATAGAATAAAGATGATGAAATGTGGATTCATCACTACTACACCAAGGGCACTTTTATACTGCCATGCTAAGGTTAGGCTCAGGGAGGATTACATGAACAGAAGCCATGATAGTGGGAAAAAGAGATGAATATCCTGGTGAAATAGAAGATATATAAGCAACCTGCTGCAAGGTATGTTGCTGAAGGTTATCAAGTATAATGGAGATTCTATGCGAGCTGCTTGCTTAGTTTTATCCATCGAGTGCATGTTTTTCTTGTGTAGCAGGTGAGATGATAACACCTAACTGTTTTTTTTGTTGTTTATTAAACTCAATTGTTTAGTGCAGATATGTTAGAACCACAAATTTCCAGGAACACGAGAAAAAGATCTATCAGTCGAAGTCTTCTACAGCTTATTAGTTTAAGAGCTCAACGTTGCCATCTCATCTATGCAACTTGAATGATGTCCTCATCTCTTCATAGAGAAAAGTAATGGGGTCAGATTGCGATGTCGAGATAGATCATGTGAGATGAAAGATTTTTTAAATATTAAGTCAAACTTAGATTTGAAATAATTGATAAGAGAAGCTCTGGTGACATTTTATCCATCAATTAGGTTTTTTTTTGCTTTTTAAAAAGAACGAGGAAAAAATTTCTTTTGGCTTTTGAGTGAATTCTTTAATCTGTTTTATGATAAACTATTGCAGTAGGTTTCTGTCACTGTTTATCAGTAGGAAAACCATGGACATACCAATTTCTTCAATAAGGCTAATTAATATTATCAGTGATATTGTATCTCAGTGTTTAGGTTATTTTCCAAAGCTAAACTTCAAAAAACAAAGATATGCACAACAGAGTATGTTGTTTTGGGGTATAAGTGGTTGATATAAGAAATTGAAATATATTATCATTTCTTTAGGAGTTTTTGCTTTGGTGGGATTAATGTGAGTTAATCATATTCCTCATTTTACTGATATAATTGAAAATAGCTATTGTGAAATTAATAGTGTGAATGGAGGATAAATGGTAATCGTTGTCGGAAGGAGAGGAATGAGCAGACCTCAAAAGAGATAGTGTAGCTGAAGTTTGCTCTAATTTAGTAGCTGTCCTTC
Organism: Ottelia alismoides; assembly: GCA_037367405.1. Taxonomy (NCBI): domain Eukaryota; kingdom Viridiplantae; phylum Streptophyta; class Magnoliopsida; order Alismatales; family Hydrocharitaceae; genus Ottelia; species Ottelia alismoides. Next base: position 1,253,083 of record JAZKJV010010433.1, on the reverse strand, counting down.
ACTCGTAGATCCAAATGGAGTGACTCGCGAAGATCAGTAAAGGTGTAGACACTTTCATGTTTCTTTGTTGATTTAGAAACTGTAACTACTGAACTTGTTTTTTACATAATCATTTAGTTTTGAGCATGTCTTGTAATGACAAATTTGTGTTTCTGAGCCATTTTATCTCTCACATGTATAATTTTTCATAAAATATGTGCAGGTATCGATTTGTTACAGAGAGCAAGCATTCGTAAAAAATTCCGTTTCATGTACACATGTATGAAAAGCTCGTAAACATGCTTTAGGTTGCCATTCAAACGTCGGTCTTGGAAGGTCAGACTTGGTAGAGAGATGAAACCACGAGAGAACGCCTCAAAGGGCCATATGTGTTTATTGAAGTTTCTCACTGAGTACATGGGGTGGGGGGCTCCTTATATAGCCACAGAGACAGACCAGAGTCCCATAGTTAGTAGATGTGGGACTAAACATGAGTGGTGTTAATTGTATCTCAGAGAGATCCAATTACCACTCTATTACATTCTCCAACAATTACATTCTCCAACAATGTAAGTGCACATTTGCCAAACAGCATCAAGGACTGAACACTCTTACAAGACACTCAAACGTTGACCTTGGTTAATTAAGTTCGATGTTTGAATTTCAATTAAAAGGTTTAACGACGCAAATAATCGAATCAGTGGTAGCTCAATGTCAACGTTTGAACATTGGCCTTATAAAGAGATTTAAATCGATGTTTCTTGATTACAGTGGCGTACATCTAGGGCTAGGATGACATATCATGGCGACGTTTATTAACATCGAGATAGGCTATAGGGCAACAGGGAGACAGCTCTTCTTGAAAATCTGAATAAAGTAGTGATATGAGTGTTATTGCAACATTTTGAAGGGACATAGTGACACAAATTCCTTCTCCAGACCATTAAATCAGACAATTTGACAAGTAGGTTTTAAAGGCAGGGCTTCATAGCATTCACAATATAAGTATGAAAAAGTTAACAGTGAAAGAAAGCATTATTGCAATATTTTGTGGTGGATTACATTCCAACCACACATAACAAATGTCCAAAACAGCAAAAAGTGATGATCCCACATAGAGTATGGTGATGGTTGCTGCTAGATCTTGAGAAGTGGCGAGGTGGCAGAATCGTGGCCGCTGATTGGTGGTTGGATCCAGCTGCCCCCACATCGACCAGGGAGGATAAGATAGTCCAGAGTCCTGACAGTAAATAATATATATCTGGATAAGGAGTTGGATAGGGTCCACATGCGAATGAATGGCTCCTAATCTCCTCCCATGATTTTCCCTAACCTTTCTCTTTTTGTACTTTGGCTTTGCCTCTCTTTTGAGGTCTGCATTTGTTTGTAATCAGAAAAAGGAGCAAAGTGTTGTTTGTTCTCCTCTTTTCGTCTGTTCCTCACCTGATTGATGGCTGACCTTCTCCTTTACAGGAGAGATTCTTCTTTTTCTCAAAAGGAATAAAACACCTCCACAAACAGTGGACTGATTACAGATGCAAGAAATATGGAGAAGGATAACTGCAATTAACAACCATATGGAAGCATGCATATGTCTAGTCTCAGGTGGAAACCTCAGCTTCTAATCTCTCATGAAAGTCAAACATGTCATTTCTGAACTGTCCAAATATTCTTCTGTTGAAGAAGTGGTAGGGGGGTGTGAAATCTGCTCGGTCTTAACCAGGGCTGCTAACTAAATCGAACTGTAATAGATGAACATATGTTCGAGTTCTATTCGATAAGAAAGTTTGAAGGTTCGAGTTTAAGTTCGGTTCGATATAAGTTCTGCAGTGTAAATTCGATTGAGTCCGTTTGTTAAATGAATGTTCGAGTTTGATTCAATAGTAGTTTGTTACCAATTTGACTTAAGGTTGAAATTGTTAAAAAGAACAAGTTTCAACGATGATAAAGTTCGGTAGTTTGATAATCATTTATAAAAACAAAAAATGGTTCATGTTGAATTTGATCAAAAACCCCTGCCGTAGTTTATTTGCCCCATTTCTTTTATGTATACAAACTTATTAAGTTCATTTTCGGTTCATTAAGCTTATACTAATATTTGAAATTCATTTTCAGTTCGTCTAGTGATGAACTAAATGAACACGAGTTCAGTTCGATTAGTATCCATAATTTTAACCCATTTTCATGAGTTGAATCGATTTTTGGAATACCTCAAAACTGTTAATCGAAGTTGGACTAGTTACATCAAGAACCTGATTTTTCTCGATTTGAAAACTAAAGTTGATTCAAATACTTATCGCGGGTTAGAAAGTATGTTCTCATGGAAGATCATAAGGGAGAAAAATCTAGTCACTAGTTTTGTTTTTCTTATAACAATCGCAATGGAGATTATTTTGGTGGCATTATTAAGGGTATATATGAGATTTAAGTCTGAAAAAAATAGAAATAATAATTATTAAGTGTATGATTATATAATTATATTGGGATTTTTATCCTGTTTCTAAAATTATGAACCGATAACAAATTTAGGAACAACAAGCAGTCTAACCAGTCATTAAAAAAAGTCCAATTTTCGTTCGATTTGGTTCTAATAAGCAATGCTATATAGATACAACGAGTAGAAAGAACTCATCAAAGGCAAATTGTTATACTCGATGAAAGGAAGAGATGAAGCGGTAAACACTAATATTTAGCGATGAAAACAAATATGAATATATTCATATCTGATCCGTTATCATATTCGTTTTATACATTTTTAGACTTTTGTATTCGTTTTAAACTTGATGTGAATATGAATCACTTTGACATTGGCTAATATTCGCGTTCGTATTCGTATATATGTTTTAATATAAAAATGTAATTATAGATTTATCTATAATTGTATAACAATATTTTATAATTGCATTCACCATTGTTGATATAATTGTTATGAAATAAATATATTTGATATATCTATTTTATGTGTAAACCATCTTAGACATGTATATTTAAGTTAATCTATTAAAGATCTTTGTTATTATGCGTATCTAATTCGTATTCGTTTTATATTCGGACATGTTTTTAATGATATTGTATCCGCATTCATATCCATCAATATTGGTATTCACATTTATATTTGTACTTTAAAATAAATAATGATATGATTATATATATATAATATCCGTACCCTCATCCAACCGTTTCAATATCCAACGATTTAGCTTTTCTTGCTACAGTTCATATTCAGACGATACTTTTCTCAAGCGAAGAAATCCTATAGAAGAATTATATATACAAATATATATAGTATATAATATATAAAAATACAAAAAGTACATATTCAAATTTCTATTTGAAAACAAATACTAATGTAAATAATAGAAGCTCACGTACTAAGGAGGAATGATGGTAGCAAGCTACTCCCATGTAGCTTAATAATTGTCACTCTTGGGATATTATATATATAGGGACCTTTTTAAATGAGGTGGGGTCTCACCAATGTTATGGTGAGCCATTAATCGGATTCGTCAGATCTCAATCTGACGGTAGCATTAAAAAGCATATTCAAAAGGGCAATTCCGTCATCTCAATTTTATTGAATGCAAGATCCATTAAATAGTTTCAAAATACCATTTATAAGCTTTTCTGGATTTGGTAATTTCAGTGATACCATTATTGATCGGCCAAATTTATTATGAATGATTTGAATTCAATCGTATCTTAGTAAAATGCAGTAAGTTTTTTGTAAAAGTAATTTTCTATTTTATAATTTCATTAATAATTTCATTTTGTCACTATATATTTTTTGTAAATGGGTATTTTCGTTTTATAAATGGGTATATTTGTTTTTTAAACTCCGTCGAGTTTTTGTAAGAGTATTTTTCTTCTTTGTAAACTTTAGCACTTTTTGTAATGTGTATCTTTATTTTGTAAAATTTACGTGAATCTTTATAACTGTATCTCTCCTTTGTAATATTCTCGCTACGTTTGTAAAAACTCATGACTAGCTTGTAAAATTCATGGGAAGCTCTACAAGATAAGAAATCGATAATGAGATTTGTAAAAAAGTTGATCAATATGTAAAATCAAATATGAATTATGCAAGAAAAGTATACAATGCAAATCCATCATCGTTGTCGTACGTCGTGTGCGAACCTACACCACCTTACGTCGGCGTCTTCCCCATGTGCGTCACCGCACCACCGTCTCCTCTCTCTTCATCTTCCTCCTCCGATATACCTCTTCCATCCTATCAAACACCTAGGCCGCCGCTCGTCCCCGTTGCAACCTTCTACGCCTGATGCTCATTGTCGTTGCAACCACGCGTCGCCTTGATTTCCAGGTCGCAACCCGCCTCCGTCGCGTGCAACCATGATCTCTAGGTTGTATCCGTCCTCCGCCTCAACCATGTGCCATCACGAGGTGATTTCGCCAATCCCATTGTTGTCGTCATGAGAGAATGAGAGAGAGAGCGGATGTAGATTAGGTTTTTGAGTTGCCTCATTCTATATTTAGAGTTTGACAAATGACCAAAATAGGTTTCTTACTATTTAAATAATATAATTAATGGGTCATTAATCATAACCCCGTGATTTGAATCAAACGGATGAGGTGGACGGCTCACTAAAAAAGTGGTGAGACCCTACCTCATTTGAAGTTTCTCATATGGCCTTTCAAATAGGACTTGGTCCTTCCATTCTTAAGGAAGGCCAACGATCGTAGCCGTTAGATTCAAATCGAACGGTATGATTAATTTGTTTGCCCAAAAGGATATTTTGATCATCAACTTTTGCATTAATTATGCACGCCAATTAATATTCCAAAATACTAAATTTAGCTAGTTTTATTTTTGGTATTTTTCACAATATCATATTTAAAAAAAATGTCCAGTTTTGTGCTGGATGACATTGCGTGGGGCAATGTTTGTATCCTAATGTCGTTTTTTTGTAGAATATGCGGTTCTTTTTGTAACGATTGTATGTTTTTTGTATTATCCGTAGTTCATTCAAAAAGTCGTCAGTTATTTGTAAATTTTACATGGTTCTTTGTATAATACAATTCATATTAGCAATTAATGTGTGGTTCTTTGTAACGATTGTATGATTTTTGTGGAAACAATTTTGTATGCTTCTTTGTAAAAACATAGTAGTCATTCACGCTTATTTGATGATTAAATATAAATAAAAAATGTATAATACACATCTAAAATATATAATGCACATCCAAAATGTGTAATGCACATCAAATATATAAGATATATAAAAAATTACATTTTTCGTTTGCAACCAATTGAAATGTAAAAATACATAACAAATATGTATAATACATATCATAATTGTGTAATACGCGTCAATATTGAATAGTACACATCAATATTGTATCAAAGTAGGAATCGTTCTTCACCCAGGACTGGGTGCAGCACTTTTTTTATCGTCGTCGCTTGCATTGATCAAGCCATTAGATTGGAATCTAATGGTTATGATCATCCGCGCACAACCGACGCCGCTTGAAGCAGTCCGGAGGCGTATGTCGCCCCGCGCGAAAGAGCACCACCTTCCCTGGAGCTCGCGCATCCCTCCTTCGCTCGACGCAACATCTGATCTCCTCTGTAGAACCATCTACATCGCCCGTTCGTCCACCTCGGGCCGAGCACCGCACCCCCAAGAGCGCAGGAGCCCTGTCGCTCTCCATCCCGCGCTAAGCCACCGATCACCTCCGCACGCTCCGCCAGGACCTCCGTCCACCGCAGACCACCTGCCTGGAGAAGATCGTACGCCGCAGACCATCCCTATGCGAGCCTCCGGAGCCCCACCGCCGTCTCCTCCTCTCATGCGCCACCGTCATTCTTGTGGGATTAGGAGAGAGATTAATGGTATATTTTAGGTATGTGTATGGGATTTTTAGAAAGTGTGGGAGAGATTAATGAGGAGATATTTTGAGATGCTATATACTATATTTAGATAATGCATAATGACCAAAATAGATTTTTGATTAATTAAATAATAATATTAATATGCCTTTAATAACAACCGTCTGATTAATTATGGACGCACAAGATCGTTGGTCTTCCTTAGATATGAAAGGATCATGTCTCATTTGAAAGATATCCTATATATGTGGGGAAAATGGTGATGTCTTTACGGAGAGCTAACTTGGTTACCCCCATCCTATTTTTTTATTTTTTTTATTTTTTAAATACTTTCATGGATTTTCATAATTATATCTCTATATTGTGTCATTCAAATTTCATGCAAAACAAATACTCCCACGGCCTTCATCCGGACGGGGTCGATTTCAACAATTCTGCAACCATTAGAAAATGATTGTCTAAATGAAGGTTGTAGGGGCGTGCACGAACACCCATATATGGGGAAAATGGGGTTGCCCCCTGATTAGTTCCCCCCACCCCGTTTTCCCCATATTTTTTATTTTTTGAAAAATAATTAATGGAAATTCATCACTATATCCCTATATTATTCCATTCAAGTTTCATAGGAAACAGAGACTCCTACGACGTCCATCTAGATAGTCATTTTTAACGGTCGCAGAATTATTGAAATCAACCATGTCTGGATGGAGGCCGTAAGAGTCTTTATTTCATAGGAAATTTGAATGACATAATATAAGAATATAATAATGAAAATCTAATAAAACATTTTTCATAACTATATCCCTATATATATTGATATTAGCAACAATAACCACATCCGTCTATGAATTTGCATGATTCTTGTGGATGGTGATGTTGAATGAGTTGCATCAAAAAGCAAGTATGAGATTTGAATGCCCAAAAAATCATCGATCGTTCATTAAATGAAAAAAATGCAGATGTCGTGCCCACTAAGTAAACTTACACATGGATTCACTATTCAACTGCAAGAGGCTTTCAATGATAAATGGTTCGAGCCGGAGACTGACCCGAAAATCTTAATAAAAATAGTCGGATCCATAAACAAAATAATCACCTTAACTAGTATTCATAACAAAATTAGTTTGTTAAAGGTACAAAATTCCAAATATATGCCCTATTGGTTCATTATCATTACAAGGGGTAACATCAATTCAAGGCATTAGTGTCAAACTTAAATATCTTGTCCTGGGTGATTAAGTTTCCGTGTGCCATCAACAGTTGAAAATAAGATATATGTCTCAGGCTTATGTCCCCTGATCCTTATCAAGGAAAACTAACTCCGACAACGTGTTGGATTTATACTCAAATGGAGCCATTAACAACCACTCAAAATTACTTAAGCCATATATTGAGGTGTTACACATACATGTTCTTAAATTGAAAACCATGGATCTTTGAATCTAGAAATAAAATATGATCATTTACCTAAGTTGACATGACCTTACTAGTGCATTTCTTAGGTTTGAGATTTCCCTTTCGCTGGAAGGACCTTGCGCATTTGATTAAAGACTTTAAGCCGATTATTTGGAGCGTAGAGCGTGCATAGCCCCTCAGGATAGGTCGCTTTCTTGTTTGCCACCAGCAACCAAATTTTTAAAACTATAAGTAGTCAACAAGGTGAGTCGTGTCAAGATCGAATTGCTTTAACAAATAAGACTTTATTTCTCGAGTCTTAAGAAGAACTTTCGTTCTCCCATCATATTCATTCCAAATTCTTGTATTTTCTTTAAAATATCATTTGAGGATTTCGTTAAGGGCGCGCAAGATTATGCCATATAAGTAAATATATGTGACTAGTTATATCATTTTCTTATTCCTCGATAAATTGAGTTGGGCCAACGAATCTAGTTGTAAAACTTGATGACATAAGAAAACTACCCAAGTGATCATATCATGTTACCAAGTGATTGTTTTTAATACAAATGGTATTTTAAGGTAAAAGAAATGGCTTAAAAGATTCAATGTATAAATCAAAGATTATCTTACACAGATTTCCTCTTTTAGAAAATAGAAAAAACACTTTTAACCTCTGTAGAATATTAGAAGGAGTTGAATTGACTCTAGCTTAACATAGATGCATAGGGTCTCAACCAATCGATTCATTCTTCTTGATTATACCCTTAAGGAAATAACCCGATTTAATTCTTAATAATCGCACTAGAACCAATTAATTTACTCTGAAAATCTATCTCATTTCAAAAGAAATACAGTTGTCTTTTGGGGTTGGTGGTAAGTCCCAAACACCATTCTGGTTTGGATAGATTGTGAACTTTTTTATATCTGAGACATAATCCTTATAGTAAGTAAAGAAGTTGATCAATTTTGATTGCCTATTGAATGAGACATTGAGAGTCTCTTCCGGAGTTGATTTCTTTTCATTAGAAACTCGGTAAACTTTGAAATGTCTTGAATACTGATCAAATACAACTTTAAATTTTTTTTTGATCAAACTAATTATTTTGAGTACATTTAATATAAAAAAACTTACTCCTCAAAGCTCTAAAGCATGAAATCCAATGTATTATATGATAATAGAGTTCGAAAGGGATTTATTGATCGTAATATAACTCAATTTATACTAAAATAAATTATGTCAATAGCTTCAACCCAAAAGTGTGTGGCGTGCCCGAGCATAAGAGGTCCTAAATAACTTGAAATCAAGATTCTAGACTTCTATTTGCACTGCATGTATGGAATGCCTATGTGATGAAGATATGGTAGAAGTAACTACCTTACTAAAGGCATTTAAATTACACCCATTTTGTCTCAAGTTTTATTGACGAGAGGTGCGACATACGTGCTCACCAAGCCCCTGACTATAATCAAGTTTACAACGACTGAACCTAGTTGGATTGCTTAAACCATGAAAATGCTTAAAAATGTCAGAGATAGGGGATTTTGCTGACTCTCGAAGAAATTTAAGTCAAGGTGGAATTTTTTCAATTTTACATTCAATTAGAACCCGATTTTTTTATCTTTGTTGTATTTTTTCAATAATCTAATTTTCCAACTACCTGAGTAAAATGGAGATTTGTCACGTGACGTAGTATAAGTCAAGTGACATGGGTTGATACTAGGCTTGCACATAAAGTAACGCCATTAGCGAGTGGTGTGGCCCAATTTCAAACGGATTTCTTGGACATAGTCTTCGTTAGAGATGTACATGGCTTGTAATTCTATTACAAATCTTACATCTTCTTCTGATAAAGATATCCTCCTCACTTCATCTTCTTCTGATAAATAAAGTATCCTCACTTTTATTATGAGTCGGTGTAGTCGTTCCCTTCTGCTTAGGATGTATTTTCCGCGTTAAATTCATATCTAGTGTCCCTTGCACATATTGCTTCCTAAACATTTCCATGACTTTTATTTATTTTATCTAAAATGATCATTAGTGCTATTTATCACATACAAAACCACCATCCAAATAAGATTTTGTAATCCAAAAGGGTTGCAAATATGTGAACAACATAGGGATAACTTTTCATCGCTAGTCTTTATTCTTCTAAACATACAGTTACAAGCTAGATCCATTCCCACTCCTTTCACTTTGCTCCTTCAAATGCAAAAAAAAGAGATTTGATTAAGGAACTATATTTAAGGATGGGAATGTCCCAAAAATCGAGAGATTAGCGATAATAACGTCACTGATCATCCACTGCTGCTAGAGTAGTGGAAAAGATTAGCAGGGAGGGTATTCGTGTTATGAAGTAAAAATCTCTACGAATATATTGATGTAGAAGATCCAATGCACACATGCATCAACGAAACACACACATGCGCATGCACATCTATGTCTTATTATTGTTGGGGATATGAATCATCGGTATAGTCTCTGCTCGGATACCAGTTGTTAGAATATGACCACATGATGGATATGGATGCGTATGCGCAATCGACCACCATCACAGAAGCACGTGAAAGAAAGGAACAACTAGATATAACGGTGGCCGGTCACCTCTCGCGACCATCGGAGAAGAAAGATCACTAAAAGAAGAACGAGTGCAACTCTCTTCGTTTCCTCGCTTTCTTCCTTTCTTCCCTCTCGCTCTCTCCCCTTTTCTCTAAGGATTACATTCTTTTAGTGGTGGTATAGAGGCAACGCCTTCACCCCCTCTATATATAGCTCCAGTAATAATCCCACAATCATATTCTCAATAAGACTATAAATAGAATACAACTCAACTATTAAGATTAGGAATCTCATCCAATTAAAATTTCTAATCTACTCTAATCTTAACAATTCTATCACTAACTTGGATCCAACCACCCAATGCTTTAGTGCCCTTTGTTCCAACATTTACAGCTCCCAACCCAAAGCCATCACCACCACCAAGCTAATTTAGCTAAGACCCTCATCCTTCTCGTAAGTATAAGACAAAATCTCAAGACATTCCCTTGATCGAAGTTTCTAGGACGACATGCCCACCTTTGTCCCCCTTATGCCTTCACCTTCCCTTCTCTCAACTATGTGTGCATCACATCATGGTCACTATCGCCCTCTTGGAGGGGGTGTTTTCCTTCCTTTGACCATAACCCAACTGCCAGATTTGAAGGGATAACGAGGATATGGGGTTGAACATCGGCGACCCACTTGGTAAAATCCTGCTGTGGAGGTGCAGCCACACGTTTTGGTGGCTGTGCTGAGGCTCCAAACTGGACAAGGGGCCATTCCATCCTCCCAACCATCAAAAGGTTTCATCTTTCTGATAAAAGGAGGGGTTTTCCCAAATGGGGGACACGAGTTCTAAGATGGGTCTTTGGAGTCTTGAAGTGGGTATTGGTTGATGGCATAAAATTGTAATCTTTGGCGTACCCACCTTTGATTGGGCTTAGTTTCAGATCATTCTGAGACAAAGGAGCACAGGGAGGATGTTTTGTTGGTGATTTGGGTCTGTTTCAAGTTCGTGTTTGCTGCTGGTTTTTGGATTTGAAGTGATGAGAAGTGTGATCGTCAGGAGCCATTCATGATAGGCAGATTGGGCTTCCTGGTTGCTGCTTCCATTGCAGCTTATGCAGTGAGGCAAGTCAACACCGGGAGGCCTGCGAAGCCTGCGGAGAAAACTCCCGGTGAGCTCCTGGGTTAGCTAATTTTGTTGTATACTTTCCGATTCTAGAGTTCGTAGATTGTATGCTGTTGCAGGTTTCAGATTGCTTTCTCGTTTATATGTGTGGTTTTGGATCGGCTTTGAGTTCTAACTTTGATTTGTGCGGCGAATTTGTCTCTAGACAAGGATGAGGCAACTGTTGAGTTGCAGAAGGATGGAGGGGAGATCGAAGAGCTGTTTAGAGACTTTGAAGTTAGCAAAGAGAAGCTTCGTGTATGTACATACAAATTGTTTTTCTTTCTTTGCTGATTCAGTATTTGATCTTTTGTGCGATAGACTGAGAAGTGTCGCTAATATGATCTCAACAGGTGGAAGAAGAGGAGGAGAAAGTAAAGCGAATAAACAGAGAAATGGACTTGGAAGGGAACAGAGAAATGAACTTGGAAGGGAATAGTCGGTTTATGGAAGATGAAGATGACGATGATGATGAATACCCGGAATTCGAAGAGTTTTTTGCAGGAGAAATAGATTTTCCATATGAAGAAGAAAACTATGATGCGGAAGCTAATGCTGCATATGAGATTGAGATGGCCACCAAGGAGGCGGAATTGGAGCGCTTGCGAACTATGGTCAAGGAATTGGAAGAAAGAGAGTCAAAGTTGGAAGGAGAGTTGCTCGAGTATTATGGATTGAAGGAGCAAGAATCCAACATCGCGGAGCTCCAGAGGCAATTGAAGATGAAGCAAGCTGAGATCGATGTGCTTAACGTCACTATCAATTCACTGCAAGCTGAGAGAAAAAAGCTTCACGAGGAGGTCACGAGCGCAATGTTGGCCAGGAAAGAGTTGGAGGTCGCGAGGAACAAGATCAAGGAACTGCAGAGACAAATCGAGCTTGATGCCAAGAAGACCAAAGGGCAGCTTTTGATGCTGAAGCAACAGGTTACGGGGCTCCAGACGAAGGAGGTTGAGGCCACCGAGAAGGATGCAGAGATAGCGAGGAAACTCAAGGCTATGAAGGATTTGGAGGTCGAGGTTGTGGAGCTGAGGAGGAAGAACAAGGAGCTCCAGCATGAAAAGAGGGAGTTGATCATCAAGCTGGACGTAGCTGAAGCAAAAGCAACAGATCTTTCAGATAGTTCGGAGGTATCAAACTTGTTTACTAAGTTCTAGTTTTTATCTTATTTTCTGGTTTTTGTGCTGCAGTATATTGGTTGTTACTTTCTGGAATTATGTCGGTATTTAAGCATATAATATCCTTTGATTATAATTTATTAAAGGCATGTTACCATCAATTTAGGCCCAATTTCCTAAAGTATAAAGTTTGACATGTCACATAACTGGAGCCCTCTTTATATAATCCTTGAACTGCCATGTTTTTCAATCAGTGGGTGTTTATATCTGCTGATAGGAACTTGTTGGACAGTTTTTAAGCTCTGTGCAACTTCTGCAACCTGAAATTCTCTCTTTTTCTCCGACCAGAGTGGTAATTGGATTGATAAAAATATGGTCTTTTAAAACTGTAATATTGATATATAAAAGTATCCACTTTTCGATAGATTGAGTTTAAGTGTTCAACTATATCCACTTAATCTTTGGGCCATTATATTATGAACATTTTCAGGGTCTTGCGAGATACACATCCTCTTGTTGTTCAGAGTTACTGTTGGAAATATATACTCAGGATCACTTGTCGCGATTGAATTTATCTCCTGCCAATTTTTTGTGTTCTTCTAATCTGCATTTTGCATTATTTTTCAATTATAGTTCATAACGATATATTCCGAAAATTTTCTGAAAGAAAATTGGACAAAAGGCCAGTAGGATATTTCAATGAAAATGGCTTCAGTAGCTACAGCTTTTGATTCCTTTTTAGGTTACAATGTACTCTGAGTCCCTGAATATAACGAGAAGTAGTGATCGACGTGTTTTGATTTGTGCTTGTGTTTTCTGATTATATATGTTGGGAAAGAAACCTTCGGAGCATTAGATATGAAAAAAGAAAGATTTTTTGATGGTAACTTTCATACAGTATTCTGTACTTGAAGCAGATCATGTTATTTCCCTTGATCCTCCATTTTTTGTGTTGTCCATAGAATCTCGGTCTTGTTTTTTTTTAACTCGAAATTGTTCCTAATTACGTGGTACTTAGTACTTATGAAATATAGATCATCTCCTGTTTATGTATGCCCATTTACTCTCCTCGTTCACTAGAGTTTTCTACCACCACTAATCTAGTTTTTTAAACTGTTTGCTGCAGAATGAAATGGTTGCAAAGGCAAGAGAAGACATCAGTAGGCTGAGGCATGCGAACGAGGATCTTACCAAGCAAGTCGAAGGCTTGCAGATGAACCGGTTCAGCGAAGTAGAGGAGCTCGTATATTTGCGTTGGGTCAATGCTTGCTTGAGATATGAACTTCGTAATTATCAAATGCCACCTGGAAGAGTCTCTGCCCGTAACCTCAGCAAGAACTTGAGTCCAAGGTCCCAGGAGAAGGCCAAGAGGCTTATGCTCGAGTATGCTGGATCTGAACGTGGCCAAGGTGACACCGATCTTGAGAGTATATCATCGATGCCATCTTCTGCAGAAAGTGACGATGACGATGTATCTATCGACAGCAGTTCTAGTAGGCTTAGCTCCTTGAGCAAGAAGCCGGGCATCATGCAAAAACTCAAGAGATGGGGGAAAAGCAAGGATGATTCGGGAATTGCATCCCCAGCGAGGTCCTTCGGATTCATGCTTCCTAAATCACCTGTTGTTAAGGGCCCATTGGAACAGATTATGTTGAGGAATGCCAGCGACAACAACGCCATCACGACATTTGGAAAGAGAGAGGATCCAAATGAGATGGGAGTTGAACTCCCACAGATCAAAACTCAAGGTTCTCCTGATTCCTTGAACAACGTGGCTGCGTCATTCCAACTAATGTCCAAAACAATTGAAGGTGTAGCGGTGGACAAGTATCCTGCGTACAAGGACCGTCACAAGTTGGCATTGGAACGGGAGCATGCCATCAAGGAGAAGGCTGAACAAGCAAGAGCTGAAAGATTTGGAGATGCTTCGAGCGCAAACACAAACTTTATTATAAAAGCTAGAGAAAGAGCTCTGCCACTCGTACTTCCACCTAGGCTGACTCAAATCAAGAGCTTTGGAGGCGGGAGTGCCAATAGCCCAAGCGATAGCAACCAGCAATTTAACGACCAATCTAATGAGCAAACAAATGACAGTGGGAGTGATACTCCAGTGGTCAGCAAGATGAAGCTAACTCACATCGAGAAAAGGGCCCCACGAGTACCCCGACCGCCTCCTACACGATCCGGTGCCACTTCCAACACTCAGACAATGACTGGTTCGACTGGTGGGCCGCCTCCACCTCCATTACCACCCGGAGCACCTCCACCACCACCTGCATTGCCTGGTGGCCCTCCACGCCCTCCGCCCCCGCCCCCATCCGGGGACCTGTCTAAAGGCACTGGTGGGGGTAAAGTTTATCGTGCGCCAGAGCTAGTTGAGTTCTACCAGTCATTGATGAAGCGTGAAAATAAGAAGGATCCGCTTGCTTTGACATCCTCACCATCCAATGCAGTAGATGCTAAAAGCAATATGATTGGAGAGATCGCAAATAAGTCTGCATTCCTATTAGCTGTAAGAAAATTCTACCAGTTCGCTTCCCATGTTATAATATCAGACTATCTATCGAATTTGGTTGTTTTTTGTTCCTGTTGGATTGTTCTAAACATGGAATGTTTTTGGATGCAGGTGAAAGCCGATGTGGAGACCCAAGGGGAATTCGTCCAGTCCTTGGCGGCTGAAGTCCGGGCGGCTAGTTTTACAAGCATCGAGGAGCTTGTTTCATTCGTAAACTGGCTCGATGAAGAACTCTCTTTCTTGGTATGCCTTTCTTCTATGGTTCTTGGATGTTTTTTCGCATTTGTGTATGATTTAGGGGACGCAGTTGGAAAGTTTTGAGCTCAAAGAGCTTTGCACGCGATAATCGATCATTGGTCCCTGTTGAAAGATCATTTTGGAAATCGGACTTTCAGAGATTGTCAATTTTATCCTGAATTAATTTTATATATGAGATGATTTGGAAAATATATTTTTGATTTCTTTATGGGCTGTGAATACCGTTATAATTTATTTGGAAGATAAATTCCTTATTTAGGCAGTACTTTACATATATTCTCTCAGAACTCGTCTGTAGATAATACATATTCAACTCGAGGAATTCTGTAATTTTTTTCTGCAACATTTTGTAATACTAGTTCCTTTAAGAAACACGTCTTTTGCTGTCTTTCCAAAACGCTAAAATTGGTTGCACAATGGGATCCACTTTTTCTTGATGTGTGTTAATTTTTTTGAAGGTTAAATGTACCATACTAAAGATGTAAAGGTCGTGAATTAACACATCCATTCTTTTCCTCCAGGTCGACGAGAGAGCCGTGCTTAAACATTTTGATTGGCCAGAGGGCAAAGCGGATGCTCTAAGGGAGGCTGCATTTGAATATCAAGACCTGGTGAAATTAGAAAACCAAGTCTCCTCTTTTGTAGATGACTTGAAGCTTTCAGTTGATCCCGCTCTGAAGAAGATGTATTCCTTGCTCGAAAAGTGAGTTTCCCCAACACCATAACTAATCTGATAATTCATGTTAATACTGCTTCTTCTTTGTTCTTATGCCACAGATATGAATAAGCTTTTTTAAACAAGTTTTCCTCATATGGTGTATTATTTTCAGAGTTGAGCAGAGTGTTTATGCATTGTTGAGGACACGGGATATGGAGATTTCTCGCTATCGCGATTTCGGGTTCCCAGTAGATTGGTTGATGGATTCGGGGATTGTTGGAAAGGTACGCTTTGTTGATGTTTATTCTCGCACGATTATGATACTCACTTTTACCCAGACACACACATGCACACCCACACATACACCTTTTTAAATCAAGAAGATCACAATAGTCTGTTTTATTTTACTGGTCCATGTGCAATACTTTTATCTACAATATTGCAAAGCATCTGATTTATCGACTCTGCGTTGAGAAATATAATAAAACGTTTCTTTTCTTATGTTTTCCAGATCAAGTTAGCATCAGTTCAACTGGCCAGGAAGTACATGAAGAGGGTGTCCTCGGAGCTCGATGCGTTGACGGGCAAAGAGAATGAACCGGCTAGAGAGTTCCTAATCTTGCAAGGTATTCGTTTCGCTTTCCGTGTGCATCAGGTAAACAGTTGAAGCTGAGCATGACTTTTAATCCTTTTCTTCTTTAATGCCTAATACGAGAATAAGGGGAGGAAACCATAGTACTAAACATCCTCTTTTTTCTGCCAGTTTGCTGGGGGATTTGATGCGGAAAGCATGCGCGCATTTGAGGAATTAAGAAGCCGTGTAAACATGGGCGCAACAGCTGCCGATAAACCGCAAGCGTGAATACAGTTAGTTTCCTCTTTTCTTCAGATTAGTCACTGTAAATGGTACATCTTTTTAGCAAATGTGCACTGTTATATGGAATCAAATGGCAAAAGATGATATTGGAGGTAGGTTTATATCCCAATATTTCTTCCCAGAGGTGATGAGGTATGTAAATAATTGTTATTTCTATATCTAATGTTATGGTCCAAAAGTAGTCAGTGATATTTCCTTGTATGATTATATTCGAGTTGCGCCTATATTTAAGATGTATTCAACCCCATGAGGCATCCTTCTGTTTGGGATAAAAGCATCCAAAGATGGCCTTATATCGCATATATTTAATCTTAAGTGGAATTTCACACATGAATATCATGTAAAACCTCATTAAGTTAATCCCAAGAGATGTTTAACTTGTACAAACTTCTCTAAGTCGTGAAGTGATCCTGCGTATCGTTATACAATGAAGCATGACAATAGGTGGATTGAATTTTCTGAAGCAAGGTATATAGTGAATAGAAATCAGACAAACAAAGACAGTCATATCTTCTTGATTTCAAAAGAAATTGATTCCAAGAAGAAGAGTCATGACTACTCTCTCTTTTAATTAGGAGATGGTTGCTCAAGCATATTCTACATGTTTTTACATATCTGTTGACACGCCTTGAATCCTAACCATATGTTCTACTAACCTCAGTCGAAGAACCATCGCGTGCCCTCCCGTCACATCGTACCCTAACAGACGAGGGTCTCATTGTATGTGAGCTTCCTAGGGTTAAGGTTCTCTGTATCCTTGTATTTTCTTTTTCACAAATAGTGAAACTGATCGTCGCTGTCCAAGGATGTAGCCTAGTTACGGTGAACATTGTAAATTACGTGTGTTTGCGTATTTGCTTATTTGATCATGTTGTGCATGTTTGTTTCCACTATCGCAACAAGATCTTAGTCGATTTATTCAGGTAATCTATTATTTCAGAGAAATAAATATTTTGAAACAAAATATTATGTTAATGCCGTACAATTTGAGGAGAATATTCCATCCGATCTCTTCGACTCAATGGAACACATGATGGTTTCATTTGTCATACGAGCTAACAGCCGAACTTCTGAAATATAGATGGATGTATTCAAAGAGTTTATATTTTTCTCAAAGAGAAAAGTTTGGAATAATAGCAAGGTTGAAGGATCTATCAATGCTCACTATATATATACAATAAATATTTAATTTTTGGGATCATTATTTTGCAGATGAGGTTGAGCTATAAATATCTCACAAGAAATGTTTTGCTCGTATTTGACAAGACTCATGGAACTAACATGTTCATGAATTTAACAAAATCTTTGGGAAATGACTAAAGTTGTTTAGAGACGAAGAGAGAGATTATGTGTTCTTGACGATTGTTAGGATATAGCAAACCCATTTGCCTGAGTGTGTAGTGGTTTCCATACTTTTAATATTTGTATTTTACTTAGAATGTATATTAAGTTCCACGATGATTTCAAGAGAAATCGAGAAAATTTTATAATGGGTCATTCGACTTGATGATTATCCGAAGAACAAGGCTTTGAAGGATTTGCATATGGTCCAAATTAATTTTTTAGGCCATAATAAAGTTATTTTACTCTTATGTGATCGGTATGGTCCAAACGATGGAGCACACGACTGCTGTTGTGACACCCCAAGGGTCCTGATACTCAGCAATCCGTTTTCTTCCCTGCAACATGCCGCATTCGAAAGACAACCACAAGAGAAAAGTAAATTGAAGAAATATTGCATTCAATCTTTATCATTCATCATATACAGTATCCATGTCCATATAGATATACATGCATAACGAGAAAGTGGAAACAATATGCATGATAAAAGTACAAATCTCTTAAAAGTGTCTCTTGAAGGTACAACATGAAAGTGAGCAAAACTATACAAGTATATGCACCATGTCTTCACCAAACCACTACTATAACGGCTACTCCTAATCACATGCTGGATCCACACAAAGAGGGTACATTATGAGCAATTGCTTAGTACAGTGCTTGCAATTACAACTATAAAAGTAACAATAAAATGCACAGAAGAACTCTCAAGGTACTCACAATTGTAAACACATCTCGACTTGGTACAACCCAACCCATACCGAGACACGACTTCGATGGGTGTAGAAACCGAACATGACGCTCGACATACATGCAGAATTCCGCTACAATGGGCCAAGTCCTCTACCAATTCGTAAAAATCGTCAATGACATCGGGCAGGAGTCAAGGCACAAGATCACAAGATGATATATATAGGGTTGATCTTGTGAGAACCAAAATCTGTGAGATCATGAGAGCAGTGAATCTAGACCACTAGATTATGCTCTTCTATCTCCTCTTGCAATCAATGAGGAGAGAGATGACAGAATCAAGTGGTCCAGAATCAGTCCTCTCATTCTCTCACAAATTTTGGCTCTCACAGGATGACAGGATCATCCATCGTATATATATATATATAGAGAGAGAGAGAGAGAGAGATTAATGGGGATGCCCCCTGTGGGAGTCAACATGGCTGCCTCGCCCCCTATTTCGATGTTTTTTTATTTTTTTGAAAAATGTTATCATATATTCATCCCTATATCCCTCCTATAGGCCATTCAAATTTCACCAGAAACAGAGACTCGTATACCCTCCATCTAGAGCATGTACGATTACAGCAGTTCTAAGACCGTTAAAATTACATGCTCTAGATGGAGCGCATAGGAGTCTTTGTTTCTGACAAAATTCGAATGGCATATGGGAGGGATATAGGGATGAATATACATGGCGATATTTTCTAATAAAAAATAAAAAAATGTTGTTGGCTGCCCCGCCCCCTATTTCGGCGTGTTTTTTTTTATTTGGAAAATATCGTAATGTATATTCATCCCTATATCCCTCCTATATGAATAGGGCTAAATAAGTGATATTGCTCCCTATACTTAAGGTAAAGTACACCCAAAGTATAAGCAACAACAAGGACAATAGAACAGAATGAATATGAACAACACAATGTATACACCCCCTATACTTAGAATAAAATACATCCCAGGTATAGCATAAATCCTAAACGAAACCTGTAGTGTACAACAACAAAAGAATGAACGAATAAAATAAAAACGTGTATATACAAGGTGAAAAGAATGAACAATCAAAGTGAAACTCGGGTATGAGATGTGGAATGTGAGAAACCAGAATCACGTCTCATACAAAATGAATGGAGGAAAACTCAATGGTTGGGGGCTCATGGTCAAAAAATGGCTTCAAACACTGGTTGTTGACTCGAAAGGTGGACTTATAAGACAATAGAAATATCAATGCTACGGTTGTCATACACCTTTCGCACTATGTATGGGCCTTTCTACTTTCTCCGAAGTTCCATGGAATAACTTGAGTCTTGTATCGAATAGATAAATCTTCTGATCAGTCTCAAATTGATTATGGCTGACGTGTACATCATACCATACGTTCATCCGCTCCTTATAATGCATGCTACTCGTAAAAGCCTCATCTCACGACTCTTCTAGGGTCGCCAACTCTGCCTTTTTTTGCTCTCATGTGCTTTCTAGATCCAAGATCACTTCTTTCACTACCCACAATGAACTATGCTTTATCTCAATAGGCAAGAATTGGCTCGTCATAAACGAGCTGAAAGGGAAATGTACCCAATGGTCTCTGAAAGGAAGCCCTATAGGCCCCAAAAAACTGAGTCCATAAGTTGTGACCAATCATTTCAGTTTTTGATAGACTACCTCATGCAAGGTCGTCTTGATTTCCATATTCGAAATCTCGGATAAACATTGATCATAGGGTGATACATAGTAGAAATTCGAAGGTCTATACTGAACTCGCTAGCAAGAGCTCTCACCTTGTCATTGATGAAGTGACTACTCTCATTCCAGATAAGGACTCTAGGGACCCTCACTGTGAAAGGATATGTGATGTACAGAATCTCTACGATTTTAATTAGTTGATTAGTGATGAAACTCGATTTCATCACCATAACTCGCCTATTTTAACCCCCTTGCTTAATAGTGTGTCAATAAAAACCAGATAAAGTCATGTAATTATCAGAGTTTTGAATAACTTAAAAATCACAAAAATCATAAAATTAAAATTCGTGGTGTTTTTATCCTTAAAAATACCCTCAAAAATATTTTCTACTGCAAATGACCTCGTCTCTGTTTTTAGTCAACATAAAACTTGTAGATCTCATCGAGATCTACAACTTTCATGTTTTGAGTTTTCTCAAATTCGGCCATTTTACCCTTCATATTTCAATTTCTTCTTTCGAATAATCTGATTGGGCCACGTGGCCCTTTCTGGTTGAGCCACGTGGCCCGGCCCCTTTGACCTGTCCGCCCGCGTCCCTGGCCGTTGGATCTCTTCTTGATCCAACGGTTCTGCGATCTCCACACACGCCCTTTGTCCCCCACCGTCTAAACATGCCCATCTCACATCTCCACCGCTTGTTGCCGCCTTTCCCTCCTTACGCCACGTGGCAGCTTATGAACCTCACGATCACTCCCAAGCTGCTCCATCCCAGCCATATACTTCCGCCTCAAATCTCAACCGTCCGATCTCTCCTGATCTAATATGCGTCGCCCGCTTCCGCCTGCCCGGTGCGCTCGACACGTGGTGACATCCTGGGGCCCTCCGATCATGCCTCCCTCGATCAGATCCAAGCCACTGGTTAGCACCTCGCTCTCGGCCGTTGGATTGCATCATCCAACAGCTTAGACACCTTCTCCTACCTCCAGGCCCCTTCTCTTCCCCACGTCCTCACGCTCACACAACCACCTCGCCCTTCTCATTTTTCCCGAGTCTTCGGCTCGCTTCTCCACTTGCCAACAACCTCACAACCTTCCCCCATCATCCACAATCCTCGCGGACGCTTCCACCACCCACGATCTCCTCTCCACTACTCCCTATTCCCCACGAAAGTCGAGCCATCACATTGAAACCGCCGAGCTTTGAACTTCAAATAAGCCCCCTGTCCTCTGCCAGTCAGCTTTGTCCACCTTTACTTAAGGGGCTACCCAGCAAGCCTCCACCCCTTGGTGACAGCGAGGGGGCGGCGAGGAGCGCGAAGACGGCACCTCTCTCCGGTGTCGACCCCTGGCCATGTTAGGCCAGGCCTGCGGTGGCTCCGCCTCCGCCAAGCTATCTCCAGCCGCCGCGAAGATCCAGCGATGACCAGAGTTCCTCGCCAGGGCTCGCGCACACGCTCCACTCCGCCATAGCCAAGTAAGTCTTCTCCGACCTCCTTTGTATTTTTCTTGACTTTTTGCTTAATTTCTTAGGTCGCTACACCCCTTCCCATCTTCCATTGATAGCTCCTCGAGCTTCGCCTCGCATCCGCCATTCACGCGCACCGACCCGATCACCTCACCCCTTTCTCCACTACCTGAACACCTCCTCCACCTTCATTCCCCTCGCCAGCGATGAAGAGCACCAGGGCTCCATCTCCTTTCGCTCACAAGCCCTCCATTTCACTCACACACACAAGTCCTTTGCTTCGGCTATGCAATTTAATGTTGCAGGTCCTCGATCTTTAAATGGTCGGAAGACATCGCCGGAGCTTCTCCGCCAATCCTGTTTCCGACCTACTTGCTTCGCCATCCTCATCCAGACATGCCAGCGGCTTCGCCGAGCTTCAAGGTTTCAGTCCAGGTGGTCAAGAGCAGCTGGGGACCTCCACCGGAGCAAGAGAAGAGCGGCGGAGCTTGGGCTACTTCGCCGGAGCTCGAACTTCGCCGCCAGCTGCAGCCGAAGATGAAGGTACATGCACCGTTGGATGCTCCTCGCCGGAGCACATCCAACGGTGCAGGAGCGTCCATGTCGCCAACGAACGCCATCTCCAGGTGCCGTTGGATCCTCAAGATCTAACGGTGATCGACCGGCCACGTGTCAACTCCAGAGAACATCTGAGCCGCAACGCCAGAGCTCTAGGCTTGGATGTCCCGAGCCTCACCGAGCCTCATCCGAGCCGGAGTGCCAGAGCTCTAGGCTTGGATGTCCTGAGCCTCACCGAGCCTCATCCAAGCCCAAGCCAAGAGGCTCGAGCCGTCCGAGCCTAACCGAAGCCACACTGACCCTCTTCCGAGCCTCCGAGTTGTTCCGAGCCCGGAGAGCACGTGCACAGCACGTGAAATCTGGGAAAATTTCTGGGAAGCCCACCGAAGTCTTCAATATTGCAGATAGGTCCTGAGACCATGTGCTGACCACGCGCGCTTGGGGTTATTTGCATTTTTACCCTCTTGGGTTTTAATAATTGCAAATATACCCCCACGCGTGTAGGTTATTTACAGGGAAGGTCATGCGCCTTATTTTAATTATATTTTAGTCCTTTCCAGGGACTTATTTGCTAGTTATCTTCATGTTTCCTTGCATTTATGCCCCTGTCTTCTTCTTTGCATATTCTGAGCATCATGTCTCTGATTGAGTTGATTTCAGATTCATTTTAAAGCTTGTTTGTTGAACTTTCTAATGGCATAGTTTGTTTCCTGTTTTGACACTGTTATCTCTATGCGTTATGTTAAATAGCTAAGTGCCTATTATACGGTACAATCAGACCTTGCCTAAATTATTCAACAAGTTATTTCCTGACTCAAGTCTGAAATTAACTAGGGTTCAATTGGATCATTATCTTTGCTGACTTTGGGCATTTTTGTGTTGCATTTCATCGCATCTAATTGCATGATTAAAAATCAATAAAAAATGCATGTTTTGTATTTGTTTGATGCATTATTGTGTCTTCTTGCATTTATTGACCTACGCTTTTCTAAATCAACATTTAGTTAATTAATAAAAGTCTGTATAATCACGAGAGAAACTCGTGTCCCTGAGTTTGACCTTGGTTACTTACCAAGTAAAATAAAATTCATGACCATCTGATTCTATTTAACTTAGCATTTAGATGGTTTTTGATGGACCTAAATTCAGCACGACTGCAACATTCTTAAGTGTTAAATCCGCACTATTAAAGGGCTAAAATTGTGGGTCATCAAATGGCGTATTATTGGGACTTTTATTTATTTAATTAAGTGTTTTTTATTTAGGTCAATTTGTTCATCTATTTTGCATTGTAAAATTTTTCTTCTCGATTGATCTCTAACAATTACTTTTGTGACAGGGCCCTTGATTGATCAAGGAGGCGAGGAGCAGGTACTCCCCACTGTGAGGAGCCACAAAAGCATGCTTGGAGCAAGTCGAAGAGAAAAAAAATTTGTCTCGCATTTATATTTCATATCATTTCATGTAATAAATCGTCTTTACATCGGTCTTCGATCGAAGACTCGCTATTGTAAACGAACGAATGTGGTTGTGTGGGGATCGTCTCCACTTGAGTGTCGATCTAGGACCAGGTACGCGACTCTTTGAGCGTATTTTTTTTCATTTTTTTACGTGCTTGCTCGTAGGTAGGACACACTAAAAAAATAGATGCACATAGCATCGCTTCACTTAGCCAAATTTAAAAGAAATCCTTCCCCGCTAATAGAAGCATGTTAGGTGCGGCTTTTGATTGACTTGCATACATGATTTTGGTTTTTTAAAACAACCCAAGTTTTCACGTATTTTCGCCAAGTCACTGCATGATTTCTCGCTTAGCATAGATCATGTTTTTATCGAATACATGGTTTTTCTCGATTTCCCCTCCTAGCTTGATCACCTAGGTTAATGAAAAATGGGAATGAACGGTAGACGATGATTGTTTGATTTATGTGTTCACTTTAATTCAGTGAAAACCTAAAATAATTGGGACTGTTAATTGCAAGTCAACCAAAAATGGAGTAAAATATTGTTTTGGGAGAGCAACACCCTCGTTTACGCATTTGATTTTAATTAGCATCTCTTTCGCGTAAATATAAGATGTTTTAATCACCAATAAAACCGATAAGATAATTAACCAACATCTGTTGGTTTCATATGTGAGTTGGTGAATTAAAAGGGTCTTGCATGTTTGATTAAGCCATGTTTGCTCCGACACCCTCCCTTGAGCTGTGGTGACTCCATTCATCTCCGCAGATTCATCCACTCACTTGTATATCTGTCTCATTCAACATTAAATCTCTATCTTTATACTTAGGCTAATCTCAGCCTAAGTATAGGGGGGACCTGAGTCCCTGTGATTTTCTACACTCATCTTTCCTTGCCTTTATACTTAGGTTATTTCTAACCTAAGTATAGGGGGAGCCATCCTTAGTTCCCGTATATTTCTCTATATTTAAATGGACCTATGGACTTGTATCATCTATTGCTATGAGGACATAACAAAGTTTAAGTATAGGGGGGTATATCATATATACAGTATACTTACTTTAGCTATAATCTGAAAATTTTAAAACTTTTTGGCTAAAGTAAAATTCTTTGAACTAAGTGGACTCAGTGGTTTTCACGGCTTTCCATTTTATGTTACACTATTTTTTATAAAAATATTTTCGAAAATGATTTGAAAAATGAGTTTTCCTTGTTTTGAAAAATCTTTTGAAAATGTTTTGAAAATTTTTATTTGTGTGACATAGTATTGAAGTTCTCTTTTTGATTTCAAGGGAAGTTGAGTCTAACCTGTGTTCTAACCTTTTATTAAAATCCATAAAAATGAGAAAATTCAAACAAATCCTTTTAGAGTCATTGGTGACTACTAAGCCCAAATAAGTAGCAGCGTTCAATGAGGGTTCGTCCTTAGCAGAGTGGGTGGTTTAGAGGATATCGCGTAAGGCCCCGTCCTCAAGTAACGGGCTCCGGCCTGTACTTACACCCATACTGGCTGAATGCAGATGCATCTACTTAATTGAGTTTATGCAGTCCTAATATCTCTTGAAGCTTTAAAAAAGTGTGTTTTGAATGAAGGAGTTGGATTAATCCTCTATATTTACACTTCCACCCAGGATCTGCAATGCTCAAGAAAACTTGATTTCATGAGGACTTGAGATTTTAGGTTAACCGGCCTTAGCCATCAGGGTCTTAGACTTGATCATCCACATTCTCCTAGATTTCTAAATTTGTGTGCTATATTGCATGCTTAGTCTCAGACAATAAGATTATGATCAGCACATCACATGCACGACTGCGGTTTCGATGAGATGAGTTGACTCTTCACTTGAGGGACTGGGATGAGGGATTCGAGTCTGGACTTGATCTAATGATGCTCGAGGATGGGATATAATCTTTGAAGGCTTCATCAAACTTGAGTGTCAGCAATTTTAGCCAGTATGAGAACTTGGTTCTTATACCAATCTCTTGACATTGACCTAAGTGTCAGGGTGTGAAATAAATAAAAAATGTTCATCAGCATGCGCCAACTCTTGGTAAAAGCAGTGGAGCTAGACAAAAATACTACAAATCAATGAAATGTCAAAGAAAAGCTCTCATTCCACAAAGTTACATATCAAAGAGCTTCCACCAAAGGCGAGCACTCCCAAACTTTTCAAAGTGTCCACTTGGACCACCGCTATTAGGACCAGGAGTCGGGCTTGCACCAAAAAAGGGCTCTGCATCATAAATGCTACAAGTCTGGGTGTAGAAGGTACGATAGGTACTCAAAAAAGACACACACTGGTGTATTCCCAGGAAAATAAGTGCAGACGGCTCCAACTTCTCTTGACGGACGCAGTGATCAACACCAAAATATGTGTTGCGTAATAAGGCACTAGGAGAGGATCCTTGTTCCAATGAGAGGGAGAGAAGAAATGACACAATCCCATGCCCTCCATTACTGGCCTTCCATCTACATTTTTAAGTCTGACAACTAAAGAGAAGGTGGACTGAACGCAAGATTTGATTTATTCCCTAGTATTGAGGATTGGGTCCTTAGAAGAATTTCTCGGACCATGACCTTGGGTGACATTTTGACTCTACTTTTGTGAACGCAGTCAATACTAAATATCATACCCTTAATCTATATGTACATCAGAGAGAGTCCGGATAATTAGAGGAATTGGGTGCCTCTTGATTAAGGATGGGTTGAGCTCTAAAATTTTGGACCTATAAAGTTGAGTGGACTTGAACAGATTGGATCTTGTACTCATATGCACAAGGGGGTTAAGCCAGTTTATTCATTCTCTTTGATGCTCGGGGATGAGCATAGTTTAAGTAAAGGGGTGATGAAACTCGATTTCATCATCATAACTTGCCTATATTAACCCCCTTGCTTAATAGTGTGTCAATAAAAATCAGATAAAGTCATGTAATTATCAGAGTCTTGGATAAATTAAAAATCACCAAAAATCACAAAATTAAAATTCGTGGTGTTTTTATCCTTAAAAATACACTCAAAAATATTTTCTATCTGCAAATGACCTCGTCTCCGTTTTTGGTCAACATGAAACTTGTAGATCTCATCGAGATATACAACTTTCATTTTTTGAGTTTTCTCAAGTTCAGCCATTTGGCCCTTCATATTTCAATTTCTTCTTTCGAATAATCTGATTAGGCCACGTGGTCCTTTCTGGTTGAGCCACATGGTCCGGCCCCTTTGACCTGTCCGCCCGCGTCCCTGGCCGTTGGATCTCTTCTTGATCCGACGGTTCTGCGATCTCCACGCACGCCCTTTGTCCCCCACCGTACGATCATGCCCATCTCACATCTCCACCGCCCGTTGTCGCCTTTCCCTCCTTACACCACGTGGCAGCTTCTGAACCTCACGATCACTCCCAAGCTGCTCCATCCCAGCCATCTACTTCTGCCTCAAATCTCAACCGTCCGATCACTCCTGATCTAATATGTGACGCTCGCTTCTGCCTGCCCGTGCGCTCAACAAGTGGCGACATCCTGGGCCCTCCGATCATGCCGCCCTCGATCAGATCCAAGCCACTGGTTAGCGCCTCGCTCCCGGCCGTTGGATCGCATCATCCAACGGCTTAGACACCTTCTCCTACCTCTGGACCCCTTCTCTTCCCCACATCCTCACGCTCACACAACCGCCTCGCCCTTCTCATTTTTCCCGGGTCTTCGGCTCGCTTCTCCACTTGCCAACAACCTCACAACCTTCCCCCATCATCCACGATCCTCACGGACGCTTCCACCACCCACGATCTCCTCTCCACTACTCCCTATTCTCCACGAAAGTCGAGCCATCACACTGAAACCGCCGAGCTTTGACCTTCAAATAAGCCCCTCTCCTCCGCCAGTCAGCTTTGTCCACCTTTACGTGAGGGGCTACCCAGCAAGCCTCCGCCCCCCGGTGACAGCGAGGGGGCGGTGAGGAGCGCGAAGATGGAAGCTCTCTCCGGTGTCGACCCCTGGCCATGGTAGGCCAGTCCCGTGGTGGCTCCGCCTCCGCCAAGCTGTCTCCAGTCGCCGCGGATATCCAGCGATGATCAGAGTCCCTCGCCGGGGCTCGCGCACAGGCTCTACTCCGCCATAGCCAGGTAAGTCTTCTCCGACCTCATTTGTATTTTTCTTGACTTTTTGCTTAATTTCTTAGGTCGTTACACCCCTTCCCATCTTCCATGGATAGCTCCTCGAGCTTCGCCTCGCATCTTCCATTCACGCGCACCGACCCGATCACCTCACCCCTTTCTCCACTACCTGAATACCTCCTCCACCTTCATCCCCCTCGCCGAAGATGAAGAGCACCAGGGCTCCATCTCCTTTCGCTTACAAGCCCTCCAGTTCACTCACACACAAGTCCTCTGCTTCGGCTGTGCAATTTAACATTGCAGGTCCTCGATCTTTCAATGGTCGGAAGACATCGCCGGAGCTTCTCCACCAATCTTGTTTCCGGCCTACTTGCTTCGCCATCCTCTTCCAGACATGCCAGCGGCTTCGCCGAGCTTCAAGGTTTCAGTCTAGGTGGTCAAGAGCAGCTGGGGTTCTCCACTGGAGCAAGAGAAGAGCGGAAGAGCTTGGGCTCCTTCGCCGGAGCTCGAACTTCGCCGCCAGCTGCAGCCGAAGATGAAGGTACAAACACCGTTGGATGCTCCTCACCGGAGCACATCCAACGGCGCAGGAGCGTCCACGTCGCCAATGAACGCCATCTCCAGGTGTCGTTGGATCTTTGAGATCTAACGATGATCGACCGACCACGTGTCAACTCCAGAGAACATCCGAGCCGCAGCGCAAGAGCTCTAGGCTTGGATGTCCCGAGCCTCACCGAGCCTCATCCGAGCCGCAGCGCCAGAGCTCTAGGCTTGGATGTCCCGAGCCTCATCCGAGCCCAAGCCAAGAGGCTCAAGCCGTCCGAGCCTAACTGAAGCCGCACCGACCCTCTTCCGAGTCTACAAGTTGTTCGAGCCTGGAGAGCACGTGCAATCTGGGAAAATTTCTAGGAAGCCCACCGAAGTCTTCAATATTGCAGATAGGTCCTGAGACCATGTGCTGACCACGCGCGCTTGGGGTTATTTGCATTTTGACCCTCACGTGTTTTAATAATTGCAAATATGCCCTCGCGCGTGTGGGTTATTTACAGGGAAGGTCATGCGCCTTATTTTACTTACATTTTAGTCCTTTCCAGGGACTTATTTGCTAGTTATCTTCATGTTTCCTTACATTTATGACCATGTCTTCTTCTTTGCATATTTTGAGCATCATGTCTCTGATTGAGTTGATTTCAGTTTCATTTTAAAGCTTGTTTGTTGAACTTTCTAATGGTATAGTTTGTTTCCTATTTTGACATTGTTATCTCTATGTGTTATGTTAAATAGCTAAGTACCTATTATGCGGTATAATCAGACCTTGCCTAAATTATTCAACAAGTTATTTCCTGACTCAAGTCTGAAATTAACTAGGGTTCAACTGGCTCATTATCTTTGATGACTTTGCGCATTTTCATGTTGTATTTCATCGCATCTAATTGCATGATTAAAAATCAATAAAAAATGCATGTTTTGTATTTGTTTGATGCATTATTGTGTCTTCTTGCATTTATTGACCTACGATTTTCTAAATCAACACTTAGTTAATTAATAAAAGTCTGTATAATCACGAGAGAGGCTCGTGTCCCTGAGTTCGACCTTGGTTACTTACAAGTAAAATAAAATTCATGACCATCCGATTCTATTTAACTTAGCATTTAGATGGTTTTTGATGGACCTAAATTCAGCCCGACTGCAACGTTCTTAAGTGTTAAATCCGCACTATTAAAGGGCTAAAATTGCGGTTCATCAATTAGGCACAACTAAGTGGTTGTTATAACCTTAATAACCAGAACACTCATTCAAAAATATAAACAATAACTCGTACATTGAAGAGTACAGGGTTGAATCCGCGGGGACACAAATGTGATTTTTACAATTAATTTACTGCCCAAATTATAAAATAAAATTCAACCTCTTTATTTTGTATTGCAGGATTTTCAGTTTTGTACTTGTTATGTTACAAGAACGCGCTCTTATTCAACAATATATAAGGACACGATGGTGGAATGCAACATAAACAAGATAAGTTGTTATGGATTTTTAATAAGGAAGTATGAAAACACAATGAGATGCAATAACTATGCTTATCAAACAGCCACTGAACTGTTGTGCAAACAAAATCCGCAAGCGTGTATCAAGATTTACACGCTTCTTTAAGTAAATCCTTCAATCTAATTATATGTGTGCATACTATGGGCTCAAGTATAGTAATCTACAAACTATTTTGAACCAAGCATGACTGCTGTTATATGCCAACATGAATAGCAGGATGAATGCAATTTAACGCTTACCATGCAAAAATAATCGCCAACCCTTGATCAATCAAACACTAAGCACCGCATCTCTTTATAGGCATCAAAAACTAAATACAATCAATGAAATTTAGCAATAATCTCGATTGCTGCAGTTTTGGACTACATATCACAAATGCAGAGCAAGTTCAATTAAACAAGAGGATACTTTTTGGCATTTTCTAAACAATAGTAAATTTAAGTAAATGATGATTATCTATTCATCGACCTTTATTCTTTTATTTTGTATCTAAATCTCTAGCAAAACACCTGTAAATAATGTTAACTTGCATAAATTAACATTCATCATTCATCTATACTTGTGTATAATGATATGTATTTAAATCTAAAATTACATAATAAAGAAAAGAAAAGAAAAATAAATGAAGTATCACATATATTGAATGACCCTAAACCCTGAGACCAAGTCATTATTGACTTGGTTGACAAGTAATAAAGTAGGGGAGATAAGGGCCAAATATTGTACATAGATCCTAATTTTATGCTGAAAATGTCCAATTTTGCTCTATTTTGTTCTTCACATTAGACAATTGATGATTACATGATATGATGTGATAATAAGCTCAAATTATGTGAAATACAATATCAATTCTTAGGTTACAAACTATAAATTCACATAATATATGTCTACATTATTCCATGCACATAAGCGTATAATATCATAATAAAATTAAGAAAACATCTGATAAAATATTCTCATTAATTATCATCATTAATCAAATTTATCAAAGAGAAATTGAGTACACTCATAGAGCACTAATTTATCAACATCCAACATATTGACTTGGCTCTACAAAATATCTCTTACATTTTGTTGGAAAGAAATGGAGAAAGTTGAGAGTGAAAAATTCCCACTCTTTAAATGTCATACATGCATGTGCACCCTCTCTCTCATTTCCCATTAAAGAGTCGGCCAACTTAAAACTCACTCTCTTCCCATGCATGAATAGAATTAATTGGTTTTGTCTTTACTTGCATGTGACTCTTCATTTTGAAGAGGCATATGGCTTTTATAAAAATCCCTTCCCCCATGCAAATGAAAGGTAGCCGTCCCTTACCCTCTCTCTCTCTCTCTCATACTCATGCAACTCCCCATGCATGAATGCATTTATTGGTTTTGTTTGTACATGCATGTGACTTTTTGAAGAGATGCATATGGTTAATATAAAAAGAGACCATCCCCCATGCAAATGACGGCCTCTCTCTCCAATTCTCTTCTCTCATGCATACCCCTCTCCCTCACACACTCTCTCTCGCCCCATACTCTCTTTTGTTTTTATGCAGGTAAAAGTATAGTGCCAATAACCTCTGGCCACTCTCATCCTCCTTGTGGTGCTCCTACTGCCGCGCATCTCCGGCCACTGTCCAAGGTGTACCCAACTACAGCAGCACTGTCCTCCAGCCCACACAGCCGTGTGTGCACTCTCTTTCCTCTCGCAGTCTCCTCGTCGCAGTTCACTGTAGCCGTGCACCACCGTGCACCCTAGCAAGCAGCTCGCGCGGTTATCTTCCTCCCGCACGCCCCCGCGTCCAGCCCTCCTTCGTCGTGACGTCGGATTCCGATAGAGAATACTCTCTTTCTTATCTTATTCACTTCTTGTAATTTCATCATGATGGTTAAGTTTGTTTAAGTTGATTTTGGAGGAAACAATTCTCAATCTTTATATCTTCCTTGCATTTTTGCTGCATTAGTTGTTGTTTAAGTTAAGGTGATAGAATGTTTATTTGAGAATATCTTTTGTTGACTCTAGTTTTTTTATAACATGTAATGCATTCTCCATCCTTATTTGTTATAATTTTTACTTAGTAATTTTTCTTCCATCTTAATTTGCAATTCACCCCTTCATTTTCTTATTTAGTTGCATTCATGTCCTCCTTCATTTACTTTAAGTTCTAAAAAGTATTTTCATCATAAATCACATTCTCTCATATTTTTTCTCTCATGGCATGGAGTAAGATTTGATTTAAGTTTGAAAGAAGAACAAATATCGCAAATTTGCTTGGTCCCTGTGGATTCGATTCTCTACTTGCCGCTTACAATTTTTCTGTAATCCGACCATGCTTGTAGTTGTAATATTATTTGTTTGATTACGGTTTTCATGGGATAACAAACGACATGGTAAAATCAACTTCTTAAACCTCGTAAAATCGTGTCGACATTTTGGCGCCGTTGCCGGGGACCAGGCAACATTTGCAATTTTTTCTTCTTCATTTTAACTTAGTTTCCATTATCTAATCCGCGTATTTTTTTGTTTTCCAGGTACTTAGGCTTCAAAAAGAAAAAAATCATTTGTCTTTTCATGATTTTTCACAAACTTGTAATTTTTTTAGTAGAAAATTTTTTTTGTAATCTTAGTCCCCCCCCCTCCTTCTCGGGAAAGCTCGTCATCAGCAGGACAAAACATTACGGATTAGCGCCAGAAGTGCAGGCACTGTGAGTCCCCGTTTCTCTTAGGCATCTTAGGCTTTTAAAATTTCCTGCATTTGTTTGTGCTCCGAACTTAAACCGAAAAAAACTAAAAAATACTTCTTCTGTGCATCATCTCCGTGGTCTTCTCCCTCTGCTCACCTAAAAAGATCACCAAAACGTGCTTTATCATTCTAAAAAGATAAGCTTGAAAGGCCACCGCAGTGGCCCGAGCAGAAAGCGGGCAAAATTCCTGAATGCTTGTTTTGATGTACATGTATGACACAAAAATCACGAGCACATAGAACCCTTGGATAGAGACAAAAATCCCTGGTGCTACGTGGGATTGCAGAGAGAAATCATAACTCCTCGACGCGTTGGGCACAGGTTCTTGTGGGAAGAATAGATCATTGTTCTGAGTACCGTACCCTGGATCCCCCAACCAGATTAGGACATCGATTTCTCACAATCTTCCACACCCACCTCTTCATTAAGGACTCTTAATTCTCTGATAACATTTGTTGAATTAATAAATTAAAATCGAAAAGATAACCGCTTCTGCGACAATTTGTGTTGAGTTGGTGAATCAACAAATTGTTTTGTGTTAATCTGTTGTATACTTGTCTATGCTTGATAATCTTTATTCATGGAAAAAATTCAAGTTATGCTCAATGAGATGCACGAGAAAACGAGGCTGAATCGGGCTATTGCATTGAATTTTTTGGAGAATAGGAAATGATCTTCTCGACCCATTGATCCGCCTATTTTATTACCGATTGAGTATGAGATTGATGAAATGATGCATCTAGTGCAAAAATATCAAGAAGACCAGGAACACAAAAAGAACGAGTCATCCAATCAAACGTCTAAACCACCCCATGATGACCCTATATTAGAGGAATTTCTTGCATTACCTTCTCCTGCATGCCCTTCCTTTGTCTCTTCCAAGTCACTTTCACACGCAGAACACTCATCCATTTCAGATACTGGACTAATCTCATATTCTTCAAGAAATCACTCATTCTCCTTACCCCTATCATCGATCCATGAAATTGACTTTCAACATACTCTTCATGGATTAGCTATCCAAATCCAACAAAACCAGGGAGCACTTATGGATGAGTGTAATAGGATGCATGAGAATGCCAGTTAACAACTTTTGGAAATTCGTGCTCACTTGATGAATAGGTCAAATAGTTTGACGGTTGAATGCAATATATCTCAACAATATTTTGAGAAACATCAAGAAAAGAAAATTGATGATTTCAGACACTCAAGGGAAGAAGAAAAAGGGGTCTCAATATCAGTGAACCAAACAATGATACTTCCTTTTGATGAACTAGATGTGAGAAGTTTAGAAGAAGAATTTATTGATGAAATAGTGTCATCTCCATGTCTCCTCAAACCCAGATTGGCGACATTTTATGATATCCTCATCTTTTCCTGTGTCAGACCATGCATTAATTGAAATGCCCAATGATTTAATAGAGGAATGCTATCTTTTGGAAAGACTCGAACACTTTGAACATGAAACTTCATTTTGTGATCTTGAGGGGCGTCTTATGGAATATGACTCTATGGATGAAATTGAAGAGGAATGTGATATAATTTCTGAGTTCATGAATCATGTTGGTCAGAATGATTTTGGAGAGTATAATAAGGACATTTTTTAAATTGAGATCACACCCCTAATTCAACTCGATCAAGACCCACTTTTGATGGATACATGTATTAATGATGGCATCGATCTTTCTTAGACTATTCTGAAGGTTATGAACATCAGTCTACTAATGATATCGATTGGTCTGAGATAATAGTTTATTTTGAGGATAGTATTGGTATTGACTCCGACGAAGAAATCGAGGAAGATCCGATGTTTAATGTTAATTCTGGATGTGATTTTACGATTAATGAAAAAGTCCAAACTTAGAGTTTGAATGTGAGGACATAGTAGATAATGAATTGACTTCTTCATGCACCAAGACTCTCTTCCAACTAACTCATGATTATATGTTGAAGATCTTTTATGATGACCCTTTCAAAGATGAGATTTCCAACTCCATTGCCTTCACCATTGAGAAAGAAGATCCACTCAATTCGGTTGATGAATATAATAATACATCTTCTACTACTGAGTCAGAATCTGATCAGAATGATTTTTTATTCTCTGATCCTTTTTGGAATGAAACTGAAGAACTACTCAAAACATTCGAAGACAATCATCCAATCATTCATGCGACTCAGCCTTTGCCAAATCCGACCTCTATTGTCATACCTCCTAATTCAATAGCCAACACTCCCATGCTCCTGACCTTTGAATACCCAAATCATATTTCTGGGAGAGAATCACCCTCGTGGCTCAAGCAGATATCTGATATGAAATTCACAATAGATGCCACCGAAAATAGCCATGATGATTATTTGAGGGAAAATGATGATTTATCACAATATATGTTGGAGGATCACATGCTTATAACCACTCAACCTTCTTTGATGGAAGAATCAATTCTTGGTCACTTGGCGCTTGACTTCAACCCATCAAACCAACTTCTGGTATGAGCCCTTCACCAGTCCACCCATTTCCCTCCCATCA
Source organism: Ottelia alismoides (assembly GCA_037367405.1). Lineage (NCBI taxonomy): Eukaryota > Viridiplantae > Streptophyta > Magnoliopsida > Alismatales > Hydrocharitaceae > Ottelia > Ottelia alismoides. Next base: position 1,218,076 of record JAZKJV010010433.1, on the reverse strand, counting down.
CATCCAACCCAAGATCAAACTGATTCATCTCTCATTCTGATTCATTAACCAATTAATGTCTTCACCGTATTAATGAGAGCACACATTTATCAACATCAACCGCACTCTCACATCTGGGTCAGGATATCCGTATCATATCAAGAGTTTCATTTAGGTTTTCTAAATACAGCTTCTGCACTCACACACAACACTGGATACTCTTGATAAACTGAATCGTCGAGTTGAGACGTTAAACCAACACCATTTTGTGGGTCCACACCCATAGGTATCTTTTCCTTTCTTTGTATCCTTCTCTTTACTGCATTACATTAGATAAGTATGGGGGTACACCTCTTTACAAAAAAACAAAACAAAAAACAAAAACACAAAAATACTTTTCACATCACTCCCCCCTTCTTTTGGTCCTCCTATTATACTTTGTCTTCACCATGAGGACATGGTTTCTGATAAGTATGGGGGGTGTCTGCATAGTTTTCAAAATTGCATACTTTTCAAAAAAAATCTTCAAACCCCTAAAAAATATATTCAAAAAGCAAGAAAACCACCAAAAATACATCCTTCCTAGTTTTATCCTATTTTTTGAGAAAACAACTCTTCATTTGCATAGATCATAGACAGAAGCTGAGTTGACCTTAATCCACTTAATTCCATTAGAATTTCACTAGGCATGAGTTTTTAAGCTTTCTTCATGTCCATATGGACTTTATTCTCTCAGTTCTACTAACACTACTGGTGAATGAACTTCTGTATTTAACTTAATCATCTAAGCAACTAGTAGCACTCTTAAACTCTTCAGTGGATATTAAGCAACTGCACATTGCACTTAGCTTGATTGAGTTTATTTTACGAGATACAATTACAATCTAGTTGAGGCGAGGAGTTGTTCTCTTGGTTGTGCCAATGCATGAACCTTATCTATAGCTAATGAAGGAACTTGACTCAGGGGCAACATGATCTCTCTAGTCTAAGTATGTCAGCAACTAAGCCAGTATCGTACCTCCAAAGTCAATATTAAGCCGATACTACCGTTTGATGCCAAAACCCATGACAAAAACACCACAAAAAGGCATATCACAATACAATGCCAAAAACCACCAATCATGCAAAGATACGCAAAGCAAAAGTAAAGAAGACCACCAAATAACCCTCCTCCACCAAAAAGCCGTGGTAGTAGCCCAATGATGCTACCTAAATTCTTAAAAGAGGCCCAAAAAGGCCCAGGGTTATGCTCTACAAAAGGAAAAAATGAGAGCAACGGACCAAAGCGGTCTACGGAAAACTCCAAAAATTAAGTCCCATTCTCCAATAAACTATGACCTATTCTTTCTATGCTGACATACTTGTATGAAAAGAAAATATGTCTGAATTCAATTGACGACTGAGGCTAAATGTGTATGGAATCATTCGGTACCTCGATAGATTGTGTTGTTAACTCGTTCTCTTGACTCATGAAAGCTAAAACATCACTAACATTGTTTATATTCATTCAAAGTCAAAGAGAATACTTGTTTCTTAGGGATGAGCTGACCTGATCGACCTTCTGAAACCATGTCTGATTTTGTTGGAACTGAGAGGCTGTTGAAACTACAAATCTCAAGTCAAGTCGATTATTCGAGCAAATCATTAATCCATGGGTCAACTCTACTGAAGTTTGTGTATTTGTGTGGTTAAGATCTGAAAACTCAAGACTTTGTAGGTATGTCTGTTGTAAACCCTCATTCAACCTAACTTTGCTATTTTCCCTATCCTTAATTAATACTTATCTGTTTCTTGCTCGGAACTAGCAAGATTTAAGTATGGGGGTGTGATGATTACATGATATGCTGTGATAATATGCTCAAATTATGTGAAATACAATATCAATTCTTAGGTTACAAACTCTAAATTCACATAATATATGTCTACATTATTCTATGCACATAAGCGTATAATATCATCATAAAATTAAGAAAATATCTGATAAAATATTCTCATTAATTATCATCATTAATCAGATTTATCAAAGAGAAATTGAGTACACTCATAGAGCACTAATTTATCAACATCCAACATATTGACTTGGCTCTACAAAATATCTCTTACATTTTGTTGGAAAGAAATGGGGAAGGTTGAGAGTGAAAAATTCCCACTCTTTAAATGTCATACATGCATGTGCACCCTCTCTCCCATTTCCCATGAAAGAGTCGGCCAACTTAAAACTCACTCTCTTCCCATGCATGAATGGAATTAATTGGTTTTATCTTTACTTGCATGTGACTCTTCATTTTGAAGATGCATATGGCTTTTATAAAAATCCCTTCCCTCATGCAAATGAAAGGTAGCCGTCCCTTACCCTCTCTCTCTCTCTCTTACTCATGCAACTCCCCATGCATGAATGCATTTATTGATTTTGTTTGTATATGCATGTGACTTTTTGAAGAGATGCATATGGTTAATATAAAAAGAGACCATCCCTCATGTAAATGACGGCCTCTCTCCCCAATTCTCTTCTCTCACGCATACCCCTCTCCCTCACGCACTCTTTCTCTCGCCCCATACTCTCTCTCTCTCTCTCGTTTGTTTTTATGCAGGTAAAAGTATAGTGCCAACAAGCTCCAGCCACTCTCCTCCTCCTCGTGGTGCTCCTACAGCCGCGCATCTCCGGCCACTGTCCAAGGTGTGCCCAGCTACAGCAGCACTGTCCTCCAGCCCGCGCAGCCGTGTGTGCACTCTCTTTCCTCTCGCAGTCTCCTCGTCGCAGTTCACTCTAGCCGTACACCACCGTGCACCCCAGCAAGCAGCTCGCGCGGTTATCTTCCTCCCGAGCACCCCCGCGTCCAGCCCTCCTTCGTCGTGACGTTGGATTCCGATAGAGAAGACTCTCTTTCTTATCTTATTCACTTCTTGTAATTTCATCATGATGGTTAAGTTTGTTTAAGTTGATTTTGAAAGAGACAATTCTCTATCTTTATATCTTCCTTGCATTTTTGTTGCATTAGTTGTTGTTTAAGTTAAGGTGATAGAATGTTTATTTGAGAATATCTTTTGTTGACTCTAGTTTTTTTTCTTTATAACATGTAATGCATTCTCCATCCTTATTTGATATAACTTTTACTTAGTAATTTTTCTTCCATCTTAATTTGCAATTCACCCCTTCATTTTCTTATTTAGTTGCATTCATGCCCTCCTTCATTTACTTTAAGTTCTAGAAAGTATTTTCACCATAAATCACATTCTCTCATATTTTTTCTCACATCGTCATGGAGTAAGATTTGATTTAAGTTTGAAAGAAGAACAAATATCGCAAATTTGCTTGGCCCCTGTGGATTCGATCCTCTACTTGTCGCTTACAATTTTTCTGTAATCCGACCATGCTTGTAGTTGTAATATTATTTGTTTGATTACGATTTTCGTGGGATAACAACAACATGGTAAAATCAACTTCTTAAACCACGTAAAATCGTGTCAACAACAATCAAATAATAAAATGTTCAAAACAAAACTTGTACATACTAATATATAGAAAATTATAAAAATAATTGCTGATAAAAATAAGGCAAAATGCAACTTATACACACAGATGGAAAACCCGCAAACAAAACTTCACATATCAATATCTCCTCCATATGAACTCAAATTCACCAACTCACCTCCATTGTATTTCAAATTAATATGTCTATCTAATGAAATTAGTTTCATTAAAAACGGAGCTAAGATACAAAAGCCAACATTCTGGGGTACTATTTAATGTGTATCTGTATATAGAATTAATATAATTTATTCTTTACATTATTACTCTAATTATATTTTTTAAATAATTGTATATGTTATATAAAACATACTCAAAATGTAAATATGAATAAAAACATGTGAAAAGATATTAAAATAAATCAACATTAAAATATATGTGTGTATATTATGCCTATAATGTATATACATGTAATTATCTACCTACATAATTAAATTATAAAATAAAAATGAAAACATGTATTACACAATGTTATAAATTTATATAATATATAAATATAATACTATGTATAATAAATACAAAATAAAAATAAATATGTAGAATACAAGTAAATATATCTTTGTAGATACATGTAAATATTAACATCTTACCAATAATATTGTAAAAATAAATAAAAATCGCTTACAAAATTAAAAATATTTTCATGTTTTAAGTTTTATTTAATAAAATCATTGTCCATTTTATTTCAATTTAATTCAAAATTTATATTCTGTTTTGTCTTTAGTCCGCTTACGTGGCCCAATCAAGGTGTGCGGAATGTTGACCTTCAGGTCAACACCCCCTCCCCAAGTGAACGTGACCCGTATACTTTGAAACCCTCGTCTTCTTTGAATTTTCACACTTCCCCCTCACGTCTGATCACCTCAGGCTCTTCACCAACTTTGATCCTCCCATCACCCTCTATGTCGTCATGTCCATAGGCTCCACCAACCACCTTCCATCTTCTGGCAATTGCCTTCCCAATTTTGCCCCTAGCTATGTCCATAAATAAACACCTATGTCTTCCTTCTCCTTTTTGATCCTTCTTCGCTATATGTAACGCTAATCCCTTGCACAGTCAAGCTTCTTGGTAACAGGAGCTAGCTCCTCTGGATGTCAGCGTGGACAAAGGCATCGACGAAGCGATCCACCCTCGTCGAGTTTCAGCTCCGGTAAAGGTCTTCTACTCCTTGATCTCAGGTCAGATTTGAGATGCTATGTTAGCTTAATTAGGTTGCATTTTCAATTATTAGCATATCCTCACATTTTTATTTCAATGATTTGCCATTTCCTTTAGCGTTAAAATTTAGATCATAGTTCGCTAGAGCACTAGGCTCTGGCCACTTGTTCTGCCATGCTCTAATCCCTGTTTTGATCCCCAATCCATTCCACTATCTTCGTCATTGCTTCTCCATCAAAACCCCTCACTCCAATCAACCCGGTTATGTAAGAGTCGATGAATTCGATCTCCACCTCCATCGCTCGTCGGAGATCATTGTTCCCCTTCATCCCTGTGTGCTGTCAGCTTCAAACATAGGTCGAGGAGATATCCCTCGAGCTCTGAAGTCTTTTTCTGTAGTAGATAGGACATGGGAACCCATCTGGAGCTCGGATCGAGGGATGAAGAGGTTCCCAGCTTGCCCAAACTGATTTGATCTACAGACCTCCTACCAGCAAGGTTTGGACTCCATTGAGGCCCCCTTCAGGTGCGTGAGCTTCTTAGGAAGTTGAAGAGCTGATCAGAAATGCCGGAGACCGTCGGAGAAATAAGAAATCAAGGATCGAAGTATAAGTAAGAACTCGTTCTTCACTGTTCTTCCTCCTTACCTCGGGACCGTCAAATCAATGCCTCGACCCGGATCTAATCTGGTTGTTCATTTAAAAGAAACCTGTGCACCTTCTCTGTCATCCATCATAAGTAAGGGACACATGGGGACAACATAACCGTTCATCAGCGCCCATGCGTAAGGCATGCCTCAACCCTAGGTATATTTTTCCAATACTCCTGCACATTTGTATTTTTGTGTTTAGTCATGTAAATGTTAAATCCAGTATAATATAAATAGGTAATTTTGCAAAAAGGACCCAACACTTTATTGTAGTTACAAATTATTTCTCATGCCTCACGTGTAGCAACATGTGAGGCATTGTAAAAATTGCAAGTATAACCTTATATTTTCTGGACCTATTTCAGAAATGAAGTTTAAGTTAATTAATTGCAAATAGGTCCCTGCATTTGTATCATTTTTATTTCTTGCATTTTATGCATAATAATTATTTTTATTATTCGAAAAATGTTAGCAAAATTAGGATAAGTTCCTAATATCATGCTTGTTCACGTATAATTTATTTTGGTATTTTAACCTATTTTCATATTATCTAAAAATAGAAAAACATGCATTATTGAAGAACCCTAAAATACCATGGTTAATCTTATGAAATTAACGTTTAAATTATTCGTTGCAAGCAGGCAAATTAGGATTGATCAAAAATCGTAAATTTTAATTAATGTATCAATTAAAACGAGCAGGCAACTTTTTTATTCGGTAAGTCCAAGGTCGAACTCAGGGAGACAACTGTCTCCTTAAGTTAGTGCTTAGTCGATGTCGAAGTTAGATTTTCAAAGAGGCATTTTTAGATGTAATAAATGGGTGATACACAATTTTGGCTAATTTTTTAAGGATTAAAATGTAAACAATTATCAAACGTGGTCCAAAAATTATGAAACTTGGCTGAGATGTAAATAATGATGAAATTAACTTTGTAAGTTTTTTGGAATTTTCTGATGTAATATGAATATTCTATAATTAAATGAATACGTGCAATGAGATTTTCAATAATTAATTATAATAAATATTAAATCTACTTATTTCCGAGAAATAAAATTATCTAAGAAATATCACTAGGTGATCTATCTCAGAAAAATCCTAAATCCTAAAAATTTTGAATTTAATAACTATTAAAACCAATTATTGAAATACACAAAATAATTTTTATAGAACAAAATATGCATGCAAATCAATTCTTTTTGGGCACAATGTAAATATCAATTAATTCTACTATAGATGAATTTTTGGCAATTTTTCGAGCAATGTTTATTTATCTATGAATTTCTGAGTGTCAATTGGGCAAAATATGCAAATTTTTGCAATAATAATAATAATTAAACACATAGAATAAAAATATCACAAGCATGCCATTATATAAAGAATTAATTATAGAACAAAATGCAATTTTTGGAATAATAAAGTGATGCTATATAGATGTTCAAATTATAGAAGAACACAGGGTTCTGTTTGTAAATTGATACGAACTAAATAGAATATTACATGCAGTGAAAGGACTTTATTGTAATTACTTATAATCAGAGGATGTTTATGCAAGTTTTTCCAGGCATGCGCATGAGTTGCGCGTGACTTCGCTGCTGAGGGTCTCATCGCAATTTCTAGAAAAGTGAGGGGCACGAGCATAGATTTTCCACTCAGAGCACGTGTTGCACACATGGTTGATGAAAGCGAGGGAATATATGCAATTGTCAGGAGCTTGGGTTGTTTCTTGCAAAACTTTCAAGAGGTCACGTACTATGCACGTGACCCTTGAGAGGCAGGGACGTATTCGGATTAAGGTACTCCTTTGGGGGCTCTTTCGCAAAATGTCCCCTCACGCATGCGGAGCACGTGAGGAGGCCTTGGATGTTACGCCCGGCGAAAGGGGGCGGCAAAGATGAGTGTGGTTGTTGGAGGAGGATGAAGGCGCTGGCATGGTGGGTCTCCTCTTCGAGGAGACTAAAGGCGAGTGGAGGGGTGGTTGTGTAGGTTGAGAAAGGGTGATGTGCGTGAGCTCGTACAAAGGAGATGTTGTAGATTTGGGGTGCTCCAGGGACTGAAGGGTGGTGCTTGATGGCGATGGTAGGGATCCAGTCGACTAGCGACTCGCGATGGCGGAGGTGCTCTTTATCTGCAGTGGACTTCAAGCGGTGGAGAACTGGTGGCCAAGCGCGGATGGACTGAGCCACGCTGAGGAGGAGCTCCTGGCGATTCTGGCGAGGTGGTGGGGCAGAGTCGGCCGATGAGGTGGTGCGTGGAGCCCGAGGCGCGACTGGAGCATCCCACACACGGCTGCAGGTCGATTTTACGGAAGGCGGGGTGGGATGCGATTTATCATGGTGAAATTGATCAAATAGAGGAGGTGAAGAACAGAGAACAGAGTAAAAAGATGAAACAGGGGAAAGATGAGAAAGGAGGAACGAGTGATCGCTTAGGTTTGGAGGGGGACGAAGGTCCTGCTCCTCCTTGGATTTTCGCTTCAATCAAGACCGACGAAGAGCCTTGAGACACTCAAGTTGATCACGCCGGTGGTCGTTGCTGCGGCAGAGTCGGCCCCTGTCATAGGCCATTCCGCGAGCTCTGTCTAGACGAGATCTGCAACTTTCATGAAGGGACTAAGAGCAAAAGAGGTCATATGTGCAAAATGATATTTTTGGGGTACTCTATGTACATAGAACACCGATGATTTTGGAGTTTTGTAATTTTTGTGATTTTAATTAAGATAAAAATCAAGAAAAATTACGATAAAAATCAAAGATAAATATTTACACAATAATCTATTTTTTTTATTTTTAATAAATAAGAAAATAGGAGAATAAAATAAAGTGGAAATTGGGAGATATTTGAACATACTCACAAGGGACGCTCAGACTTGGTCAGTTTCTTTGATTTCAGACTCATTTTGAATTTGGATTTTTATGCATTTTAATAAAACTTTCATCAATGAATGTATATAAAAAAGAAATAAAAGAGAAAGGGTTAATTATACATAAAATAATAGGTCAAAATCGGGTAAAATACAGAATGCGCAAAAGAGGCCCAAGACATATCTTTCACATATGAGCTCTGTTTTTTTATGAAAAAGGTCTTATTTTGAAGGTCTTTGAATATATATTATTTTAAAAGTGAGTACACCTAAATCAGATATTGTATGAGGAAGATATGCACGTTTTAGTTTATCTATTCTGAAATTAGGGTTTTGTCTCATGGGCCAATTATTTGAGTTGGTATTTTTTTTGTCTTTTAGTCTTGTTAGAATATGCACACAACGAAGGTGGTTTGAGGTCAATCGAAGTTAACATGAATTAGCTTAAAAAAGCAAGAAGTTAGGTGGAAATGTGAAGATGATTATGAATGTAATTATGCATTCTAAAATGCAGATATTAATTTTAAGTGCATGAATGATAAAAATGCAGAATAAATGATGAAATGCAACTAATTACTCGGATTGAAGCTCTATTTTCATCTTTTAGTATGATGAATCACATATTCATTAATTTTCTCCCTATTTAGAATTAAAAATCCAAAAAATCTCTTATAAAAATTCTAAAAAAATATATCATCCATATTATATTATATTCCATCACATATCCAAAAATCACAAAAAATTAAAAATCACAAAGGCCTAAAATTATTTTAAAAATTAGTAGAAATTGAAGAAAAACCCAAAGATAAAACTTTATGTTTCTTAACTAAATATTAAAAATAGTTTTGAATTTATTGAATTTATTTTTATTTATTAAACCAAAAAAAATCTTGGATATTTATTATCTTCATTGTTTTGTATATTTAGTCACTTTAAAAATATATAAAAATTAGAAAATTTATATAAAATTACCAAAAATAAAGAAAAATATAAAATAGTAAAAACATTTTATTTTATGAAATTTAAATATATTTTGACTTATTTATAAATATAAATAGATATATTACTTGTATACACTATATATTACTTAAATTATCTAAAATATCTATATAATTATACATACTTATATATCTTATTAAAAAATCAAAAAGAAATTAAAATTTTACAAAATTAGGAATAAAATATAAATTTAAAATTTAAAATAATTAAAAATCAGTAAAAAACCATAAATATGTATAATTTAAAATCCATATAAAAATAAGGAAAATAAAAACAAAAATATGTACATTTTTAATAATTAGCAATAATTGATAATGACCTACCACCGTTTTCTCCCAGTATTGGATACTCTACACTTGCACCTATACACAAACCTCGTAGAGTTTTGATAAGTTGTAACTCACATACCTTCATCACTTAATTTTATCGTGGGTTAATTGTTGCTTATTTGAGAGTTAATCATTACAAAGATTATTTACCTAGCTTATTAGGTCAATAGACCAATTTTCAGGTAAACAAATGGCACCGTTGTTGGGGAACAATGCACTGTTGTTGGGGAACAATGTGTAGAGTAGCTTGTAGAAGCTTGTTTATTTTATTTTATTGCTATTTGCTATTTATTTATTTTTTGCTTATAATTGTTTATATGTTCTAATCAATTTCTTGTTTGAATTTTTTGGAAGGGCTCGCAGACCTAAGCACCCAAACGAGGCAGAGATCAGCTCTTCTCTCTAGGAGATGATAGGAGAGAGCGGTAGAAGCAGACCAGTAGTTGACTGGATTAGCATTAGCATAGCTTAGTTTTTTATTTTATTTTGTGTGAGAGAGATATTATTACTGATTTGTAATAATATAGGACAAACTCTCTGGACATTTGAACTTTATCAGGTCTATTTTACTGGGTGTATGTTTACTCAGGGATCTGATCAGTTTTTACGCAATTTTTATCGCCTTCTTACTTTTATTCTACATATTTTCCTTTATTTTTATTTGTTTCTCGTGTTTTGAGTTTATTAATTTTTTTATTTTACAACTCCGTTGATTGTAAAAATATAGATATAAAATAAAATTATTAAAAAGACATAAAAATAAATAATACATTATAATATATAGGTATATATACATATAATGTATACACATACAATTATTTATGTATGTAAATAAAATAATAAAAATTAAATAAAAATATGTCAATATGTATTTAATAATATTATAAGTGTGTAAAATATGTAAATATGATGATACGTATTAAAAATATAAAATAAAAACTAAATACATTAAATACAGGTAAATATAGATATGTATATACATGTAAATATTAACATCCTATAAATAATATTGTAAAAATAAATAACAATCACGATAAAATAGTTTGAAAAATAATAAGTATTTTTTTATGGTTTAATTAATAAAATCATTAACTAATTATTATTGAATTAACAAGGTTTTTTCTTTTCTATTTTGTCACATCTGGTCCTACGTGGACCCATGAGAACCCAAGGAAAGTTGACCCGCGGGTCAACAGTCCTACCCGTGTCTCCAACTCTGTCAGAGCACGAGAACCCCCTCTCTTCTCATTTTTTCACTCCATCTTCCTCAACTCCATATCCCTCGAGCTCCTCACCTCTCTGCAACCCCCATGTTCCTCTTACACGCCCATACCCTAGACCTCACCAACCACCCTCCATCTACACGTCATCACCATCATGAGAAGCCCCCTTCACCATGTTTATAAATAATCACCTCCGACCTTCTTCATCTTTTTAATCAGATTTACCCATGTGTAACCCCAAACCTATCAGTGCATGAGCTTCTTGGTGTCAGCATGAGGTCGGCCAAGGTGCCAGCGAGGAGAAAGAGTGACTAGAGGAGGTCCACCGTCGTCGAGAAGCCATCTCTGACGAAGGGTTAAGCTCCATGCCTCAGGTTAGATTCGAACTGTTCGTATAGATTAGTTAGCTTGCAGTTTTCATTCTTATAGTAGTTCAAGAATTATGTAGTTTAGTTTCCATTTCTTTGGCTTAATTTAATCAACTCGTAGTTCGTTGGAGCTTGAGCTCCGGTCATCTGTTCACTGTGACCCCGACCATGTTCCGACCACCCACCCACCTTATTTCATTCCTCGATGCTTCTCCATTACTTTCCCCCACCCAGTTCCTTCAATTTTGCATAAATCAAATATTCCGATCTCCACCCCCATTGCCTTCATTGGAGGTCATCATCGACCTCCACTTCTTGCTTAATTAGCTTCATCTTAGAGGTTAGAGAGAGCCCTCGAGCCCGTGAGTCTTTTTATGCAGGTGATAGGACCCAAGGAGCCACCTGGAGTTGGATTTGGTCGAATAACAACACCTCCAGGTGCTCTGAGCAAAGCAACCTCCAATCCTTGATCGGTGAGGTCTGGATCTTTTGGAGTATCCCCTATAGGTGCGTGAGGACATTAGGAAGTTATCGGGTCAGTCGACGTGGACGAAGAATGCTGGAGCAAGGAGATGTTGAAGATCAAAGCTCGTTAGGGAAGAAGTTCTTCCTCTTTCTTCCAGATCAACTCTCAGTCGTTGGATGAAAACCATGGCCCAAATCTAATCCAAAGCGTTAAATTAAAGGTAAAACGAATCCCTCCAGCGTTGGTTATCATAAGTGGCATGCATGTGACGCTACGAGAGCCCTCCGATCACGCCCCTTGCACTGAACGTGCCGTCTTCAAGGGTACGTTGTATTCTAGCCCTTCAACCCTTTTTGTATTCTCATTTACCCTTGTAAATGATATTTCATGTGTAAAATAAATAGTAAAACTTGCATGTAGGACCCAGAAGTTTCTTGTAGTTACAAATTGGTCCTTCCGCCTCACGTGTAGCGACACGTGATGCTCTGCAAATATTGCATGTATATCCTTGTAATTTTGGGGCCTATTATTAAATGAAGCGATGTTTGTTAAAATTGCAGTTAGGTCGCTCTAAACTGTAGCTTTTTATTTTGAGTATATTTATCATTTTAAATATTTTTATTTCTCCAAAAATCAAAGGAAAGTTATGTTAAGTGCCTGGCATCATGTTTGTTCACATCTAATTTTTATTCTAGAAGTTAACTTATTTTCCTATTTTATTAAAAATAGAAAAACACGCATTCTATTCCTACCTAGCATAAAAATAAAGTATAAAACCTATCCTAAAAACTTTAAAAAATCATATTGTTTATATTTTAATATTATCTATGAATCATTAAAATTACAAAATATAAAACTTAAAAATCATAAAACTCTAAAATATTATAAAAAATATTAGCAGAAGATAAAAAACCCAAAAATATATATGTATGTTTTTGAATTTTTTGTAATGTATATATTATATATTAATAATAGTTTTAGATATATTTTAGACTTATTCATATTTACTAAACCTAAAACAATATTAGATATTTAAATTGTACACCATTTTGAATATTTAAAATCTTTAAAAACCCATAAAAATCAGAAAAAATCTATAAAAATCACAAAAATAAAAGAAAAAAATAAAAATTGCAAAAACATTATTTTTTGGAATTTAAATTTATTTTTAATTGTTTATAAATATAAATAGTTATATTATATTATATATTACATAGAGTGTCTATAACATTTATATTATTATATATAATTATATATCTTATTTTAATAATAAAAAAGAAAATAAAATTTTACAAAAAATAAAAAATATAAATTTAAAAATAAAAATATAAAATAATTATAATCTTAAAAAATAAATATAATTAAAAACACATATAAAAGCAAGAAAAAGTAAGAAAAATACCAAAATAACTATTATTAATTGGAGATAATTATTAATAATCATAACATACACATTGTTTACTTCCTGTGTTTAACCTCTACACTACTTACACTTATATACATATATTGTAGAGTTATAATAAATTTTAACTCACATTTCACTTTGTTGATAGCTTATCTATTCGTGGGTTAATTGATGTCTGGATTAGGGATTGGTCGACACAACGATCAGGGTTCTAGCCATGTTAAGAACTCTAGGTCGATCCCTATTCAACAACAGGTCCCCTCCATAAGATATTCGAAGGTATCAAATAAGTTAGGCCAAAGAGTCGACTTAATGCTTGAGATAACCAAGACTCATATAATATGTTGTCCACTACGAAAAACGCAGGATCGACGAGCACGATTTGGCTCGCCCAGTGCTCACCGAGTAATCGTCATGTTCTCGCCCAAGGTATGAGCGAGCACATGTGCTCGCTCGACGTGTGCACCTGATGAATCGTTAAATACATGAATTAATTTGTATCCGTTGTAGCACGAGCACTTCGCTGATGATGCAGAATCGAGAAAAATCTTGATGATGAGGTTCTCGACATGAATTTATAAACCTAAGAAGTCCAGGGTTGAACACATGGACACGAGCAATTAGGTGAATAATTTTATAGCAATATAACGGATGATCATAGCGAGCGGATGCACAAAACAAAAAGAGATAAATTTTCAACTCATTTTGATGCAAATAATTTACATGTATGCACAAACATCACAATTATGACAATCACAATGGTTAAAGACACGACGGAAAAACTTATATAGTCAGAGAAACCTCCTGAATTAATTTAGTGATTATTAGAGCATGAACCAGACAAGCGATGGTTTAAGTCTCAAAAGCATTCAATAGTGTTGATTAATCTTTTAATGTCAATCTGATGCCGAATTAATTAACAAGCAACTAAATCAATTAATGGCTCAATAATTGTAATGACAACAACTATAATAGAGTCACTAAGATTTAGTATGAATATTAAGATCAATTTTTCACCAAGAATCATTTTTTCAATTCCATTTAAAGGTCAATTTAAGCACTCGGGAAAAGGAAAAAATCAAACATTATTTTTAAGCCAAAATTCGTAATAAATCACGCTAATATAAAGAGCATGAAATCGGCTTTCAAAAGAGACCAAAATCACTTTATTTGGATTTATATGTAAATAGATATTCAATGTTTAATCCAGGGGCATTTTGCAATAAAAATAACAAGTTTTTATAATAAATAAGGACAAAAATGGACTAAAATGCAATTAAAATAAGCCGTAGGTGCTAAAATGTAATTTACACAAAGGTAGAAGGGCATATATGCAAATAAGGGAAAGCAAAGGGCCAACGCTGCAATTTTTCGCGTCACATGCATGTGACCCGTCCAGGCTCGGAGAGGAAGGCTCGCCCCACGTGGTCGCCTCTCGTGATTCACACGAGGCTCGGATGTAGGCTCGACACGCGAGCCTTAGGGGTGAACCGTTGCTTCGGACTCACTGTGTGGCCTTCTGGTGATCGTTGGATCGCGCCCAATATGTGGGATCCAACAATATCTGCTTCTCGCGAGATCTTCTTTTCATCCACAGGTAGCGAGCTAGAACTGGGCTCCGGCAAGCACAATTCTCCTCCGCCTTGCTTATCTACTTCCAAGTAAGCTCGGATGACCTCCCTAAAGCTACTGCGAAGTCGGAGATGGTCTGAGAAAGGCAAGGGATCCCTCGTATCGACCTGTCGGTGAAGTACTTCCGAAGAAGAAAATGGAGACTAGAGCTCGGTCTCAATCTCCGATCAATGAAACCCAGTGACCTACAGTGTTAGTGCAAAGAAAAGCCAAAGCCAATGTGATCTCTTTGAAGGAGTGGCGAGATGAAATGGGAGGTTTGAATGGAATGGAGGACATGAACCCCAGATGGTCCTTCTTGGTGAAGAAGAAGGATATCGATCAGAGTGGTACGATGAATACAGAAGCAAGAAAAGCTAACAGGATAGCACGTGGAATGTGGATTAGACGCGATGATAGATATGGTTTCCATTTGATTGATCAATGAAAATTCGATTACGTAATAAAAGGCAAACAGTGGGAGATAGAAAAAGTAGCTAACTTACCCAAGAATCTTCAGAAGAAAGAAGAAGAAAGTCAGGTTTAATCTTGGTCGATAAGAAGCCCTTCAGTTTCTTGGATCTTCGCTTAAAAAGCTTTGGGAAGCTTGAAGCTCGAGCAGGCCTCAATGGAAGCTGCAGCATGTCAGATGCAACGTGGATCTCGCCGACGATCATTCTCCATCTTCGCTCTTCTTCCCAGTCGATCTCTATCACAGATGGACAAAGGGAGGCTAGGAGGTGATGACACGCCAAGCAACAAGGGTAAAAGGTATCAAGGGTCATTGCGACCCAAGTCACCAAGCGTGGTCGATCGAGAAAAAGAGATCACCAAATCTGATAAAAATCAATCAAACATCCAATAGCGGTCTTGCTATTTTATTAACCTGGTATAGCGACCAGGGCCGAACACAAGGAGCACGTGATGGCCTTGCCGCCTACGAAGTAGTCAAAAATAAAATAAAATAAAATAAAAAGGTGTTTTTGGTGGATTTTTAGTTGTTTTTAATTTTTTAAGAAAATAAAGAAACAAGTAAAACAACCCAATTCAAACAATTATTTAATGCATCAAAAATCAATCAAAAATTCCAATAAAATTTTTTTGTGTGTTTTATGATTTTTACTGTTTTTAGTGAATTTTTGGTATTTTTCTGATTTGTATTGGATTTTCTAAAAATAAAACAAGGCAAGAAAACAACAACAATGTCCAGCCAAGCTCGAGGGACTTAGATAAAATATCTAAAAACCCCAAAAAGCCTGGAGGTAATTTTCCTGTATAGTAAACACTACAAAGAAAATTTAGCCACTGGATTTATGATTTTTGGGTTTTTAAATTAATTATTAGAATTTTTATAGTTTTTTAGGTGTTTTTCAATTTTTACGAGTTTTATGAAATGAAAAATGACCAAACTTGGTCAGAAAATCAAGCAAAAAAACTAAGCAGTAACTAATTTTTTTGTTAATTTTAGATAAGTTTTACTATTTTTTGTGAACTTTTAAATCAAACAGTAACGAAATGGATGTTTTTGATTTTTTAAAAATATCAAATCAAAACAAAAATGTCCCCAAAAATTCTAGAAAATTTTACAACATGGCAGGAGCCATATGTCCACTTTTCATCGAATTTGGAGTAGGTTTGATATTTTATTTAAAATTAAAACCTAGGTACAGTGCACAGGGACCTATACGCAATTATCCAAAGTTCTGGGGGGTCCGGTGCAAAATTCCCAAGAAATCACGCGCGCGGCGCGTGTCTGGGGCACGTAGGGACTAAATGCAAACAAAACAAAGTTCTGGAACTATTTGGTAACAGGTACCAAAAGTCCGAGGACCTGTTTGTAAATTACCCACAATTAAGCGCACATGCACAAATAAATCACGCACAGGGGTGTAAATGCAATTTCCTAAAAATATTCATTCATTTCAGAACAATCCAGAACTGCAGGGCTAACTATGAAAATATCCCAAAAAGGCATGTATCGATGCACGTGCTACGCTATACACAGGGGTATATATGCAATAAACAAACAAGACAGGGTCCAACATGCAAAAGTACCAACGTAAATAAAATTCTAAAAATATTTACAGGACTAAACTGAAATTAAACTAAACTAAGGGCCTAAGGTATAAATTACCCTTTATTACGCAAGCCGACGGATGGGAGCCACGTCAATGATCGGGCGGCTGGGAAGGGGTGGCGCCCTACGCTGGGTCTTCGACGTTGATCGATCGGTCCAGGCGCTGCCATGTGGAAGATCAAACGGTGGACGGGCACGGTGGCTAAACCTCGCTGGATCGACGGTGGAGATCGACCCTCAAAGGATCTAGCGGTCAGTGCTGCTCCTCTAATGGACGAACATGATCAGATCTGGAGCGTCGAGGTCGATCGGACGTCTCTGAAGGATGGAGGAAGAACTGGGCTCCGGCAAACTTCGTCGGGCTCGTGACGGCGCTGGTCTCCTCCTGGAAGGCCTCTGATGATCGGAGAAGGAGCGTGGAAGCCTTCCGCGTCGAATGGCAGCCTCCGATGACTCGATGAAGGTCCGAGAAGCTCTGGCGAGTCCGGCGGAGGCGGAGCTGCTGGACCAAATGGTCCAAACCCTCAGATAGGCTTGGATGTACCTGCAAAGTGCACCAGCAAACTCGCGGGTCGAGGGCAAACTGCCTCGACCCCGTTAGGTGGGGAGATAGTGAACGGTGAGGCGTGGTGGTCGAGCTCCGGCGAGAGGTGGACGGAGGAGCTCGAATCCCCAGCTCCTGTGCGAGCTGGGTTGAGCGGAGGGGCATAGAACGTGCGTGGAAGGAAGGTGAGTGCGATGGAGGATTCCGATGATCGAACAGAAGGGTGAGATGGTCGGAATCAGCGAAGGTCGGCGACGGGGTGATTGGGGCAAAATCAAAATTCGAGAAATAGAAAAGAAACTACGGCTACCTGCGTGGTCGAGTCGACTGGGGAAGAGCAGCTGGTGCTCTGGGTCCTTGCTTCGAGGACCGTCGTCGTCCGAGGCTCGAGCTCCTGCTCTGGGCGGAGCACGGCGGCGCTGGCTCGCCGGATCAGTGGTTCGAGCACCCTCTACCTCGCTGCTACACCTCCGGGGCAAGCTGTCACTCTCGCACGGAAGATGGAGGTCATTGGGTGGAGGAATGACGATCCAAAGATGCGGAATGAGGTGGCGGAGCTCAGCCCTTATACTGCCAGGAGTCCGATAAGAATGGGTCGGGTAGGGCTGCGTGAAGCGCGGATCTCGAGGCAGGCACCCCGGCGAGGGTGTCAGATGTGACGTGAGTGAAACGGACCCGGGCTTTAGGTGTGAGGTGGTCGGGTTTAGGCGCTAGAATTAGGAGAAATCGGGTCGCCCGCCTAATACCCGTGGGAGGTGGTCCTGGGGGGGGGAGTTGACCGGGCGGTCAACAACCCCCGTGGACCAATGGGGAACGACCATTTGGAAAAGATTTGAAAAATCAATTAAAAATAGTAAATGGCCTATTTATTAAAA